>JAKRGJ010000008.1:1316873-1531716 GCA_022392945.1 Ophiostoma australiae
ATTTTCAACAAACAGCTCGGCAGGCTTTCGATATCAATAGATTGAAGATTAATAACTCCATGATGACAACACAAGAAACATGCTTACTTGAAACGAACACGCCCAGCCAAGCTTGTTTCCATTGTTATTGTCTCAGTGTGTCGTTTTGCGTCCCGAAACGCGGCCAGCCAAGCATGGGATTCGAGTCGTGCATTTCAAAGACATGCACATCTTGTCTCGACATGCATTGTAGTACGTGATAGCATTCCTCGCGTCTGCCCATTTTCCACATAGCTTGCACGCTGACCGCCCCCAAAGCGTTGGGCATTACATGCCTCCCGCCTAGTCGCTCGTATGTCACCTTTCTCGCCTTTCTGTTGCTTCCATCGTGTATTCCATCCTCGCTTGACTGGAATGTGGATGGGGACGTGCCGATACCTTGTTTGTGTCTCAAGTTGGCATCAGGCATTGCCAGTTGTCGGCAGTCGGACGATGGCTCAATGGCTCAGTGGCTTGATGGCATGCGGGCTTCTGCTCCATCTCTCCATACTCATGCCTGCGAACATACCCGTGTGCTCCGTATGCTGTATGTGCTCAGTAATAGAAATGAGCAAAGAGTTAAAACCCCTCGACGGTGAATGTATTAACGCGTGAAGGAACAAAGACATGCATGGAATAAGTCGCGAGGCTCCGTTATTCTGACATAATACATACATAAATGCGTATCGTTCTCCGTAAACATCAACAGCCTCCAGTGGCGAATGCAACCAGCCTGGCCTAGACTGTGCCAGCTAGGCCTCCGCGAAGATCACATACCCTAAAACAATAACAAATAAACAACTTTAGGCCACTAATATCTCACTATAATCCCAAGATACAATCTTACATAACTCTAATAAAATGGAGTCTTCCAAAAATAGGGGGGTGGCCTCCTTGCCGCTGAGCCACTTCCATCGAGTCATCTCGCTGCACTATGAGTCTCTTTGTTCCTGTTATGGGGCGTAGTAGTGTCCAAGTTCCTTATTGTCTTCCTACAGCTCCGCCGTAATAATACAACATAATAATAACAGTAGTCACCGAAAAAAAGACCCGCTCCAGGCAGCTCAAGGGCAAAAGACAGCCTGTCCTCTCTGTAGTAGTCAAGCGCCGGGAAGCAAGTCGCATATTCGCCCGGCGTCATCCTGCCATGCATACTGTGTACATAGTATGTAAGATAATAGTAAGATGTAGGAATTACAGACCCTGGCTTTTCTTATGACTCTCCTGTTCTGGTTAGCTTGAAGGCAGCCTTCTTGACGAACACCCACCTACGCCCAAGGCAGCCACTGAGAGGCCTCTCTGAATATAGAATATAATCGACATATTCACGGACTCATGTCAGCCCAGGTGACCGCAATTCATCAAGGCATATTGCCAGCCTCATTCCTTGCTGGCCAAAGCGGTGATAGCCGCAATAACTCTTGGGCTTTAAATTTTTTTTTTTTATGATTTCTGGTGTTTGATTATATATTTTTGGCAATGGTCTTTACCAGAAATGAATAACTGAAATAAATAAATAAACTGTACATGGAATACCGAATTACGAATGATAACACCGCAAACAAATATAAAGCATTTTATTGTAATTATTTTCTTTCGTACACCGATGACATCCGCGCCCGCCTGTCTGTTCCAATTTTTACCTACACGTAGATACTTGCTCATATTCCATCGACCTAAACTACCAGAACCTCGTTCTCGGTCACATCACAATGCCGCCCGCCCGCCTATCCGCTATACGGCATATTGGCATGGAAAAGACCGCTGCCGCGCATAGACACGCCGCACATACGCGTACATACCAATATTAAGATAGGGACTATGTACGTGCGTGCGAATAGTCGTCATCGAGATATCTCCAGATCGGATATTCGGGGTCCATACTATGTAGAGGCTTCAAAGAAGAAGACCTCTGGAAATACCATCTGCGTACGTTTTCCTGGGGAAGTGGCAACCAAAAGGTACTGTCGATGCCCTGTCGGCCTTTGAAGCATGTATGTTGTACCTGGAACGTGATCTTTAAAAGTGGCATAAATAAGTAAAGAAATACAGTGCTAAGTCGCGGCTTAGTGAGCCAGCCATCACACCGGATCTCGTTTGCAGCTATGATACTGCTGTCCCTTGACTGCTCCGTACATGTGCCCATTTCCGCTTGACTACCACTGTTGGCCACGGGCGAGGAATCCATAGCGATGCTGGCAGTCTAAAAGCACAAAGGGCCCAGGACACCACTAGATGCTTCCAGATGCCTGCTTCTGGATGCCCGATGGCGCAACCGATGAAATGACTGCCTTTGGCTGCTGGGCACTACAAGTGGCAAAGTGCCTGGCTGCTATTGGGCACGTATAAGTCGGGTTCGTCGTTGGTTGTGGCGCCAGTCTGGAAGTCCAGTTATGCAAAGAAATAGAAAATACCACAAAGTTGTGTACATAGTATGTACCAACACGCGGCAGCCATTGGGCGTTCGGGCAGCTTTGACGTTGGTCGTTGCGGCCTGAGAGCCTGATAATTGTGAAAATGGGCCCCTTGACGTCGTGAAAGACCCGTTGCAAAGTGTTGCACCCTGAAAACCGAGTCCAGCGTGTTGGTGCGCGTTGGACTGGACTTCTGAGAACCGGCAATACGGTTTGCCATACGGAGTAATGAATTGCATAGCTGGAATCATACTAGGTTCGTCGATAATCTCAGTCATTATTTGATATTCTCATTTTGATTTTCGGATTTGCTGTGTCTTGTGGCCTCCTTTTTTTTATTTTTTATATTCTTCCTGAAAATAGAGATCCAACTTCACGATCCCTTTGTGTCTACTCTAATCGTCGATCCGTGGTAATCATTCTTACAGCACACAGCAGTCAGTACTTTTGTAGCGTCTGCTCCTTATTAGCCATAGAGCCACAGCAATATCTCACCTATCTTATCAGACTTCTTGCCACTCTTCTAAAGAGTATGTAGCCGCAATAATGCACTGCTGATGCACAGCACTCCTCGCAGTCTGCATCCACTACTGCGTATATTGTGCACTAGCTGTAGCCGATCGTTAGGCTCGCGGTAGCCAAGTCGCAGGTGGCAAAGTCGCAACTCAATACTAGATACTATCGCTATCTAAATCTCAATAATACGGGATCCAAAAATAAGGGGGCGATCCTACTATTACTGTATGGTATATAGTATCTAACTACGATGGTATCGAAGACGGAGTCGGGGAGTATTGGATCGAGTACAGAGTATTGACGTCGTTATTGAACTACTCCAGTACAGTGACCGCCTTTCTCCAGAGGACCGTGCGTCGTCAGCAATTCAGTCTTACTGGATCTAGTCAGGGGCATCTGGTAGTGCTGGCCTTGGCTGGGTTCGAAAAGGGCAGGAGACCGGCCACGATGGGGAAGCAGAAAAGGGATGAACGAGCGACAAGTAGAAATATGTGCTGTACGGTGTAGAACAACCAGTATGAGGTTGGGTACGAAGCCTGAGGCAAGATGCAGAGGCAAAACTAGCCCAATGCCAGATGCGCCGGGCAGCCGAAGGATGATGACAGCCTGACTTTTGAGTGACTGGCCTGGTTTGACGGATGGCTGACAGACAGAAAAAGCAAATAAATGATCCGACTTTCTCAGATTATCGAGTGCACAAAAAGTTGAAAATATACGATTACAGGCCCGACGAACGTATGGGGTATTTGTTCGGCGTTGGTCACCGACTATTGATTTTCATGGCTGAGCTGATGGCTGAATTTGTGGCTGAACTGATAGGTGATGCTGATTGATGGCTTGCTGGACGGCTGCAGGTGACGCTGATAGGCAGGCGAATTTCAAATCGTCGATGAGTTGATACGCTGTGGCCAAATTTGAATTAAAATCAAACCCCCAAATAACAATTAATAAAAAGGCAAAAAAAAGGTGGTGTGGTCGTGAGGAGAAGAACAAGATCGGTCGTGTGATTGAGCAAAGATACTAGAACTACCATAGCACCTGATAGCACGATATCACCGGCTGAGATGCACGAGCTGATTGGAACGGGCTGTATCCGCGGCGTCGACAGCTCTGCTGCAACAATGTCACGACAGCAGGTCACCTTGGTCAACTTGATCACCTCGATCACCTCGATATATCCATGCATACCAGTAAATGTCCATGGATAAGGATTCCTGTTTTGCTTCTTGTCAATCCGACCCGTCAAGCCGCCAAAGGCACGCCACTCGGAGTCTCTCCACCACCGACTAACACAGCACTGTTAGTAGTCCCGATGCTTCGTTCATGGGCTCACTAGTATTAGTCTATTCAAGTTTTGGTATTGATAAACTTGGGAGATCGAGAGACTGGGAGACTGGAAGACTGGAAGACTGACGACTGCTGCTAGCCTCCCTGCCACCGACGACGCAGCCAAGTTAGTCCTTCCACCCATGGACCAGAAACCAACAGCCAGTGCGATCCAGTTCTGTCAGCTTGCTAGGCGAGGTTGGCTGCTGGTTTTCGTCCATCTTGACCTCTAAAGCAAGAAGCAAGGGCGAGACCACATAGTACGGAGTAATACATAGTGCAGACTAATACCAGCAGCCAGACTAGACATGGCGAACGCCGGGCCCAGTCAGGCCACAGACCACTTTGTACATAGTAGAGAGCAGATCATCAACCACAACCACACCCTATGGACGCCAACATTTGGATCTAAATCTAGGAGGGGAGGGTCTGTACGAGGCATTACGCAAGAATGCCCAAGCGCTGCATACCCCCAACAACTAGTCCTCTCTGAAAGGATCGAGGATGTTAGTGTGCATCTCGAAAGGAACAGCCCCCAAATGCCCACTTTCTTTTCTCTGTAGTCTTAGCTCGTTTCCCGCTGACTGGCGAAAGCGCCCGGGGCTGCCGCTGGCTGCTTCTTCAAGGTCTTCTGGTGCTGGTATTCGCTAGGCTTTGCAAAGGTACTGGGCATGCTCCGCAAAGTCTAGTCTTCTCCATACGGCGTGGCCCTCTCGACCCTTGCAGCTTTTGTATCTTCTACTATGTAATGTATTTACAAAACACGCGCACTTGCCGCTGGGAAGCACACCGCAATCTTACGGAATGCACATTCATAGTAAGTGTGGAAGCAGTCTTGGTTGGATCCTTGCCATTCTATTCGCAGAATCCTCTTCTTCCTTTTGGATGATTTTCTTTTCGTCTTCCCAAGACATTCATGACTTGTGCTTAATTTCTATCATATTCAGCACTCTGCATAGTGAGTCCATTAGTTTTTACTTGCTTATTCGTTCAACGGTGTTGCAGCGGGCCTTGTGTTGGTTTTGTTTATGTTCATTTTCCTATGATATTTGATAGCTGGTTTTTTGTCTGAATTACATAGCAATTGCTTATTCGTGTGTTTGAGCTGTGTTGGTCGGACTGATAAATCAAAATCGAAACCAACAGCCGGCTGCGTCGGTTTTCACCGGCGGGTCTCTTACCCCTATGAGGTACGCAAGTTGAACACGGAGTTCCCATGGCGTAACACACAGAGACCTGCAGACTAGGGTGGCCTGGCCAAGCTAGATGCAGAATGGAACACTGGCACGCTGCGGAGAGAACAAAAAACAGTCCTCTGACAGGCTACGTCGTATGTGTATTTTCGTAAGATACATGGTAGGCTACTCCGTGCTCTGTAATAGTACGGTACAAAAAGAGAATAGCGGTCTTGAATGCCATGAGTTCATATCCTCTAGGTCTACTATTATTTTTACATGTCTAAGAATAAGATATGACGCTGCGTTGCAACGAATTTTACGACGGTATACGTCCCATCTATCTCGTCTAGACTCTAACGTAACCTACAGAAGTTGGAGCATTAATACGGAGTTATATTACATACATGTAAATTACGACGTATTGTTGAGCTTGTTTTAGTGTCTGCAACAGTTCGATGTACTCCGTACTGAGTGCGAGTATCTGTCGTATTGCTGGCTGTGGCAGTCGCAGTGAGGCGACCTGCGACATTAGAGGTAGGGGCATGAGCGCTATCTTTCTACACAGTCTGGGTATATTTTTTTTGACAGGCACAGGCTGCTGATCCTTTTTGTCTGAGAATCGATTATTGTTGAGACTTTGTATAGAGTGATATTAATGATCACAACTCTAATCAGATATTCGGCATCTTGCCGTTCACAACCATAGCCCCGAGCACTTATGACCGGCCTGCATTGATGCCCCAAGCTTTTGAAACTTTGCGTCAGGAAACTCTGCAAGCTTGAGAAACAGAGGCTGTCGGAGGCCCGGGCTTGCTTTGCACAGACGGGCAGCCACCACGGAGTAAGGATTTGCAGACTGGGGTGCCTATTTGCCACTGATTAAATGAGTGCTTAGCCACTCGCCATTCTCCACTGAGCCGTCAATGGCCGTCACCACCTTCCCGCACTCCTTCACGCCCTCACGCCCTGCCGCTGGCCGCCGCTGACCGCTAGTCACAAGGCCACTCACTGTCCATCTTCTTTCAAGCCACAGTCTTGATTCAGCGGTCGTATGCTCCGGGCGATAGTCAGATTCAGATGGCACCCTGGTAGGATCTTCCAGTCATTTGCCCATCATTCAGGGGCAATGTAAATATAAGAGGCGCAACCTTGTTATTCTACGTAGTGGTCGCCAGGCTAGCATCTACCGAAATTGAACTGTTCATTACAGGCTTTGTTATCACCAGTGATGTCACATGGTGGTGTACACGTTATGCACTTTTGTCTTTTGCATTGAGATGCAGATATCAACCTGGATTTGTGCCGTATATATTATGAGACAGCAATCATATCTGTGTTCTTTCTCTTTCTTTTTCTTCTTTTGGACTAAAGGTAATATTAATAATAATAATAAAGTTCGCTTGTGCCATTTTTTGTTTAAATAAATGCACTGTACAAAATAAATAACAACTTTAAAGTACAAATGAAACATAAGTCAAGCAATACAATATTATGAAAGCAGTGATGTCGCCCAAAGTCTGGTCACACGCAAACTAGTTTGGTTTTCGATTCAATTACCTGGTTCGTCACTTCATCACATCTAGTCTCATCACCTGCACACCCATCACTCTGATCTAATTTAATTTTACTTTTTCTAGAAGATCACTCGTCATTACAAGTCCATGACCCCCGAAGGCTTACGGCATACACCTGATATGTAAATATTTCTACTTATCCATTCAGTAACTGACCTGACCACCCTAGCAGCCTGGAAGCTGCACCGGTCCTCTTCCAATTTTATTTTCACTGTTGAATATTTCAGGAAAAGGTTACGAGGCTCCCGCTTGACCAGGGGGTGGTTTCCTATACCCTAGCCGATGAGGCGGTCATCTCTATCCAGTTTCTCGCCGCCTCGCATGGAAGACGGGAGCGGAGAAGGGGAGGCTTGAAAGGAACACATAGGACGGGGCGCGGAGCTGTCCAGTTGCTGCGTTATTACATATTACTGACAATTATGGATATACGGAGTAACATCTTATGCAAAATAATTTACATAGCAATCTGCATTAGCAGAGCGCAATATTGAATAAACTGGTAAAGGTGGAAGCAGTCATTTCACAGTGGACAGGACGACTATATTTTAAGCGGGTCCATTTGCGAAAAATCGGATTATATAAGCAGCGAAATTGTACTTTTCTACTTCTGTTATGAAGAGTTGTGTCGATGAGTATTCTATTTCCGAGTGCCGTACTCGGTATGGCGCTACCAAGGCCATCCTCAAACACCACAGCGCATATCATCAAACTTGCCTGATACGACGACTAGAAAACTGAACTATCATTTTCACAACTCAGAAAACAGCCACAGTTCGTCAGAGTTTCGGACCATTTTCACTCTAGCCTGGTCCAGGCCATCATCTTCCAAAACACAGTACATAGTAGGCCCAGAATAGAGTACGAGAAGCCGACGTCAAGGGAAAACGAAATGAGGCACAGTGGAGTGCCAGGGACACCCTAGTTTGCCGCTGCCCATCGCAGTATATACGCAGTAATTATTACTCTGTTTTGGATGTACTGGATCTTACTACAAGGTACTCAGTATATATATATATATTTTATTTATCTTGCCGTCTTTTCCATGATATTGAGCGCGAATGAATTATTATTATTGTCATATTTTATTTTCATAGTAAAACACATCACTGAAAATCGAGCCACGGAGAAATGAAGATGAAAATACAATAGTTAAATACATAGAAAATAGATTTCTCATGAGTTATATCCATTGGAAAATAACAGATGCAGTATGATTTCAAGTGAATAAAAACCAACAGAGAGAAACGACAGTCAACACGACATTCGAATCCGAGATCGATTGACAACTCCGGGCAAGGACATCGACCGTCATTATTCCGCTTGATATCTGCCATGGAGTCGTATTCAGCGATTAAAAGGGGAAAGCGTCATATGCACTGCGTAATTTCTCATTTGAACAAGGGGGAACGGGCCATGTGGTTATCGCCCAGACATCCTTTGGATTCTCCACCGTTTTTTTTGTCTACTACTATGGTCATAGTACTTGAGTATTGCATGTGTACTATGTATATTTGGTTTTGATTTTCTTTTTCTCAATTTGATGTGCTGATGAAACCCCAAGAAGAGAAAGGCTGGTCGGGGCTAGATGATACAAGAGTAGGATAATCTTACAACACTTTGAGAATAGCTCGATAGACAATAAGAGAAACCAAAGGATAAGGATGCGGGAGGAAGGGGCAAAGTGAGCAGAAGGCTCGACAGATGGAAAAACGAAATCAAAGTGAGAATATATACTCGTAAAAGAAAGAGAAAGCGAAAGAGAGCATACGAGTACTGTACATTGAGTTTTACTACGTACGGATATTGGCATCTGCAGAGTGGGTTCAGGTGATGTTTGATGATTGCAGATTCAATGTGACCAGAGTCTCGCCGCCTTTTGCGTTCTCGTTCCGCCCTCATGTTTACTGTGTACGCAGTATCAGTGAGCCTTGTTGACATGTGTAGAAAGTCTGCATGAGCACCCTGAATCAATGCAGACAGGTTCGGACTAGAGCCTGATATGAATTCGAAGATCAAGTATACTATGTAGACTACGAGGATGGATGAGAACGGCATGTTCCTATTGTGTACTGTTGAAACGAAATAGCCCGGCCGGTTCGACAACCATGATACTGCAGTACAGGGAGCAAAGCTGGTTCGGCAGACCGGAGTTATATCAAGCAATGCCAAAATGCCAACCAGCATCATATGCCTGCATTATATGCGCCACACTTTGTAAGATAGAAATGGATCAAATGCTCGTCGACGTCGATATAGTCAATATCAACAAGAATAAGCAACCCCCCAAAAATATGCAGCATCTTTACGCGACGCATGCCTTTGCATATCTCAGATTCTCTGTCTTTCTGTCGCCTTCCCTGCCAGCGTGTTACTTGGCTGTTATTCGTCGGCGTCGTCTTCTGCCTCTGTGCTCTAGCTTCTCTCTTGCATACTCATGCATGCTGTTGCATTTGCAATAATCAGCCACTCCAATAATGTGGCATATACTCTAGCATATACTCTAGCATATACTCTAGCATATACTCTAGCATATACTCTAGCATATACTCTAGCATATACTCTAGCATATACTCCAGCATTTACTTTAGCATACGCCTGCATGTTCTTGCTTCTGCGTCTGATATCATGCACCACAGCACAGCACACATCACACAACGCATACAGACAGAGCACCAGTAATACAGCGCACACGTACATGATATGTCGACTGGGGAGGTGGCTTGCTTGACTGGCTGGGCTGGTAGTTGCATATTCCCAGCCTGCTTACGGGCAACAATGAACAGCACAGCGAATAGGAGGCGAATAGAACAACAGTCGTAGGCTACGTCGCAGAAATGCTGCGCCGTCACCGCTTTTTGAGCTCCTCTTTTCTTGCATAAGAGGAGACAGCCTGTTGTTTTGTCTTGCACATACGACGTACTCTGTATGAGATTCTACGTGTTCGTTCCTGTGGGTACTGAGTATTTCGTTACTGTCGTATTCCATGTACAATAATCATATATATATTAATTTCTTGTATTATCAACATAAAACAAATACAGAGTACTATTATGTCGGAGTTATTCCTGCTTCAGTCGATCGCAAATAGAATGCTCACTGGGGCGCTGATGGGAAAGAAAGAAACCGAGCTGCCAAAACCGAGAATCAAAAAGTCGGAAAAGCAAAAAGCGAAAAGCTACGATGTACATGCGATCCCTGGAGGCATTGCTCTATCGAAACACGAAGCAAATCTTGAGGCGAACATGTTTCGGTATGGGCAACCTTGACTGTGACCTTGCCGGTCTCCATCTACAGGTATTTTCTAACAAGTAGCCGGCCCCAACACGACCTTTGGCATGGAATAAGGGCGGGAAAGGAACAGGAAATACTGCTACAAAGTGCAGAACTGCAGAACTGCAAAACAGGGCCAGGCCATTATCATTATGCAGCACTATGACGCCAAGACAAGCCTGACAAAGCTGCCAATCACTGGCGCCTGGCACTCCCTTAGCCTGGTCGTCAGTCGTCGTCGTACATAGCAGTCGTCGTAGTCGTCGTTTTCCTCCCTCGTTTCGACGCCTTTTCCGAATGCTCGCTCCTGACTCGCCCAGCCCTGCATAGAACTCCAGACTCCAAACTTGCTCTTGTCTCTGCACCAAGAATAGGCTAGGAGGCTAGGCCCAAGGCTAGAAACTCACCGGTGCCATAATGCTCCAAAATACCGCAGCCTGATCGCTAGTATGCAAGTACTACTGCATGTGGTGTGCTACTCAGCAATACTATGTAGGGGCTAGGTGCTGCTGGTGGTGTGCTGGTGCTTTGGAGGCTAGTGTGGATGCAGAAGGGATGGCTGGTGAATGAAGAAGTGTGAAATGAAGTGACGGAGCTGGGAGGAGTGACCTGCAATATGCACAAATCTGGGTGAGGAACGGAGTCTCTTCTGAAAAGAGGTGTGATCGTCTCGACGAAGGGGACATGCAGCCAACTATCTTCAGCCGTTCCGAGTGGCGCATTTCTTTTGCCATTTCCTTGGGCTTATTGTCTGTTGTGATCAATACATTAATTTTGATACTGTTTTGTTATTCTGTTTACTATGCATTACACTTTGATATTCCGAAGATGGCTGCATCGCTAAGACCGTCCAACGACCATCGACGCCTATTCTGCAGACAGACACACATAATATTGGCAGTCACAGGACCTCGCATGTTTATCTGGAGGGATCTTGCAATATCGAATGTTCTGTCCTCGATAACAGCACGATAACAGGAGAGGATTCTTCAAAAAGAACAGCTCCAAACCGTGCTGACATACAGTACTTTTGCAACAACATTCCACTGGGACTGCTTTACGCAGATTTACTCTATAATGGCGGAACAAGAGAATGCGCACTACGAACTACATCGAACTAACAAAGTATGAACACGAACCGACCAAAGACTACTCCAGACTACGCGGCGATCGATTGTCCGTCGCTCGCCTGTGGTGATCACAGCCCCTTTGAACCTTTGAAAGAGAAGAGAGCAGACATGAGAGTGGCTCGGCTGCAACTAGCCTGGCAATGATGACAAAGGCTGGCAGAGACAACAGACGATTGACAGACAAGACGACAGACGACAGACGACAGACGACACGACAGAGAGACAAAAGAAAGGGGCTGGCCTGGATCGTTTTTTTTTCGGAATAAAATATAGTCCAACTAAAAATGAAAATATAGCCGAAATAATCATGAAATCAGCCAAAAGAAAGCAAAAAGGCAAAATAAAATCAAAATAAAAGCCAAAAAGAGAATAAAAAAAGAAAATAAAAAAGAAACCATCGCCGCTCCCTTACCTTTTGTAGCATAGCCAGCATCAGCAAACATTGCTATTCCTTTGACCTAGGACTGCCACACGGACAGCCCCAGACCCAGACAGAACAAACTGTGGCAGGCCCCGGCAGCCCGTGAGTGGCTGTGGCACCACATCACACGCATCACACCTGCACACATCTTAAGAGTGATCACACATCACGCATCACATCGCCTCTAGCCTCTCTCTTTTCCCCTTCTCTCTTCGAAATAACTTGTAACAGCTCAGAGATCAGAGAAAAAGAGTGGGACCCCGGTTATTTCTTGTGTGTCAGACAAACCCATGCCCGTCCTCTGACTCGTCCAACTTTGCCTGGCCGCCGCTGTGAGTCTGGTTACTCTGTCCTCGCCCCGTTCGTATCGTCACACGAATAAAATAAAACATGCAAAATAAGGATGGATAATGAAATAGCGTAGCATGGGCTAGTCTATGTTTGCTCTAGCTTGCAGATACTCCATTCGGGCGTCTTGACTGGGTGGTTAGCCTGGATAAGACAAAAATAAGAAAAATAGAAAAAAAAAGGAATACGAAATCCAAGACACATCAACACCCTCACAGCATTTCCGCCTTAGTTTACTTTTGCTCTGTAGTAGCGTGCTGTGCCCCGTCTGCCCGTCGTGCGCAGGTGCACTCTGACGTCCTTTTATTTGATGAATTAATATTGCACTTCTTTTTTTGATAGATCATGGCCACTGTTGGCGTTACTTTTTTGCCTTTCCTTCTTCTGCCCTTCTTTGCCTGCTGGCTTGCCTTGTCTCGCCCTGTTCTCGCCGTCGCCGAATCTTCCAGTGGCCACTCTCCATTGCAAAAGGTGCAAGTCTCTCGTAATATCGGTTGCTAGACGCTTGACACCTCGATTCTTGATTAAGAATACATGTGATGCTACTCTGTACAGTCAATAACTACACAGCGTGTCGTAGATGGGTCTATATTTGACAACAGACGACCACGATAATCAAACAAAGACACGCAGCAGGCCGCCGCGACTGGCCGCTGTCCTGTTTCTGGATGCTGTCTCTTGACGCTGTCCGTTGTGTGGCTGTCTCTGACTGTCTGCCTCTGACCCATCCTCAGATGCCAACTCTCAGTCCTCTGTGTCTGCTGTTTGCCTCTGTCTGCCTCTGCAACTCGCCCTCGTTCTTCCTCGTCCTCCGCCTCGTCAGGGGGGTGTGGAGCGCATGTGGGTATGGCCGTTTATTGAACCTGGCCCATGTCTTTCCTTTCCATGCAAGGACTTTCTTTTCTTTTTTTTCATGTCTTCTGTCTCTGTGTCCTTTCTACTTTTCGCCGTCCCGCCCTGATTATTACACTATTGTCGATTTCTTTATCTTTTTGCCTGCTAAATACGGATTTATCTATTTATCTACTAGTCCGTATTTCCTTTTTCCTGTTCCCTTGTCTCCATCCGACTTCCACTCCCTGCCTGGGCGCCTGGTCCAGTAAAACATCAAGGCGCACACCCTGGTCAAACGACCACCCACCCTTCTTCTTCCTTCTCTCCCCTCTGCCCTCGAAACCACGCTACACGGCCAACTTCGCCCTCCTTTCTCTATTTTCTCTGCTGTTCCTTGTCTTTCTGCGTGTCGTTCCTCTCCAGACGCCAGTCTCGATTAGACGTCTCCAGTGCCAGTCGTGAATATTTTCACACCCTGTCCACTCTGACGCACGCCCCTTTCTTACGGAGTATTCCTGGATCTCACTGTAATAATAAGATAATATCCTAAGATAATAGTACTCATCGATAAACTCGATAAATCAATAAAATGATTAAACGTCGTCTTCACGATGGAGTACTTTGTACATCCACGGCACTCTAGGACGTTCCTCGAACACCGCCTCCCCAAAGACATCAATACCGCGCCCAAAGAATACTAAGTACTGCCCCTACTTTACAAAAGACCAGGGGCCTGCACTAACTTGTACTTCTAACCTCGTCTTTCCTCTGCTTGTCTCTGGATCTTGATGTCAATATCAACAACCTCATCCCCCTTCAAGATACAGCCTTCTTGAGTCTCTTTTTGCTTTTCATCCTCGACCTTCATCTTGATCTTTCTACACTCTCATTCACATCCACATTACTCTTTACCTTCCTTTACCTTGACTTCAACGGCTGTGCTCTTACTCATCTCCATACACCTCATCTCTTCTCACATCTTTCCTCCCGTCTTGATTTAATATCAACTCGTCCCCTTCCATATCCATCGCTTCATCTTATTGACTCGTTCACTCGAAGCTCATTAAGTTAAACCACCCAAGCCTCACTCTTCTTCATCATCAACCACTCTCTCACCCTTTGTTGCTTTTTCATCCCGGACTGCAATGATATAATCGAACCTAAGGACTGGAACCGGATTCTCACCCTTTTTTTACCTGGTCAAATAATTATTACGTTCACGTTCACCTAGACATCTATATCTCATCATATCAACATCGTTGTTGTGTTGAGAATATCTATCTCTGCTTGTACCATTTTCTTACGTCTTGAACCCGGACCGGATCACTATCTCGCCAAAAAGGACAGGAATTTCTTCTCACACTGTTTCTCTTTTTCTTTCTCTTGTCATTGTCTGGAATCCCGGAGGACTTCGACTGTATAATCGTCGTCTTTTTTTCTCTATTATTTTACGTTTTAAAATTTAAAACATGCCGAACAATGTTTTCGCACCAGGCGGCATCCCTACGCCTCCCGCATCACCGGCATCATTCAACCACAATGGAAAGTTCAACCAGCCACAGCAGTTCTTCGCCCAGCAGCCCACGCCAGTAGCAACACCAAACCACAGCCGCCCGCATTTCCAGCAGCAGCAGCAGCCCTACGTTCCCGTGGCACCAGAGGACCGGATAGGCACCTTCCTGAGCAGCTCGCTGATGCTGCAGAGCATTATTGGAACTGGCGCCTACGGAGTGGTCTATGAGGCTGTTGATACTAAGACAAACATTCGTTATGCGGTCAAGGCCCTCAGCAAACTGAACCCGGACGGAACGCCACTGGAAGCCCGCCAGATCGAGTACCAGACGCGTGAGATCCGCCTGCACTACACGGCATCAGCCCACCCAAACGTTGTTTCCATGCTTAAGATCATTGATGCCTACCCGGACTGCCTCTACGTCGTTCTCGAGTACTGCCCGGAAGGTGACCTGTTTTACAACATTACCGAGTGTGGCCAGTTTGTCGGAAAGGACGAGCTTGCGCGCAAGGTTTTCCTTCAGATCCTGGACGCTGTCCAATACCTGCACCACTCTGGCATCTACCACCGGGACCTGAAGCCGGAGAACATCCTGGTTACGGACAATGGCGAGACCCTGAAGCTGGCTGATTTTGGCCTCGCAACTGCATCGGACCGCTCCGAGGATTACGGATGTGGCTCTACCTTTTACATGTCGCCAGGTATGTCTTGTTTTTCTGATTGTTTTGTATTGATATATCTGCTAACAAAATAGAATGCCTGGGTCAGACTTCTAAGCGCCCTTTTTACTATTGTGCGCCCAACGACGTCTGGAGTCTCGGCGTGATCCTGGTCAACCTGACTTGCGGTCGCAACCCGTGGAAGCAGGCCTCGGTTGAGGACTCTACCTACCGCGCATACACGCGCCACCAGGGATTCCTCAAGACGATTCTGCCTCTCACTGACGAGCTGGATGACATTCTTGCCCGCATCTTCACTACCAACCCGGACCAGCGCATCAGCCTGTCCGAGCTGAGACAGCGCATTCTGGAATGCCCTCGCTTCACGCAGCAGCCCCAGCAGCAGGCCCAGGCCCAGGAGGTCCCTGTTGTTGTTCCCCAGCAGCCCGTGGTTGTGTGCTCTTCGCCTGTTGTTACTTCTTCCGTGGCCGACTCTTCGGACTGCGCCATCTACGAGGACTACGAGGACGAGGACGACGAGGATCTCTTTGACGACGCCAACGACGAGTCTTTCGGACCTGCTTCGCCTGCGTCTTCCAGCGGTGCCGAGTCTGACTGTGAGACCGAGTCTGACATGTCGTGCTCTGCTGACGAGTGCTCGCTGATCGACGACGAGGAGGAGCTCGAGATCGTCGGTCAGGTCCAGGACATGCCCCTGACACCGCCCCCGCCTATGCTTGCCGCCCACCCGCCGCCACCGCATAATGTTGCTGAGATGATGTACACCTTTGAGCACGAGGACACGTCAATGATGGCCATGGACATCCCCTCGCCTGCCCCCTTCCACATCCAGCAGCAGCAGCACCAGGCCCAGATGCAGCAGCAGCAGCAACAGTTTATGTTCCACGCGCCGCCCGTCTACCACCAGCCGATGCCCGAGTACAACCAGCAGATGCCCCAGCACCCGCAGCACATTCTGCCCTCGCAGATGCCCATGCAGCAGCAGAAGCCTCTGCCGGCGGTCGCTCCCATCCAGCAGCAGCCCATCGGCTCCAAGTTCTGGGGCTGGTTCGGCAAGCCTCTGCAGATGAACTTCAACCCGCAAATCAACCACATGCATACCTTCCAGAACCAAGTCTTCCTCACCAGCTACTAAGCTACCACTCTCAACTTTACGTTTTTTTAACTCTACTTCACCACTCATCTTATTACTACAACACTTTACTACAACACTTCACGTTAACGGCCCTTTTTTCTATCATTTTCCTGCCAGCACTCAGCGTTCCCTTCTTTTTTTCGTTCTCTTTCATATTTCCTTTGTTTACCTCTTCTCAAGACGATTACGTTACCTCTTTTCTTCGATTCTTGTTTATTACGTTTTATTTCTTTTCTCTACAATTTTTGGGTGGTTTGTTTGTTTGTTTACCGGTGGATATACTCTCATGTTTTCAAAAAAATTCGGCAATGGCGCTTCAGGATGGCAAAGGGATGAAAGGGGAACCCCCCCAAAGGAGTTTATCCCCCCCAAAGGAGTTTATTTTTTATTTTTCCTTCCAAAGATTCAACAACCTTCTCTGTCTACTCTACTACTACCAGTAGCTGGTACTTTTACGTTACCCTTTCTCTTTACAAAACTTGTCACTCAAAAAAAGAGGACAATACAAAAAAGAAGAATATATATTTTTTTCTCTCTTGACTATTTCACACTGCCTTCGTGACCGTGACTCTGCTACCTTGATGATAGGAAATAAGACACATTAATTCTTTGAGTATGCAAGACTGCATTCGTCAACATGGCAGAGCACAATGGAGCTCATCCTCAAAAGATGAACTGACATGTTGATCTCCGGCCTCCTCGTTGCAACCGGAGCTTGTCTTTGTCTATCTGGAATTTCGAGCGGAGGAAGCTCCGCTGCGAGTCGGGGCTGGCCTACACTGCCCATCGTTGATACGCATGAAATGATGTACAAAAAAAGGAAACAAGCTGCTTTGTTCTCCACGGCCGATCACTGCTTGAAGTGTACATACATAGTAGCTGGTGTCTCACTCTAGATAGCTCAGTACTGCATACAGGTAAATCCATTTTGCGTGGTCTCGTTTAACTCTGGTTCTGTATTTAGCAATACAGGCCAACGGTCTTGACAGTTCCTCTATGGTGAATAAGGCCAATATTGGCGCTTATCAGTCAGTGCTGGAGCATCTTATGCAGGGCACGAGGCAGATATTTACGATCTGCAATGCTACTTACAAGACAAGAAGGCAATAAGACACAAGACAAATAAAGAAAACAACGAATACCACACAATTGACCGACTACCAATCTGTCGATAAGGCACAGATTGAGTCCCCCTCGGAGAGCAGAGCCTGTGCATTGCCGACACCGTATGCCTGCCTCACCGCCGGCTGTTCTGATGCGCAGCCGACGAGAACGTGTGGACGCATGCTATGTACGCATACACCGACATCCAGCGCTGCTTGCGACTACGATAATGCTACTGTAGTGCAGATCAGGACTGAGTATGTGCATGCATCACTGTCGCTATCAATGCTCCATGCTCTGCTACTATGCATGTGTGCTCCATGCTGCTATCCATGCTGATGCAGGTTGACGGTTCACACCATTCGATGGGCGACACGACGTCCTTCATTTCGGCCTCGGCCAATCGGAAACGAGGGTGATGATATCAGTTAGCAGTGATTAAGATAGTACCAGCGTTGCATCGGCATATTCTAGAACCGATAAAATGACCAAAGAGAACCATACTCTGTATGAGACAGAACAAAAAGAAAGTAGGAGTAAGCACTGTCGTCACATCTCACTCTAGGGTGTGGGCCAGGAATAATATTGTGCTCTGTAAATGACCATACAGAAAAAAGAAATACATGGTACGGATGGAACGAAACGACGTGGTGAAGACCAAAGAAAAGGAAAAAGAAAAGAAAAGTGAAAGAAGAAAAAGAAAGAAATAAAACGAGGCGGGAACTGTTGAATGCCAGACCGCCGAGGACCAATAGATGAGCATGGGGCGGATCAGCGTCGCACTCTCTATTCCGCATCCCGTATTGATGAGCATCATACTTTGAGATCTCTAATTTAATTTGTTTTATGTTTATTCGGGTGACATTTGCATGCTCTGCGTTTATTGCTATTAACGAGATAACAATATAGTCGCTACCAGCTTCGGATAGATGATTGGCTGGTGGCCAATAGTCGGTGAGACAACTACGATAGATGATTGGTTACACTGACACAAAACCCACTTATTACATACCGTGCAGCAGTCACAATGTGCACGGCTTTACACTGTGTCCTTCCAACGACAAGACGACACTGAGAGGTGAGAACCGAGACATCGATGATCGCCTTTATGCTTATGCATGTTGGGGTATTATGTCGAAGAAGCGCGCAAAGAGTAAACTGTTTATGTGGACGGCATTAATTGATTTATGAAATATGCCTTTGCCCTTGGAATGCAGTGGATAGCAGCAGGCCAGTGCATGAGACAGCGCCACTCGACGACGACGACCACAACGACGATAAGGGCAGGCCGATGCATATCAAACATCAGCATTATTCAATACTGGGCGCATCAAACAAACGCAGCCGTTGGTCTCGTGGCCAAAGAGAAGGCAGGGAGGCAATGCCGAAGAAAAAGTACACAGGCTGAAGCAGGGAGAATGCATCGGACCCAGACGCAGAGCTGTGACCATCTTCCGGCGGAGAATATTTGATATTCCAGCACTCAAGCTGTGCTCTGTGAGAGGAGGTCCTGCATGTACTTGGGAGAGTGCTAATATACGATGTACAGAGAGAGTGTTGATGCTGGAAATGTACATAGTACAGGGTGATGAAACAAACAAATCACGAATAAGATGAAAGAAAACCGGCTGGACAGGGAGACGAACAAGGTATGCGTGAGGAGGTGTTGGAACATGGGTATGGCTCACATGGCATGTATTACTATGTAGATACAGGGAACTGCGAAAAAGCAAGACGCTGTTGGACGTCGTTTCGAAGCCTTGGGTCTCGGAAGTCTTTGAGGGTGGGTGCAAATGATGCAGAGGAAGAGGAAGAAGGAAGACAAGGAGGCCTGTCGTAGATGGGGGCCGGCATGAAAGAAGTCGTCACAGGACACCGCAGCCATCACCTCTATGGGCCTTGCGTCTACTTCATCTTTCTTCCCTCCCCTTTTCCCTTTCAAAGATGCCTTGCCGTCTCGCGGGATGCTGAGTGGCACGCTGCATGCAGGACGAGCCCAGCCGTGGCCAAGCGGTGCCATCAGCATGATATCGTAGCAGTGAACCAGACGCACACGACAAAACTGGAGACACGGCCAATGAGATCGCAGGCAGCGTGCATTGCATACGACAACGACAACAAAGAGGCTGCATCAACGGTACGGGTGCCCAATCATGGAGATGCCGTCAGCAGCCGGTGGTGGCTGGACTCTGGCTCTCTGAATTCTAGACTGCCAACAACGATGAATATTTGCTCAAATGTCTTGTCAGCCACACTTTTTGCATGCAATCCACCCAAGCCCAACCCAATTTTAAGAAGTGGAAGTGGTATTTCCCTTATTTTCCCTAATTCTTATTTCTTATTTATCTTCATAGATTATTACCACCTTAGCCAAAAGAAACCGTTGTGCCGGTGAGACAGCGCTGTTTGTCTCTATGTTTGAGGGCTACGAGGGCTGGTGTCAGGCGTGCATTAGGCTGGAGGATGCCACTCTTTCATCATGTCTCTCTCAGAGGGTGGTTGTCTCGGTCTCGACAGAGATTATTGGGCGTGCTCCAAGCTAGCATGCTCGTACATGACGCACCATGCAAACAAAGCATAAACTAGCAGAGGCAGACTAGCAGGCGGTGAAGGAGAGACACGCAACAGAAGAAATGTTTACTTTGACAGTGCGGGGGCATGTGAGGAGTGTCGGTCGTGTCCATCGTGGGCTGTCTCGGTCTCCCTTTGAAGCATCCCTTGGTTGCGTAGGATTTCATTTTGAATGGCGAAGCAAACACAATGAGAAATACGACAATGGCAATACACACCAAATACAAACGACCAGCAAGCAACGGACAACCACCCACCACCCCTTGGTGCCATGTCTCGCCCTCCCTTTTCTCCGTTGGCATCCTGGCGTCCACGAGGCCACTGGATGTCTCATGACGTAGAGGATGTGAGGCATTTCCAGATGCTTTACATAGTATTTTCTTGCAATCTGCCCGCGAATAATCAAACCGTCCATTGCCAGCAAAAAGCAAAGTACAGGAGAAAGCGAATGAAAAGAAACAGCCAAAAGTACCGTTGCAACCCAATCCCTTGCTTCATGTTTCGATCGGCCCTTTCGAACATTGCAGGATAACGTAGAGTGCGGACACTGGTGAAAGATTAATAATACAGACATTAAGCATTTTCGCTGCTAGAGAGGAAACGAAACAAATCAAAACGAAACGAAACAAAAAGGAAGCGCAAAAAAAAACCCTACCCATATCACAGATCAATCTCCACACACACGCACGCGCGCTTTGCCACTGATATTCATGCTCAATGCTGACCGACGACTGCGACGACGTCTTTACGAGTATTTGCGCACTGCGGCTGATTCGTGACGATCCTCCGCTTCCCCAATCTGCATGTTCTGTAATGCATCGCAGGGTGTGATGTTATGTTTTCGATACTGGCACATAGTAAAATGATTATGATTGTCTGTACTCAGTAATCCTGCAGAAATACTGTGCATAGAGGCGCGTGTCAGATCCGTCGAGACAGAAACACAGACCAGCGAGCCAGCATACGCACGGCAACAAGGCATCCCAAAAGGATTCCACTCTTTCTGGTTGCTTTTGCTCTTGCTTTTGCGTTTCGTTGCTTCTTCGGCAGCCAGCAGTTCGTATCTTCAGCTTTGATTATCACGCTCTGTGTGGACTTTTGAAGGAAGTGATATTGCTGACATTGCTGATACCGCTGGAAATTGCAGATTGATTGATACCCTGGACTTTGCAGCCGTGGCTTGCAGAGATGATGGACGCTGCATGGCGAAAGGACGTCAAGCATTGCGCGTCGTGGAAGCTGATAGAAACACAGATTTGGAGGAAGAAATATAGTCGCCAATACTATGTCAAGAAGCACATCAGCAAAACAATAACACGATGATTAAGAAAGTCCCGTCCCCGTCGGCAGGGGACATCATCGGCGATCATTGCGGCCGAGCGGCGATACATCCATGCTGCCATGCGCGGCCACGGGCAGCGGATGCGGGCATCCCGGCGAGCGATCTCGCGCGGTAGCCGCCGGCACCAAAACAAAACAAAAAACAATCACATCTATGAGCACGGCAAACTGCGCCGGGCCGTAAGATGTAGGTGATATGTCCAATTGTACATGCTACTCTACAGAATATATGACACGGACACTTGAAATGCCAACGTCACAAGTCGTGCCATCACCAAACGCCTTCGCCGAATGCCATTGCTGAATGCCAGCACCGATCGCATGGTAATGGAGTGACCCGAGGGCTGGCGACAGGTGACGGGGACGACCCAGCAGCCCAGCAGACCCAGTATCTATTTCGTACAGTGTTCCAGCGCCCGCATCGTCTCCATCGTCCCGGCAGACAAAAGGACCGTATCTCGGCGAAGCAAGGAGTGATACAACAAAACAAGACACCCTTAAAACCTCGTACAAAGACAAAAAAGACAAATAACAAGACGGCAACAAATCCAGTAGCATCTTGCGGTGTTGGTAAATGGTGTTGGTGTGGCTCGTGGCTTGTGGCTTTCTGCAGCACCCAATATTAGGTACTGTAGGTCTCACGCTCGAGCATCGAGACGTCTCGTGGCCTTTTGGGGAGGTTGTTAATATCAATAAGAACCCAGATCAGACCCAGTGTGAAATACTGTAATATAAAATAAAAGAGTCAAGGAACCAATAATGCGCGGGACTTTTCGGAAAAGGCCTGTCTGCTCCGATCCTGTGCTCGGCGTCCACAGCTGCTCGGCGTCCTCGCGTGCCTCTTCTTTCTTCTTCTACAGCATCGTATTTTTTGTTTACTTTCTTCTTCTCTGGTGATTTCTTCTGGCCTGCCAATATTGTCGCGGCATGTCAAGTGTCAAGAGCATCATCGCCGACGCTAGGAAGACGGGATCAGCAAGAGCCCGCCGGTGCATGTGCTCTGTGCTCTGTACGGAAAACGGATCGACCCCTTGCGTCGGCGACTGCCAGTCAAGCTGCCTGTCTACTCTGGCTTGTGCCGGGGGATTAATAAAAAAGAGACGATGGGTACGTCAAGATGGAGGTCACCGAATGCCGAGGGTGGTGTGAACGTATTTGGAGTTTCTTCTGCTGGGCCTCTATTTTTTATTTGGCGCTTTCCTTGTTGTTTGTTCCGCTTCTTTCTTCTTTCTTCTTTCTTCCTTCTTCTGCTTCTGGGGTTGTTCCATATTGCTTCTGACCCTGGATCGACATGGCAAGGCTTCCAAGACAGGCAACAATCAAACCTGGAACAGTCTGTGATCTAGAGTCTACACAGTCTGAGAGCGTGAGAGCGGGATCACGAGCTCTCAAAGAGGCTGTGTGAAACAAGAGACCCTGTAATGTGTTGCCGCTGCAAGGGACGTCTGCCAACAATGCAAAGGGAGGTAGAGACACAGGCATCATTGTCTCTGGTCATTTCGCCTCTGGCTACCGTTTCTTCATATGCGTCAGATCACGCGCCATGGCTGAAGTAAGCTGTAAGCGAACAACCAGACAAGCAGACAAAATCTCAGATGACAGACGATGGCCGTGATATTATTGGCCTACTATTTCGGGATTCCTGGATTCCTGTACCCTCGATATTTTAGATTACTATTCTTAAAGTCCGAAAGAAGACTGTGGTTCTGGGGCCTCAGAGTAGGAGGCCTTCGTCTACCGCAGCTCCCGAAGTTCTGTGCGTTACTGCATCGAGGACGGAGTGTGCGTACACACCGGATGCAGTGCAAACAAGAGGGGAGGGCGGAACGACAGCGCCCATGCCAGCATAATCACCCTGTCAGCCATCAATCGCTCATGAATCAAAGTGCAAGAGTGTCCAGCCACCCCGAAAACCCAAGAAAGCAGGTCACGACTGCCACATCGTGATATGAGTCGGGTCGCTACGGAAACTAGACGCAGGGAGACGTAAGTGGCTGAGGGGAGGCTCCTTTTCTAGGATGCATCGTGTTCAGTTTCTTGGAATAGGGTGTGCCCCGGGTGGCACGTCTAGAGTCCAACTCTAGATGTCTTGATGTCGAATAATGGAATAGAAAGCAAGATTGACGGTCGTGGTTAGCCCCGTCCGGCTCTGTTTTTATCCAGACGACCGTCACCAGCAAGCAAGGGATTCTATGGTGACGATGATGCTGGCGATGCTGGCGATGCTATCGCCACTCTGGCGGTGATGGTGGCAATGCCATGTTGACTCCGCCCTCGCCTTCAAGTACGTCCTTGCGTGGCCCGATCCCTGGTTAACTGAGTTGTTGCATTCTTGCATTCTTGCATTCTTGCGTCCTTGCGTCGGTTGTATTCGGCCACCTGGGCAACTATGATTCCGCACCTCCATGCTCCGACCTGGAGAGGACACCCAAGCCGAAAAGTTGGGGGTCATCGCCGGATCGGGGCAAGCCGCCGTTAAGTCACGATCACGAGAAAATGAAATGCATCCCCAACATGCACGGAGTCCAACGGCGCCGACATGCGACTGCGGCGTTTGTCTTCCTATTGCGGTCGATGCGCTCATACTCTGGTGTGTTGGCGTGATCACAGAGCACTCGCAGGTGTTTGGGATGTTTCGCAGTATCGATCCTGCGTTTCGAGATGCGGAATGCTTCCGACGACCGATCGCGGGGCTGCTTAGCAGTAACGACAGTAGTAAAAACAGTAAAAACAGTAAAATAAGAGTAATACAATCCAATGCCATTAGGTAGTCTTTATTCTAGGAGAAAAAAAATATCGAAACAGGGTCCCCTTTCTTCCAAACTCCATAATCATAATAAAATCCAAGTCTACAAATGCACACGCAGTCGCGACAGGCCGGCCGACATCCAACGCCTACAGACCAAGACCAGTTTTGAGTGTAGCCAGCGGCGGGCGCTGAAAATCCTATGTCGCCGTTGTCGCTGTCTCTGTCACTGCTGGCGCCTTTCGTGGCTGCACCTTGCGGATCACCACGGCATTGCCCTCGCGCTCCCAGCCTACACTATACTTGCCCTGCAGCTCGGCCCAGCCCAGCTCTGTCGCTGTCTCTAGGTACTCGACGTCTTCGAGCCGCAGGTAGGCACGCCCAAAACACTTGAGCGTATGCACGCGCATGTTGTGCACGGCATACTCGAGCAGCTTGCCCTGGTACGCGTCTGCCGTGCCCGTACGGCGCGTCGCCGGTGCATGGTCTTTTTGCGTCTGTTTTTGGAGCTGCTTCTGAAGAAGCCGGTTCAGAGCCACCCAGTCGTCATGCGCCAGAGCATGGAGGGCAGCGTCGACCGTGGTACAGCGCAGCTTGTACAGGCAGCGCAGGTGGTACGCCTCGGCAAGGTCGCCGCGGCGGCATGCGGCGTCGAGCACGCGGTAGCTTGCAACTTCCTGGAGCTCGACATTGAGCAGCGGTCTGCGCCGGTGTATGCTCCTCAGAAGATGCAGCAGGGCTGGATGGTACGACTGCGGGTGTTTGGCGAGGATGGCAAGGCGGATACAGAAGAGGTAGACCTGGACGGCAAACCCGTCGGCGCGGTCGGTGGCAACAATGGCTTCGCGCAGTTTGCGGAGGGCCGAGAGGACCAGAGTGAGGTCTTGCGAGGCGGCAGAGAGAGCCGAGACGGAGGCGGATGTAGGAATGACTGGTATCGATATGTTGGGTGCCGACGTCGGTCCCGCCGCCGGAGGGCTCGGCCTTGCTGGCTGCGACCAGGGCTCCGAGTTCCATGCCGACTTGGACAGCGATGACGGCGGCTGCTGCGGCTTCTGATTTAGCTCGAGCGATGCAAACCGCTCCAGCAGGCCATCTCGCCCCTTGGCTTCTGTGCAGAACTGCAGGTACCGCTCGATGATCTTGGCGTAGAAGCCCTCCTGGACCTTGAAGTCGGCCAGCCGCGTCTCGCCCTTGGACGGGAGGCCGTACACCTCGAGAGGGTCGACGTCGACGGGCTTGAGCCGTCCCCAGCCGCCCCGAGTTGGTCCACGAAGGGGAGGCATTGCGCTATAAGTCCATATATATGACGTCTGTTGGTGGAGACGATACTGTGATACTGTCAATGCTGCTGATGATGTTGTGTTGTATCTGTGCTGAGGTGTCGTTGTGCCGCTTCTCGCTAGCGGATAAGATAAGGCTTGCGGGGAAGTGACGTTGAATAGAATGTGCGGCAGGCGCTACAGACGCTACAAGCGCTTCAGGCGCTAATACCTAAAGAGCCAAAGTAAACACTACGGGCCAAGGAATGTTTTGTAGTGTACTGAGTAGATATTAACATAACCACAATCACCACAAATCTAGTTCTTCGTAATAAGTAGGTATTTATGGTCTATAGTAGTAATTGCCGTTGACTGTCCAGCTGGTGACAGACGCAGCTTTGAAAACTGCATTTGTATCAAATAGTAAACAAAACAAGAAACTGTGAGCTGCCCAAAATAGCTCCAGTGTTGATATCCGCCAGGCATAAGATGCAAGCGACAGGAGAGAGAGAGAGTATAGAGAATAGGCAAGATAAAGATGGCAAATATATGCAAATACATGCGAAATAGTATAGAAGATCGCCAAAGAACGCCAATATGTGACAAGTGAAGTAAAAAGAGGACCGTATGGTCGATCGTACCGACATCCAGTTCGAGCATCGAGACCATGTCAATTAAATAGAGAGTAGTCGGAAACATATTAAGAAAATCAAAATCGCCGGTATGTCGACCGGGGAAGCGTCGGGTACTGGCCGGGCAACTAGCTAGGTGGCGCACGTCCGTTACCGCCCATGGTGTTGCTGCGGTTCCACGAGCTGCTCGCGCCAGGCTGGTGCTGCGTGCTCGGATCGCGTCTCGGGGCACGGCCGCGGAAGTAGTCGTAGTCTGAAGGATCCTGCTCCATGTCCGTGTCTTCCTGCGGTAGGTTGCCGTAGCCGCGTGCACCGCCACCGTAGAGACCAGGAGTCGGGCCCGTGGCAGACCGGTTGGTCACACGTGCACTATATGAACCACCTGATGGGCCGTGGCCAGCAAGTGTACCATGAGAGCGCGGCAGCGGTGCAGCAACTGGCATAGCCGCTGCGTTGCCCACTAGGTCGCTCGAGCTGTCGTTGCCGCTTAAGCCTGCGCTGTACATGGGCGACTGTGAGCGGGCTGTGCCGAGAGGGCCGCCGAGGACCAAGTTGGGGCCTGGCGACTTTGAACGGCTGCGCATGGCCTCGTAGGGCGAGGGCGATTGTGTCCGCGTGGGACTGGCAACATACGAGGGCACAACTGGGGGACTGGACACGCCGAGGTTGCTATACCCGGGTGCGTAGACAGTTCCAGACTCGGCTGCCGCTGCCGCGTTGTTTGCAATCGCACTGCCGCTGCCGTACACAGGTTGGTTGGCTGTTGCTACAGAGTACTGCCGGCGGCCGGTCATACCACCCACAGGCGTACCTGGCCTCGAGTCTGATGCCCCCATGATGCTGCCGGGCGTGCCAGGACGGACAATATCGCGCGATGTGCCAAAGATATCGCCACCACCGTGCTCGTCCGCAAACTCTTCTCTGTTCTTGTAGTACTCAAAGTCAAGTTTCGATTCGGGCACGACCTCGAAGCCGGGCATAAAGCCAGCTGCTTTGCCGGGTCGCTTCGAGTTCATCGGGTCCAAGGCATACGTATCAGAGTAGCCCGACACACTCATGGAGTCGTTCGACTCGGCCTCACGACCCACTGTTAGACGTCCAGAGTACACGCTCGCCAAGATATTCTGCGCCTTGGCGTGCACCATGGGCGTCGTTAGAGGCTTGTACAGAGCAGGATGACCGAAGCGGGCAGCCAGACGATCACTCCGCAGGTTCTCCTTGCTGGCAATGTCTAGCCCGGCCTCGGGGTTGGCCATGACATTGTGCGTTGTGTAGTACTGCATCTTGTTGTCGAATGCGCTGGCGCAGTAGAATTTGAAGCCGACGACAATAAAGGGGAGGGGAGCAATGACGTAGGCCTGGATGTGGTCCTCGTTTCCGCGGACAAAAACGACCAAGAAAGCAACGAGGTTGGAAAGGACAAGACCAAAAATGAAGCGGTTGAACAAGGAGCGCCAAAACATACCGCCAGACTCTGTCTTGGTGACGAAGATGTAGAGAATTAGGTACTTGCGCAGCACGGCGTCAATAGCAAAGTAGATGCCGGCGGCCGGCAGCACGAGCGGCTGGATGCAGCCGAAGCAGAGCGCGACAGTCGAGTAAAACAGGAAGTAGTTGTAGTAGCTGGCATAGTCCATCGATGGGGGTGCCGTCAGCTCGATCATTTCGCGAGGCGTCGGGCTCGAGAACTTGCGCATGATGAAGCCCCAGAACAGCGGCCACAGCTGAGCCAGATCGGTGGCGACACCCATCTGACGCTGCAGAAGCCAAGTGATCCAGAAAGGAGAAATGTTGCACAGACCGCTCAGAACGTAATCGCCGGGCTTCTCTTGCAGAATGGCCTGCCAGCCGTCAACACCAGTGCTTGTCTTGTCAAGAACAGCCGTAATAAAGCCCCACACAGCACTAAAGAGTGAGAAGATGACCAGGTTGTTGAAGACAAAGAACGAGTACAGCTTGGCCAGTACGTGGCGCTCACGGCCCGTCTTCGTCTGGTCACCGGACTGGATAGCAAGACGACGGAAGACAATGGGAAGCAGCAGGTAGACGAGCGATGTGATAGCAGGCGATGCCACACCCTGAACCAGCTGCCATAATTTTGTGTTGGTCTCGAGCTGCGTCTGGAACGCCTTCCAAACCAGGCCCAGATTACTGAGGTTGACGAGGAAGATGGCAATCATGGCGTTGGGGCCGACCCAGAGCAGAGTAAGCAGGGCGACCCATAGGTTGTTCATGAACCGGCGACGGCTGCGAGTGGCGGCGCTCAGGGGCAGGTTGTCCCAGATAATGTCATTGGGGCGCGTGGCCAGGCGGATGTTTGTGCCCTCTGGTCTCTTCTTGCGCGCGGCGAAGGCGATCGAGTGGGCTTCGCTAATGTCCGAGTATGAGGCGAAGCCGTACGGCATCGTGTTGCGCTTGTCCACACTCTGGCGCACCTCCTTGATCTCGACTTCGAGGTTCTTGATGCGCTGGGTCAGGTACTCGATAGCGTCGACTTTTTGACCCTTGGGGTATGTTTCGTAGGAATGGTCTTTCTTGGAAGGAGCGCAAAGTGGGCGAGCTGGGGGCAGGTTCTGGGGATCCTTGAGGTACTTGGCCAGGACCTTTTCGAGAGCGCGCACCGCCTTCTCGTGCTCATTGATCAGGTCGGGCAGGACCTTGACGTTGCGCGCAACAGCTGTGCGCGAGAAAGACGAGTTTGGCGCAACCTCGTCGATGATGCGGGCGATTCCCTCGTCGGAGCTGAGCTTCTTGGGAATATCGTACAGCATCAGTGTGCGCGAGTGCAAGCTCATCTGGTACTCGGTGCTATCAAAGTACTGTCTACGCAGTGCGAGAACCTTTCTATAGTTCCACCATAGGAAAAAGATAACAATGAGGTTGACAGACCATGTGACTATGGAAGTAGCCCACTGAGGAGTGCCGAAGACATTGGAAGGGCCGAGCATGGAGATCCAGACGTCATCACCGTAGCGGACACTGTTGATGTAGTTGACTGGGATGAGGACGGCGCAGCCGATAACTGCCAGGCAGAGGAAGATGTTTCTGCACATGAGTGTGAAGCGCATGAAGATGGCAGCATCCATGCCGACCATGCGGATAAGGTCTTGTTCGTTGGTCTTCCATAGCGGGCCGACCCAGGCAAATATGCCCCGGCCTAGTGGTGGTGGCACGTGCTGCTCATCGGCATGTTTGAGCTTTGGCGCATAAACGACTGTATGGTATGGGCGGATGAGGGAGAAAAGAAGGGCGATGCCGGCAGTGACACCAAACGATGTTCCGATAGAGGCCCAAATGGAACCAACTTGCAGCTGCGGTTGTTAGCATGTGATGTCATGGATGGGGAAAAGCAAAAGTACAAAAGTGCAGAAATGCAAAAAAGAACGCTTGGCAGACTAACCTGAGACCCGAACGGGTTCTGAAGCAGAAGCAAAAACTCGTCAGCAGCGTTTGTCGACGTTGCCGTTGAGTCTCGTGCAAAGACGAGTGGTAGTGTTTTTGTTGCTGCCTCCATTGTGTGTGTGTGTGTTTTTTTAACTGTCACAAAGGACAGCAGATGTCGGAGGGGAGAGGACTTAAAGAGGCTGTGCGAGTTCGCAGAGCGGCTCGGTGTGGAAGGGCTGTAGTGAAGGGTCTACCAGAATGTCGTATCGATGTGTCCGGTCTGTGGGGAGATAAAGTAGTTGTGTGGCTCGGCCGTCTGGTTCCCTCCCGAGAAACGAAAAGATCAGTACCGGCTGATATCGTGTCGATTCCAAGAGCGGGATAAGGGTGCAGTTATGCGGTGATCTAGGTCGAGGA
This sequence comes from Ophiostoma australiae, assembly GCA_022392945.1. NCBI lineage: Eukaryota > Fungi > Ascomycota > Sordariomycetes > Ophiostomatales > Ophiostomataceae > Ophiostoma > Ophiostoma australiae. Next base: position 1,346,688 of record JAKRGJ010000008.1, read on the forward strand.
GACTTCGAGGGACTGGTGACAAGAGGTATATAAAAGGAAGTGTCGCTTAGGTTGGCTGTAGACGTCTAGAGAGCCGAGAGCAATCGCGTGTGGCTGTTTTTAGAACGGCAAAGAGACGAAGAAACGAGCGTGAAAGGCGCCGAACAAAGAAGTGTAACGAGCGTGTAGCCTGGGGGACGACGAAAGCAGATTGAGCGTTGGGTGTAGGAGCGAACAAAGAGCGTTGAGGTCGTGGTTGATAGAGACAAGGAGAGTGCAATAAAGATGCAGTCGAGATGCCGGGAATTGAGATGCTGAAGATTGCGAGGAGGATGTACAAATTTGACCTCCTTTGCTGCAGGCGTGAGCTTCGGCGTGCCCTGTGTTCCCTTGATTTGTCTTGGTGTCTTGGGCTGTCTATCTGTATGCAAAATCTCGTGCAAGGATTGAGGCGTGCCGCCCGCAGTGCGAGAGACCTAATGTGACGCGAGTCTCGAGCAAAAGCAGGTATATTCTTCGAGTGGCTACCGAGAAGTGCTTGCTTCGAACTGGGGATGGGGTTTGAGGCGAGCCTGTTCTGCGTCTGAGTCCGGGTTGTGAAGCAAGGCAGGCAGAGCGTGTTTTGTTTCTGTTGGCCAGCTGGTTTGCTGGCTGGTCGGGAAGAAGCGATTTAGGGAGTTTTGTAGATGATCGTCGAGATGCGCGGTGGTGCGAGTTAGGGTACCCGTCTGGCAGGCCGATCTGTTTTGGAGGCGACAGCGACAGGAAAGGGCAGACAAAGCAATGCCGGGGAAGAACAAAACGAATGGGAATAAAGAAGTATAAGGAATAAAGACAGACAGAGATAAAGAGAACTCAAAAGAGTCGATGAAGACGAAGATGCAACGAGCGACAGCGGCCTGGAAACAATACGAGAACGAATGGCTATGGCGAAAAAGATAAAGACATAAGACAAGAATAAATCAATTAAAATGATAAAAGACGAGATACGAAATACATAATACAAAATGCAAGAGGCAAAGAGAGAGAGGTGAGTGGTTGGGAGGAAGAGGAGAAAGGCACGGCGAGGAAGGGATTGGGGATGGAAAGGAGGGCAGAAAGCAGCTAATAATGTGCATGGTATGGATATGGAGAAACGATGTGATGCAGGGGTCGGCAGCGAGTGTCGAAACGGCAGGAAAGGGAAAAACTGTGGAAGGCTGCACTGTACATAGTGAGAACTACTCTATTACTACAAAGAGGAGAGGTGTAAGCATATGTGTCGACTCCGTAATGCCGTTGACGTGGACTGAGGCCTGGAATCTAGGTAGTGGAGACCAGGGGTTAAGAGACGACATGGACGACGTAAGGCACGGAGCAGTTACGGAGAGGGTATGGAGAGGACATGGAGAGAATACGGAGTAGATAAACGGAGTGTCGAGATAAAAGACAAAGAAAGAAGAGGAAGAAAGGAAGGAGACGAGAAGCGACGACAGTTCGATCGAGAAGGTGGCATCCAGACTGACGAGTCGCGCCTTCTGTAGTTTCGGCCAGATATATGCTATTGTATCAGGATGTTCTACGACGTCAGATCATTCCGGAAGGAAGGAGCTGGCACAGTGTGACGATCAAGTAGAAAAGGAAGGAGCCCGGTACGCCCAGGCATGCGGGCATGCAGGCACATACTGGGTATCTGCACGTATCTGCATGTAAACTACATAGTGCGTAAGTATCAGAGGCAGGCGCGAGCGGTCGTTCCTGCCTCGGTTGAACAACACGGCGATTGCGCTTTCCTTTCTAGTTGTCAGTTACCCAAAGCATCTCTGTTGAATAAAAAAATAGCAAAGCACCTGCACAGAGAAATTGTTTCCAAACTGTTTTCAAAGGGCAGGAGCGATTCTACGCCTCCCCCTTTTGTTGATTGTAAACTGTCAATCAACCAACAACCCAACGATCAAAACGGACGGCTGTTGGACCTGGACCAGTACCTACCGTCTGGAATACCGTTCTCCCACAAAGGCAAAGGGGCCCACACGCCAAACGAGCCAACGCGTTTGCTCGTATTGTTCCTGCCTTTTGTGTGCAAAGTTGGTTCAAGGGGTAAAACGGAGAGGCAAAGGTAGTGGGTCGCGGCGGCACTAGCCAGTATGTACATACAGAGTCGACAGGCCAGTGAGAGTCAGACTCCAGGAGCCAGAAATTCACTGCCAAAACAGGGAAGGGTAGAAGAACAAGAAAATAAAGCCAGGCTAGCGTTTCTATTTTTGCCATCCGCGGCTCCATATCTCTGTAATAAACTGGAGCCGTTACTGCAAAACTGGCAGCACTTGTCTGCACCAAAATTCGAGATTCCGGCTCTCGACTCGATCTCGACTGTTTTTTGTGTTTCTTTTTCGGTTCTATTTACATTCTATTTGCATACGGGGTACTGTGTACGTCGTACGTCGAACCCCAACTGCACTAGACATGGGTGAAAATTCTTGAACAGACGAAAACAAACTCAGATGGAGGTTGCATTCGAGCAGCCCGAGTTGACGGCCTGCAGCTCGGATACGAGAAATGTCACCAGCACATCTGGGTTTTCCTCTGCTTTTGGGTTTGAGATTTTCCAGTGCGGGATGGAGGTGGTTTATCGATATCTCCGTAGCGCTGGCCACCAGGGCTATTTTTGTGCATACAGACATTGACGTCAGTACTTAGCTTGGCCGCCGTTGAAGCAGCCCGCCGCCAGCCGAGCAATTTCGATTCTACAACCTGAAAACAATGTCGATCCGGCTGCTCGCAGCTCGTTCTGCTGCGTGCTACTGTTGTTGTTGACGTCTGCAAGTACATAGTATTGGCCATCTCAAGATCCCACAAGATTTAGCCATACGAGACGGCTCGGCGATATGAGGTCATTGCAGAAACGGCCGCTGTCTTTCGTCTTTCTCCACGGGGGCCCTCTATCAAACGTACCCTCACAAAACGGAGCCATCACGTAAAACACGACGCAAGACCTCCCCAACGAGGCTTGCCCAGAGACCAAGACGTTTGCCAGCGGCACATGCACAAGCCATAGTGCTTAAAAGTATCCCACACATAGTAGGTCGTGTGATCAGCCACAGCCTCACAGCAAGGAAAGGGCATCGCTGCTGAGTAGATTATTGGAAAAGGGGAAATAGCATGGCATGGCTGAGCCACCGACGGCATTCATCCCAACAAGAATGCATAAACTCTTGAAAGATACGAGGCTGATAAGCTCTTGAGGAATACGGACGGACAGCAGACATCAGACATCAGACAACAGACAACAGATAGCATGTGGTTCAGGGTCCAGCGGTAGCGGTAACGCCGCGAAACAAGATGGGGCAGCAGCAGGGCCGTGGCATTGCTGCTCTGCTGTGCTTTGAGCAGCCTATCACCATCACAGATCCGAGGCCCACGTATCTTGTGTAGCAATGTAGCGTTGCAGGGTGGCCTGGCAATCTACGATGAACAGGTTGACCGATGGGCATTCCTACTCAGTAGTCTCTGGCCTTATCACTGATGCTATTATTGTTTCTCGCGCTCACGCTCACTCTGCTGTGCAATTGCATTGCATCATGCCTGCTCTCATATCCCTGTTTGCCAATGCAAACCGCCAGGGGTCAAGCACAGCCTCCAGCCATTGTATGTGCAAAGTACAGTACAGTAGGATAGGATACTATGTAGAATGCAAGCAGACAGAATAGGCCTGATCGGATTGGCAAATACGAGTTGGAGGCCCAGAAAATAAACAATGCGATGCTCGGTGTTTAGAGCTTATTTCAAAATAGCACTTTCGGACTCGGCGGTGCCCTAAAAGTAAATACGCAAAAGAATGCAACAATACACATGACAACGCAAAGGATATCAAATAGCAGCAAAAAGACAATAGCGTTTTATTAAAACAAAAACAGACAAAATACAACATACGATAATTTTTCGAATCAATAAATATGATGATTGAAAGAGATTATTCAATTAATAGACTCTACAATACATTCAAAGTAATAATAACAATATACTTCGGAATTTTTATAAGCTCAATTAAATACTTTCTTTAACTTGATTCTTCAAAGTGATTGACATCAACTTGTGAGTACCGGTTACTTGATAATCATCGAATTTATTATTCTGTACCATTCCTTAGTGCTATCGTCTTGCGATGCCTATTTTGTCCCGTACCCATACCCATAGTCCTGTAGCCCGTCTGCAAGATACCCTTTATCTTGACCTGTAGTTCTTTATATACATAACACGAAACAAATCCCATTAAAGCCCGCCCAAGAAAGTGAAGACAAAGTACTTAGGCGACCGGGCCCTGGCTGCGAGTCTTGCGAGCTGTCTGGCCGACAGGCACCGGCGCCTTCTTCTTTGCCTGGCCCTTCTTAGGGCGGCCGGGCTTCTTCTTCTCGATGGTTTCGGCAGGTGCCTCTGTCTCGGCAGGCTTGGAAGAGGAAGAAGTACCCGCAGCCGGCTCAGCAGTGGCATCTGTAGGCACGGAGTGAGCTGCAGCCGAACTCAAGCTTGGGGCTTCCGGCTCGGAGCCCGTCTTGGCCTTCTTTGCAAGAGGCTCGGAAGTGAACTTGGCCTCGGCATCTGCATCTGAATCTTCCATAGTGGCTTGGAGAGAACGGGAGGCTGAGATGCTGGCCTCGGGCTTGTTCAGGCTATCAGCTTTGGTGTCCTCCAGCTTGGTGTCCTCAGCCTTGCGCTTTTCGCCAGTCAATGGGCCGCCAAGGGCCGTCTTTGCAGTGTTGGAAGTGCCGGTGGTCATGGCAGGGCCAGTGAGAGGAGTAGGCGGCTTTTCAGGCAGAGACGACTTGGTAGGGGAGCTGGCGTTCACACCCAGACCCAGGCCGGGGATAGTAGAGAAGACACCCGTGGGGTTGAGGCTGGACGGCGTAGTGGAATTGGCGGTGCTATTGGAAGAGCCAGCGGCGTCGTTGCCCGACTCCTTCTCCTTGTCCGCCTCCTTCTCCTTAGGAATATCGGAAAGACTGGTGATGCCCGGCTTGCCGGCAGCTGGCATATACGAATACTGAGCCGAGCTGCCACTGTAGTTGTTGTCATGGCCGTCGCTGTGGTCGCTGACCGGAGTCACAGGCTTGGTGATGTCGTCGTCAGCAGTCTTGGGAGTGCTGTTGCCAAAAGTGAAGCCGGTATTAGCCGTGAGCTTCGTGTTGGTGGCACTCGGGATGCTGTTGGTATCTGCCGTGAAGGGGTCGACGACTGAGTTGTTAGTATTTGCTATAGCGCATGGATGAGACGGGATATGAGGATGAGAGATGAAATTGAGAACAGAGTGATATCGCTGTGGGCCAATGAGATGACGAAGAACTAGCAATGAGCTGAACTAAGCTTGTCACCCAACAGATAAGGGCGCTCCAACGGATGTCAAGGCAAAGGGACCACGGGCATGAAATATAACAAACACAACCAAAGAACAAAAATCAGTCAAATCAACCAAAAGAAGGTAGTTGTGCTGGCTCTCTACATACCCGAGTTGACTGCTGGTGAGGTCATTGTAATGGTGTAATGCTGCAATGACGTAGTTGAGGTTATGGATGTATGCAAAGAGATGGAGACCCAGGCTGGAATGGTGATAGTGATGGCGATGGTGATGCTGTATTTGGAGATGTGAGAGGAAGGATATGAAGTGAGAAACCGTTGGGTTTGGCAAGAAGGTCGCCAAGAAGGAGAGAGAAAAGATGAAGGGAATGAACAAGGGAAGAAAGAAGAAAGAAATAATAGACAGAAATAAAATAAAGGAAGGAAGAGAAGAGGGAGGGGGTGGCAGATGGGAAGGAGCTCAAGAGCTTCAGTTGGTCCCTTTAGTGAGTTTTTAGTGTTAATAATAATTACAAAATAATTAGCAAAACATTAAAATATACCAATAGTAGACAATAATATCGAGTCTTATTCAGCCGAGTTGTACGGGGTGGAGAGCGGAATAACTGGGAATAACGTGTGGTTGGAGCACACGGAAGCGTGGAAAGACCGGGCGGCGCCAGATGGGATGCTTAGTGAAAGTACAGAGCCGAAAGAGGAAAGAGTGGGCGGTGGGCGGGCGATGGACAGCGAGGGAGATGGGGAAAAAAAGAAAGAAAAATGAAAGAAAGAAGAAAAGAAGGAGAGAAACAATGGAAAAAGGAAAGAGTGACTGACAAAGAACAAAAGCTTAACAGGAAGGAGACAAGCTCTCAGGCAGGGCCCAGTGTTATATATCAATCTGCAGCTCTACCGGCCGTGGTGTGGTCTGTTTCGAGATGGGTGGGATACACAAACACGACATTAATTTGCTTCTATCTGTACTTTATCTAGTGCATCTCTTGACAAAGCTTGTGTTGTAACTGAGCAGGCACTGGTTGCTGTGCGATGGCCCGCGACACATCATCAGGCGAGAGGCCGCGAGGGTTTTCAGGGACCAGTTGTAAGCATGTAGTTGGAACAACTCCCGCTAGAGCATAGCCAAGTAATATCAACTGCAAACATATGCAAATATGCAGGAGCTGAGATGGGACAAAGACGGTGCACACCGAGTAACACCATCCTGCAAGATGCGTTGTATGAGATGGAACTGTCTTGTATACGGGAATGAGGACACAAAGGGATACCGAGTTACAGAGACCGTAACAGGGAAGAGTTTGAGCTCTTCGACCACGAAAGAAAGAAGAAAGAGGGCAGTAAATAGCTGAATGCAGTCGTCGTGGAGGGTGTCTGAGATGTCTCAGAGTCAAAGGTGTCTAGGACGTCTTAGAATGTCTGGACATGGATGTGCACTGTGTATTGCGTGTATTCTGGTGCGCTTGGACAGTGTCAACTAAGACCAGCAGTATACACACTGTCGACTGCTAATAAGCATCGAGGCAAGACGTTCAGCTGTAGGGCGATATGCGGGGTAGCAGTGTGAATAGAAAAGTGGATCTCGATGAATATGATTGGCCGAACCGTCGGGTGAATGGCGTGCATTTGCCGCGTCCCGATCTGGGGCATAGCGCACTGATCGCCTGGGGAGGCGTCATAATACATACGCAGCACTCTTTATGTCTTTTCGTCTGCACGTCGTGAGCATCGCCGTTTACTCGTTGCTCGTATATTCGCATCTTTGCATCTTCAACAATCAACCGCCTGCCATCTGATCACATCGCATCTTCTAGAACCCTCTACCAAGATGACTCAAGAATGCTGCCACGTCTTGGGATGTCTCGGCTAGTGGCTCGGCGTCAAGGTGTAATCATCGATAGACTTTTCCTTCTTTTTCTTCTTCTTTTTCTTTTTCTTTTCTTGCATCCTATCATGACAAGAGTCGTAGTCTACCGACCAGTGCTTTTTTCTGCTTATGACCGGATCTCCGATCACATGGAAAGTCACCTGCACCTAGAAGTAGCAAGAGCCGCGTGGGCGCCAAGGGAAGGCGCGAGCGGCGTGCATCGGCTTCGTATTTGTAATTAACAATCTCAATAAATACACTTTTCTGCGGCTCAACACTGTCGAGGCTGGAAGGCTGAAGCCAATGGATTTAGTCACTGTCCGACATCTACAAATACAAACATCGCCGTCTTTGATCTCAAACAGCTCGGGTGGTGCCCGTACGCCTGGATTTGCAGACTAGAACATCACCTGTCCCAGGCGACACTGGCCGCGACATCACAATGCATTTTTCAGCCTGCTGGGCAATTTGTTGAGGGTCTCACGATGCTATTTCTTGGAAGAAGGAGTGTTCGGCTTTGGGGTGAGTGTGATACCAGCTTCGGGGGACAATGCCGAGCTCGCCAAGTCCGTGTATAGTCTGCCAAGACCGGCCGAGAAATGCCACGCCACGCTAAGAGGGAAACTACCAAAGAACCAGCAGCGAACAGTCACATAACAAGCAGGAGATGGGCAGGTGGCGTCACCTGACCGCCCCTGCCACAGCACTCTGTACAGTAATACCTCTGGCACAGAGTGGCAACAAAGGGCACCCTAGCCGGCGCCGGCGCCCGACGAGGCTCGGCGCCGCTTGGGATCCCCACTCGGAAGGCAATGGCGGGCGCTGTGTGGTGAGAGGCGGCGAGGAGATGGAGGCTACATGCACAGTGATAGCATGCTGGATGCATGCTAGACGCAGCCTAGACGCAGCCTAGATGCTGAGATGATTGGCCAATATGCCGTGAGGCTGGGCAGCAACGGTTGTTCTTACTTGATAGGGACACCGTGATGGACATCGCGCCCTCTCATTCGCCAGCCGCCACGAATCATGGCCGTCGTGGCTCTCAGACCATCGCCATCCTCGACCTCGTCAAATATCCAACACAGCCTTGGCGGGCCTGGTGATGACGTTCGCAAGTACTGGCTCCTTGGTATGGGGCCCATTAGTGACTTTCATTATTTGATTATTTGATTATTTGACTATTTGATCATGTTTATCTGTTAATTTATCACCAGCTTTGGTATCTCTGATGCTCCGATGCCTTGAGCAAGGCTCGGCATGTGTTGACATCCCCAGCCGAGCTTGTGTATAAAGGGAGCACGATCCCCCGTCCTCGTTGCCTTTGCTCTCTAACAAATCTCTTCGATTCTCCTGCAATCACACATCCCCGAGATAGAAGACATCTAGCACAGATATCCAAAACACAACTGATCGGTATCATAATCTGATATCGTGACCTGCATCCCTCACTCACCATCACCTTGATGAAGCACCTTGCCATCCTCATCTCAATGGAATACACTCTAGAACTTACTTAAATAATTACACAACACACACAACAGACACACACTCACTTATACCCTCCTAGATCATGCCTGCCCCGGCTTTCACTGCCCACCCGTTCCTCCTCTCCACCCAGGATGTGGCCAAGCAGCTCGAGACCGACGCCGACAAGGGTCTGACCGAGTCGCAGGTCTCCGACCGCCAGGCCACATATGGCCTCAACCAGCTTGAGATCGAGGGGCCGACGCCCTGGTACTCGATCCTCATCAAGCAGTTCTGCAATGCCATGATCCTGGTCCTCTTTATCGTCCTCGGCGTGTCCTTTGGTATCGGCGATGTGATTGAGGGCGGCGTTGTTGCCGCCGTCATTGTCGTCAATGTCTCGATCGGCTTCTACCAAGAGTCCCGCGCCGAGAAAAAGATGGACGCTCTGCGTTCGCTCTCGTCGCCCAGTGCCACTGTCATCCGCGACGGCCACTCCCACGTCATTCCCAAGTAAGCTTCCTCTGGCGTCTCCATTTCTGCTTTATCGATTTGCATCGAGACTAACAATCTAGTGCTGAAGTAGTCCCCGGTGATATTATCATCCTGCACACCGGCGACACTGTCCCTGCCGATCTGCGCCTCTTTGAATCCGTCAACCTCAGCTGCGACGAGCAGATGTTGACGGGCGAGTCCCTCCCCGTCGATAAGGTCACACACAACCGCATCATTGACCCGACATCCGCTTCGCATGCCATCGCCACGTCGGCAGAGACCGTGACCGACGGCGACCGCATCAATCTCGCGTTTGCCTCGACCAATGTCACCAAGGGTCGCGGCCGCGGTATCGTCATTGCCACCGGCATGTTCACGGCTGTTGGCCGCATTGCCGCCGCCTCCTCCTCTAACAGGAAGAGCGGCCCCAACCGGTCCATGAACGTCCGCAAGTACGGCCCCAAGAAGGCTGTCGTCGGCGGCGCACACCGTCTCGGTGATCTGGCTATGCGCTTGATTGGTCTCCAGGATGTCACCCCTCTGCAGCGCCGTCTTACGTACCTGGCCTACTCGCTGTTCGTGCTCGCTATCGTCATTGCCCTGATCGTCTTTGGCGTCCACAAGTTTGATCTCAATAGCGAGGTGGTGCTCTACGCTACATCCACCGGCATTGCCCTGATTCCCGAGTCACTGTCGATTGTGCTTATCATGACCATGGTGCAGGCTACGCGCACTATGCGCAAGGCCAATGTCGTCGTTCGCGATCTTGCCGCGCTCGAGCGCCTTGGCGGTGTCACCAACATTTGCTCTGACAAGACCGGCACTCTGACCCAGGGCGCTATGATCGTCAAAAAGGCCTGGCTGCCGCTGTTCAACAGCACCAAGAGCAAGGTGACCAATATCCTGACCCTGCGCGGCGCGGCCGACCCCAACGACCCGACCACTGGAAAGGTTGTCACCGAGGAGCAGGAGCAGCAGCCCACCGAGGGCCAGCAGCCACCACCGAGACAGACAACTTTGCAGATCCAGGTGCCCCCCAAGCACATGGGCGAGGAGTCGCCTGCTGCCGCCAACGCCATCGAGGGCGCGGCCGCCGACGCAGAAGATACCACGTCCCAGTCGGAGCTCACTCCTGCGCTGCGCAAGTATTTGTTGACCTGCGCCCTCTGCAACATTGCCACTGTCCGCCAGGATCCCGAGACCGGCGAGTGGCAGTCCATCGGCGAGCCGACCGAGATTGCTCTGCAGGTGTTTGCCAAGCGCTTCGGCCTCAGCAAGCGCACGCTGGAGGACGCCGGCTGGATCCAGCGGTCCGAGTTCCCCTTTGACAGCACGGTGAAGCGCATGAGTGTCGTCTACGATGCTCCCGAGCACGATGGTGGCCTGTCGGGACTGCCGCCGCACAACGACGGAAACAGCATCGTGCTGACCAAGGGTGCCGTTGAGCGCATCCTGGAGCGGTGCTCGTCTGTGAACACGTCTGCGCCCGGTGTTGAGATTAGCGAATCCCAGGCCGAGTCGGGCTCGGAAGAGGCCGTGCCCATGACCGATGCCTACAAGGAGAACATCCTGAACCAGATGAACACCCTTGCACCCCTTGGCCTGCGCGTTCTGGCTATTGCCTACCGCTCCTGGAACGGCGTCTTTGACACGGGTGTCGACGAGAAGGCCAGACGCGAGTCGTACATTGGCAGCGTCAATGAAGATGTCGAGGGCGACGATAACAACGAGAACAGCGGAAACAACGAGAAGAGGGGCGAGTCGTCCGGCGAGCCCCTCAAGAACAGCGAGCAGCTGCTTCGTGACGATGTCGAGCGCGATCTCGTCTTCCTCGGACTGGTCGGCATCTACGATCCACCCCGTGAAGAGACTGCCCAGTCCATCCGCGAGTGCACCGACGCCGGCATCAGCGTGCACATGCTGACGGGCGACCACCCTGCCACTGCCGAGGCCATTGCGCGCGAAGTCGGCATCCTCCCCCGCAGCTACCAAGGCGGTGTTGCGGCGGCTGCTGCTACTGGCCTGCCGTCTCTGGTTCTGCCCGCAACCGCCTTTGATGCCATGTCTGATGCAGAGCTCGATGCCCTCCCCCAGCTTCCCCTCGTTGTTGCCCGCTGCACGCCCGATACCAAGACCCGCATGATCGAGGCCTTGCGCCGCCGCCGTGCGTTCATGGCCATGACCGGCGACGGCGTCAACGATGCGCCCAGTCTGCGCCGTGCCGACGTCGGCATCGCCATGGGATCTGGCAGCGATGTCGCCAAGGGCGCAGCCGCGCTGGTGCTGACGGACGACCGGTTCAGTTCCATTGTGGCCGCTGTGCGCGAGGGCCGCCGCATGTTTGACAACATCCAGAAGTTCATGATGCACCTGCTGGCGTCCAACATTGCCGAGGTCATTCTGCTGATTATTGGTCTGTCGTTCAAGGACGATGACGGGTTCTCCGTGTTCCCTGTCAGCGCCCTGCACATCCTCTGGATCAACATCTTCACGTCCGCCGCTCCGGCGCTGGGCCTGGGCATGGAAAAGGCATCGCTGTCCGTAATGCACCGTCCCCCGCACGGCCGCGGCATCTTTACGACGGAGCTCGTGGTCGATATGATTATCTACGGCACCGTCTTGGGCTCGGTGTCGCTGCTGACCTTTGTCATCGTTGTCTACGGCAAGTACAACGGCGAGCTGGGCCACGACTGCAACAAGCACTGGTCCGAGGGATGCATGGCCGTGTTCCGCGCGCGCGCCACTGTCTTTGTGCAGCTCACGTACCTGATTCTGTTTTCGGCATGGGAGTACAAGGACCTGCGGCGGTCGATGTTCCGGCTCAACCCCGAGAACCCGCGCTCGTTCCCCATGAACGTGGTCACCGACCTGTGGGAGAACAAGTTCTTGTTCTTCTCGGTCGTTCTCGGCCTGCTGCCCCCTGTCATCCTGGTCTACGTCCCGGTCATTGGCGAGAAGGTGCTCAAGCACAAGCCCATTTCGTGGGAATGGAGCCTTGTGTTTGCGGGTATTATTATCTTTATCCTCGCGGTTGAGGGCTGGAAGTACACCAAGAAGTCCCTCGGGCTGTTTGCGTCTGGCTTTGGCGATGACCGGGACGAGGAAGGCCGCCGTCTGCCGGGGATGCAGAAGAGCCTGACCGCGAGCACTACGCGGAGCTCGGTCGTAGTGAGTGCGGCTTAGTGGTTGCCCGTAGAAGATTAGCTGCATGAAGAGCCTATGGATATAGCGCTACTTCGTTGCGAAGACCGTCTGTGGCGAGTCTATAATTTGTTTGATTTTGCGATTGTTTGGACTTTCGTTTCGATTTGAGTTGCCGTTCATAGATCAGTTAGTTTTGATAGTTAATCACTTACAAGTTTCCTCTTACCCGGATTATCAGATACTGTAGTTTGTTTCAACGTGGTCACTAGCATCAACATTTCGCCAACGATCTTGGCCCAATCTCGGTCTCCTTCGTTTAAAACCTTGCCGCTTCTGTAGTGTATTTCGTAGCGTGTCAAGGCCCAGCTAGTGAGATGTAGTGAAGATTTGCCGACAATACACCGGCAGAGCATGAGGGCAAAGTGACGATGCATCGATCTGGTATATAATTTTGGATCTGGCACTCTATTTGCTTGCATACCAGGCTGCTGTGAGCAATCATAATTGACAGACGTAATCTGGGAATTGTGAGACCTGGAGGCGGTCAGCCGGGAAATGGGAGTGCTGATCCCCAGTCGACGTCAAGCCATACATGCGGTAAGGTAGGTCTGCGAAGTAAGCCAAGGATGGCACTTGAAACATTACCAACCAGGATATGCCCGAATATGACAGATGAAAGGTCCTTGGCCTGGGGTAATGACAGACGAGTAAACATATTTGTACATACTATGTATGTACATACTTTGTAATACATAGTATCTGAGGTACAATACCTTACAGACAGCTATTTAAACTCTAGGCAAGGGTTGAGATGTAGGGATATGGAAAAAGGAAAAAGGGGGCCGCCGACCCAAGTTTAATGACTGATCGGCGCATAAACATCCAAATCAATAGCAATAGCAATCCAGGGCTGTTGACAACCCAACCCGTTCAGTCTCCCAGCCCGCCTTCTCTTAACGCGTCGCAGTAGCAGAGCAGTAGGGCAGTAAGATAGAAGGGTTGCCGGTGTACTATGTAGTTGCTTGATTATATTGAGTCTTCCCACCCTTTCAGATTAAAGTTATTGTCTCAATGCCGTCCTTTACTTTGATTTATCAAAACACGTATTGTCACCAAATCATCATCGCTACAGCCCGAAAAAAAACACCACAATGTCCTGCGCAGTCTTTGCGGTGCCCAGCCCGCTGGCCTTAAGCCCCCTCATGGGCAACCTCACATTGAGAGTGGCGGCACCCCCGCTCCACGGCTCGGAAGCCATTGATTTCGCCGTCATGGCTCGCAGCCCTCTTCCGCCCATGCAGCAGTCGGGCGGTGCCAGCGATCCATTCGAGCGGGCTGAGCGGGCCGATCGGGCCGATCGGTCGTATGAAAACAGCTATTCGAGCAGCGCGCGCCACAACAGACACTCGGTGTACATGGACATGGGCATCCACGAGCGCACGAAGCAAAGCGAGCCGAAGAAGGACAGCAGCAAGAAGCAGGCAGAGCGCAATGCGCCACGGCGGCAGCGTCCATCGTCAGTCATGAACCTGTCCAGCCTGCTGACCAAAGGCGACAGCACCGCATCGTCTACTGCGACAAGCCCTGCCGCGCCGGCAAAGCAGAGAAAGCGCGTGTCCTGGTCGCTGGCAAAGATGGCAGCAGAGCGGGCGCCATATTCGCCGACGACCGACTCCAAGTACTTTACCAAGATCACGGCCTCCGAAACATGCTCTTCTATTACGTCAGACAGCACGGCCACCACTACCGACACTGCAGCTGCAACAACACCCACGCCCGACCGGCGGCGATCGTGGTACGCAAAGCTGAGCAATGGCGGACGGCGGCTGCGATACAAGTCCGTCTCGTCTTGAGGGGGCGGGTTATTGCGAGGGACGGGCTTGATTAGTATATAATAATAATATGAATGACTTACGACAAGGATATAATCTGAACTATATTGCAACATCAGCAAGAGGGAATAAGTAGCATAAACAGTTGTAAATATATTCTGGTATCGGATGTAAAGAGAGGAACAAAGGAGATATGTGCATGTATAGTGTCGTTATATACAGAATGCCCGATGAGGCAAAGCAATGCAAATGCAGTCGTGATGTATGGCCACAGGGGTGGTGCTGATATAGCAAAATCCCAAAATGAGAAATAACAAGGAGAGAAAACAGAGTAAAGAAAGCAAAGCGAGACTATGTCTGGAGATGCAGAGTCTGGAACTGGGCACCAAACTGCTCTCGTAACCGGTCAAAGATTCGCTGTGCCTCCTCCGACTCGCCAATCGACGACAGGTGCCGCGCCGTGTCCAGACCCAGCGAGACAATCCGGTTGCGATACGTCGGCCGGAGGCCACGCGGCGGCTCGGCCGTGGGCGCACTGGCCTCGACGTCACGCAGAAGATGGTTGTCGGCCAGAAGCTGGACGGCGGGAAGAGGTGTCGGATTGGTAGGGTGCCGTAGGTCCAAGTGTGCCCGCTCTAGCAAGATGCTTGGCCGGTTGTCGTGGTCCATCACCGACACAAACGTCTCGTACAGCCGCGGCGTGGCAGTGTCCATGTCCAGGTCCTTGAACATCTTGAACGTCGACTCCCACGATAGGTAGCACCAGGGCCAAAATATGTTGCCCTCAAAAGCAGGCGTCTGCTTGTCGAACAGGTCGGCACCGCGGCACATGACCCGGTAGGCGTCGTCCAGAGTCGTGGCATCCGCGATCTTGGCCGCCAGCAGCTTGTGCAGGAGAGACGATGCTGCAGCTACCTGGTGGCTGGCGCCAGTGGAGGCTCCAAGGCCTGCCATGGCAGCCTCGCTCTGCCCGGCTACTGGGCTCTTCCAGTGCACATACTCGGGGCCCTCGCCGCGCTTGAGCCGGTCGATCCAGTGCCACACAATCTCTTCCAAGCCCGGATCTGCTGCGAGGAATTGTACCAGTACGGTCGTCAGGCGGTCGTGGCTAATAAAGGCAAAGTTGCGCTCTAGGCCAGCCGACTGCAGCCAGGCCAGAACCTTGAGACCTGCTCCCGACGATACCATGGCTGTCTTGACGGATGTGCTCGACGACTCAAGAATCTCGCGCTGCTTAGCCAGCAGACAGCCCAGCGCACGCTTCGGCGTCATGGTGCCACGGGCCACGGCCCAGTCAAAGATCTCCATGGGGTCCCGCTTGGCGCCGTCGGAGCGGACAGGCGCATCAAAAGCCAGGCCATAACTAAAGAGCGGGTTGGACAGGATAGACCGCATGTGCCGGTCTGTTGGCCGATATGAGATTGTCTGCTTGATGTCTGTCGAGATCCTGTTGTTGAACTTTGGCCTTGGCTGTGTCGTTGTGGATTGTGTCGTAGATGTGGCGGATGTGGCAGATGTGACGGGTGTGCTGGCAGCGACGGTGTTGACACTGCTCGCGAGGTTGGCAATGGTGCTTGCGGACGAGGACGAAGACGAGGACGACGCAGCAGTAGCGGCACTGCCGGCACCGGCTACACCGGTTAGTAGAGCCTTGGCCTCGCGGTGCTTCTTGTTCACAGAGGGGCCATCTGCCGTCTCGTCCAGCCAGCCATGCTCGCGGTCGAGGTTCTTGCGGAACGACGTCGTCAGGGTGTCGAGCAGCTTCTTCGTGCTCTTCTCGTTGAGGGGGAGGGGGTGGTTGAAGTTGGGCAGCAGGCCCTTGAGGGAGTGGAACGGCTTGGTTGGAAGCATTGCCAGGTGCCACTGCTAGAACAGTCTCCCACGATGTGTTTTCGGTTGTTGTGTTGTCGTCTTGTTAATAGTCAATATCACCAGTATCAGTATCAATCGACTGACTTGAGATCGGTTTGCAGTCACGATTTGTTGTGATTGGATTGGTCAGAGCCCCCACTGCACGTTACACGTGATCTGGAGAGGATACATCACGCTAGCTCTAATGCGACGAAGCGCAATGCTGCAAGCTGGCTCCTCTTCCTCCTGCGCCCTGCCTCTTGCCTCCTTTTGGTGCGACCGCGTCAGAAGCATCCTTTGTACATCGTACTACAGCTACAGTGCATAGTATCTTAGGCAGCCCATGCGCCAGCTCGCTGTGCACCGATAGTATAGCGAACGAGCCCAAAGATACATTGCTTACGTCAGTCAGACTCTACTGCAACCCAAAACAGCCCAATGCCAGCGCCTATGGCAAATGAGTCGACTTGGGCAAAAGGGCAAAAGGGCAAATAAGGCAAAAGGCGTCAGGACACCCGTCTCTGTCACAAGTGCAAAAAACGCTTTACCGAAAAGTGAATGGAAATACGTAAAAGTGAGCAGAAGTTGGATGCTTCTGGCGGGCTCGCCGCTGTGGGCAGTGATCGTCAAATAAAGCATCTATATTTGAGTTAAGTTTTATTCCTGGATCAGTCTTGAATAATGTCTTTAATTATACTACTTTATTTAATAGCTATTTGCCCTTTTGACGGCTGCCAGCAGCTGACTGGCGCTGTCTTGGTTTGGTGGCAGGTACCGATACATGTGTAAAGCTCCACCAAGCGTGTGCTGGGTGCTGTGCCAGCTCTCGTTTGCGCGGGGTTCAAGGGCACATCACTGCTGGCAGCAGCAGAAGCATACGCCAAAAGTCCGAAGCCAGGGAGAACAGGCCCGCTAGGAGCTTGGTTCCAGCTCTGGACTGTGGGGCTAGACTCAGCAAAGTGTGGAACCAAGCCTCAGTCTCTCCATGTACCTCTACTTCTGTCTCGAACCACCTTCTGTAGGCGGCCATGGTTGCCTCGGCGGCTGCAGGCTGGAGCTGGTCGCGCCTGCCGTTTCCCTCTGGAATAAGGGATAACTCATAATAGGGGAGGAGCCGTCTCAGGCAAGGTGGATGGTGGGCTCGCTCCTTCCCTATTCCGTGAGGTTCCTTCGTCTTTTGGGTCTTTTGGGGCCCAGCGCAGAACTTTTCCAGCCTCCACCCAAAATGCGTTCAGAATTCAGGCGGGACCACTGAATCTTAGTCAGAAATTCGAAAACACGAGAGCACACGCACACATGACAGTCACCAGCAACTAGTCCTCCTAGTGTAGTGCTCCAAAATACCCAGCGCCCAAAATCCAAAATCCCTTCCTTTTACACACTTTTCCCATCATCATCATCGTCATCATCGCCTACGAGCACCACCACATCTCCTCCCGACCGATTATCGTCCCTCTTTTGGGCCCTATTCCTCGGTGCTTTGCCAACCCAACAGCTGGCCCCTCAACTTTGCCGACTTTTCGTCGTCGATCCTCCTTTTCTTGCTCTATCGCGAGATTCTCGAAAAACCTCGTTTTCGACCTCTGCATAGCTTACTCCCCTCTCTCCCCCCTTTTTTCGACCTCTCTGACGCACGACGGTGATCCATCTCCAGGTCACCTCTGCTTCATCCTTCTCACAACTCGTGGATCCGACTCTTCTCGGTTCCCAACCATCTCTTCAAAACACATATTCTTTCAGATAACCCTCAGACATGTCTTCTGAGCTACAGTCCCGAACGGCTGCCTCACGTGGTGGCCGGGGTGCCACACGCGGTGGTAGAGGAGGCTTCGCCGGCCGTAGCAGCACGCGCCGGTCAAACGGCGAGACAAAGCACGAAGATAGCCTAGACTCGCTCGAGGACGAGGGCGAGATTGGCCAGCTCAAGAAGCTCTACGGCGACAAGACCCCAATTGTCAAGGAGATGTTCCCCGATTGGTCTGAGGTCGACATTCTGTTTGCTCTGCGCGAAACCGATGGTGATATTGAGCACGCCGTCACTAGCATTGCCGAAGGTAAGCTACCCTGTCACAAGCCGCGAGCTTGATGCGCGCGACTGCGCTGGCCTCCCTTGATTCGTCGGGGGCAACCCCAGATTGCGATGCTGGGATCTCTCGAATCGCCCCAATCGGCCCCAGATCCTGCGCGGAATCGAGTGCGAGTCCAGCAAACGCAAACGCAATCGCAATTTGGCTCCGAGTCGTCGCCTTTGTGCTGTCGACTCCCACCCTTCAGCTTCAAATAGCCTACCTATCTACCTACCCCCTGTCTATATGCTAACTTCATCCCCCCTTTACAGGCCACATTTCCCAATGGGACGAAGTTTCCAAGCCCAAGAAGACCAAGGCCAAGGAGCCAGCTCCCGTGACCGACTCAGCTATGACCAGAGCGCTCAGAAATGCCGGGGCAGGCCCCGACAAGACCCGCGGACGTCCTAATGCCAGACCTGCCGACAGAGGTGGTCGCAGTGCTCGCGGCCGGTCGGCGCCGGCTACAAACGGTGCCCGCCTTGAGAAGAGCACATTGTCCACCCCGACTGAAGAGTCGCAGGCTTACGAGTCGGTAAAGTCCGTCGAGGACGCACCCATTGAGACCATTGCTGCCGAGTCTGCACCGGCATCCTCTGCCCCTGCCGCCAAGACATGGGCAAGCATGCTGCGCAAGGTCACCGCACCCCCCAAGGCCGCCGCAAAGCCCAAAGAGGCTCCTGCATCGAAGCCTGCCCCCGAATCAACTGAATCTATCCCTCCCACCACCTCCGACGCCGAACCTACTCCCGCAGATGCCACCACCGAAGCCACACCCGATGCTCCCGCCCCCGCCATCTCAGAGACAGCCGCCACAGAAGAACCAGCTGAGAAATCCGCCCCCGAAGTTGTTGTCCCAGCTCTCCCCGTTGTTGCTGTTCCCGAAATTACTCTCCCACCCCCCAAGGACGAGCTCACCGAGCACAACCTGGAACAGGTAGCCGACGAATCAAAACCCCCCCAGACCGACACAATCCACAGCGAGGCTAACGACTCTTGGGACCCCCAGGCCGCCGGTCTCCCTGGAACCAGTACCCCCATCTCTGCATCCCAGCAGCAGCACCAGAACGCTGCCAAGGCTCTTGGCGGCAGCGGCTACGCCGCAACTGCCATCAAGGCTACCGACCGCTCTGCAGTCCGCACCCCTAGTTACTCGCGCCGGATTCTCGATCAGGAGGAAGCCGTTCGCATGCCCGCAAACCGTGATGTTGACCTCGCCACCATGAAGTTTGGTGCCCTGAGCTTCACCGGTGCTGCTGATGATGATGTTGACGGTGAGCGCGAGGAGCCCGAGACCCGCACTCAGCCTCCTGACGAGTCGCCTGTCGCACAACCCCGTGCTTCCCTCCCCCCTGCCGATGCTTTTGCCGCCGCCGCCAAGCAGCCCGCCGCTGCCGCCGCTCTCCCTACTCCTGCCGCCGCCGCCGCCGCTGCCCCGACCCAGCCCGCTGCTCAACAGTACGGCCGTTTCGGCCAGACCGGTGCCCAGGACGCACCGTTCGGCCAGAAGCCCTACGAAGCTTACAGCCAGCAGAGCCAGCCCCAAGCTGCCACTTCCCAGCAATATGACAGCAACTACCAGGGCCTCCCCGCCGCTTCCCAGGCCGCCTCGCAGCAGGCCCCTCCTGCTTTCAGCTCGGCCCCCAGCGAGTACTCCCAGTACTTCACCTCGGACCAGAGCCGCACTCCCTACAACTACTACCAGACTTATGGCCAGCAGGCCGCCCAGGGTCAGGATGCCCAGCGCTCGTACAGCGGCTACCCGCTCAACGACTCGCTCAGCCAGTACCCCCAGAGCAACAACTCTCGCTTCGGTGGCGCCGCCGCCGCCGCTACTACGACTGGTGCCGACGCCCAGAACAGCGGCTCGACTACTCCTAACCCTCCTGCCGCCGGCCAGCAGGCCACCCAGCAGCCCGGTGCCGCCGGTCAGGCACAGCACTCCCAACAGCACCAGGCCAACCAGTACCAGTCATACGGTGGCCACCCCTACTATGCCAGCCCCTACTACGCTCAGTACGTTAGCCAGTACAACTCTTTTAACCAGGGCAACTTTGGTGGCCCGTACGGTGGCGGCAAGGGCGGCTACGGTGGCAACCACCACCCTTACGGCGGCATGAACCCCCAGCAGAACCCCTACGAGGCATCGCAGGGTTCCGGCTTCACTGGCTCGGCGTCTCTCCGCCATGGCGGTAACGAGAGCAGCGTTCTGGGTGCTTCGGGCCTGAGCGACTACAACCGTGTTGGTGGCCAGTCGGTCGGCCAGCAGTCCAGCTTTGGTGGCAGCCACGACGGCAGCTTTGGCCGCGGCGGTACTGCCTCTTACCAGTCCCAGGCTGGCCAGTACGGTGCCCAGCAGTCGCAGGTTGGCTCTCAGTCGACCGCCGCCGATGAGCTGAAAGGCTACGGCGATGCTAAGGGCGCCGCCGGCTCCACCCCCTCTCTGGCCCGTCCCGGTTCTGCGACCAACAACCAGTCGTCGCAGTCTGGTCTCCCCCCGCCGCAGTCCTCGGCTCAGCAGGCAGGCGGCTACAGCGGCTACCCCTCGCACGTGCAGCACAGCGGTCTGCACGGCAACCAGTCTGCTGCCGGTGGCTACAATGCCAACCAGTACGGCTCGTACGGTGGCCACAACGCCCACGGTGGCCACGGCCAGCAGGGTTTTGGCGGCAACAGCTACTACAGCAACCAGCAGCAGCGCGGTTGGGGTGGTAACTACCACTAAACTACCTGAGCCGTTGACTGCTAGCGAGCACGGCTTTGCGCGTGTAGCAGTTCCAGGAGAGAGGGGATGTGCCATCTAGAGGAAGACGAGGCAAAGAATAAAGAAATTCATCCGAATAACAACTATTTTCCTCTCCGTTTCTACCCTTGTTGCGTGTGTCTTCGATCTACCTCCAGTGACGTCTGCGACCATCTCCCGCTCTGCCGCGTTCTATTGCATTCTGTTGAGGGCCGGCTTCTCCTTTCTTGTTTTCATACTTGTCGTTGATTATTTGTTCGCTCTGTGGTTTATCCTAATTACCGGGCAGGGTTATTATTTACCATACCCCCCGGAGAGACGAGAGATTTATCGAGACAAATGTCCTTTTTCTCGCCTCTTTAACTACCAAAAACAGTCATCCTGCACTTTTTGTTTTGTTTTGCCTTGTTTATTTATCTATTGTCAAAAACATTGTACGATTCTTGACGGACGCATTTTCATTCTTGTTTCGTGTACGCTGTTTTTGCATTTCGTTGTGTATGCTGTTTACTGTGTACCGTGACTGTTCACTGTTCACTTGTTCGCTTGTCTACTGTTTTTGCTCCTCACGAGTCTGGCTCTCACTTTTCTCAAACGGCTTTTTTTGTATCGGAAATGGGATATTCGGGAAACTCTTTTCTTTTTATTATGTCATTATTGTTTGTAATGGGCGGGAAAATTACTCTCCAAAATGTCAAAAGGATTCAGGGGGGGCGCAACAAAAACCATCTTTATTTTCAAATTCAAAGGAAACTTTTTTTTTTAACCTCATATGTATTGACTATGAACCTAGTGAATATTATTTACGATACCTTATAAACTATGACGACATATATTAACAGTAATTTTAAGATGCTGAAGGTTTTTCTTACTATTAAAATAGCCAAGTCAGATCATCAAGAATTCGTGATAGGTAGTGATAGCAATACTAAGGGACCAGCCAAAGTAGTTTCGTGTCGCTCTTTCGAGGACTATAGGCAAACAGTATGCCCGGCTAGCACATAGGGAAGTAATAAGCACCGAGGTGGAACACTATACGGTCTATGAATAGTTGTGAGGTGTTGACCGTTCTGACAACAAGCAAAGATAGGACGTAGGGACCTTTCGGTACATCAAACATAGGACTGAACCTGGCCATCCAGCACAAGCAAGCCTCGGGAAAATAGTAATATAGGAACATAGGAAGATAGGAGAAAAGGAAAAAAAAAGCTTGGCCTGGACGGAGGCGCAAGATGGCCAGACCCTGCACCTCTGACCGAGGGAGACTGACGGCCTGGAAGAAGACATCCGCCGACAGCATGCCTCCACGAGACTTATCCAGATTGCTCTACGCGTCAGCGAGAGAGCGGCTTGTTGAATAGATCCTGCGGGCCTTATGCCGTAGTGTTATATGAGGGTATGGGTGTAAGGAAAGAGTGTGCCTGCAATGTCATGGTCATGTGTTGCTGTGGTCCTGAGAAAGGC
Organism: Ophiostoma australiae; assembly: GCA_022392945.1. Taxonomy (NCBI): domain Eukaryota; kingdom Fungi; phylum Ascomycota; class Sordariomycetes; order Ophiostomatales; family Ophiostomataceae; genus Ophiostoma; species Ophiostoma australiae. The sequence continues at coordinate 1,368,918 of JAKRGJ010000008.1, forward strand.
ATGGATATTTGCCGACGGGGGGCCCGGCCCCGATGCGCACACGGGGCATGCACTACTATATTGGATTGATATAGCCATCTGCTGAAAATTGCAAATAGGGCCATCCAGGAAGTGTCCTTAGGGAAGTGGAAGATGAAGACGAGCATCAATATTGGGATAACACGCCTTGTTATATGACGCGGCAGACAGTGCAACGGGTTCCCCAGATTTTGATATTCGATACTCGATATCTCGACACGACACGAAGAGGATGGCGTTCCTCTTAACCCGGGATACATAAATATGACATCTCTATCATGGCCCGGGGAGATATAACCCATCTGACCCAGATGCTTGTGTTTACGATAGTCTGTTGAAGCTGCCGACGACACAGACGATTTATGGACAACGACACACTCTGCAAGTCACCTCCACGATGAAGTCCCTCCAGCCATCAAACTGGCCCGTTTTAAAACACTTTACCATAGTGTCCTTTGTGTCCGTCGTCATACTGAGCTTGAGCGTGCTCGAGTTTGGCTTTGACAACTCTATAATGAGCCTCGTGCAGGCCATGGACGGTAAGGGCTGTCAAAGCTACACTCTACCGAGGAAATGACTAGACAGACAGACCCAACTGACAGACAGCTTTCGACGACGACTTTGGCATGTACAAGACCACGAACCACACAAACTACCAAGACCACCAAAACAACAACGACCACAAAGATGGCATGGAAGCATACAAGCTCTCGATCCTCAGCGCCGTCGGCACCCCGTTTCGAGCCTGTCTCCTGTTTGTCGCCCTCTTCATTGCCGAGCGATGCGGACGGCGCGCCGTGTTTGTGGTCATGCAGCTGGGAAGCATCGCGGGCGCGGCCATTCTGTTTACATCCCGGACCTTTTTGCAGATTGCCATTGGGCGCGTTGTGCTCACGTCCTTTTCGGGCTGGCACGACTGGCTCATCCCCATGTACCTCGCCGAGATTGTGCCAGGACCGGTCCGCGGCTCGGTGATTGCCTTTTACATGATCTTCAGCTACTGCGGGTCGCTGGCGGCAGCCATTGCCACATACGTCTGCTCGCACACTTACACAGACTCGCGACAATACCGGATCCCGTTTGGACTGATGTGGGTGGCGCCGCTGCTGTGCCTGGCGCTGTCGTTTGTCCTGCCCGAGTCGCCCCGATGGCTCGTGCGCAAGGGCAGACACGACGAGGCAGTCAATGTGCTGTGTCGACTCAATGGAACCAAGAACGGCTACTCCCCCGAACAAGAGGCCAACCTCTTGCGCGAGTCCATCGACGAAGACATGGCCACACGAGGGAAATGGAAAGACCTAGTTCACGGAGCAAACAGAGTAAGTCGATGCCATTCCGCAGTTATACTGCACAGAAACATCTGCGTAACAGAAGCTGACCGGGTAGCGCCGCACTGTGATTGTTGTCGTGTGCATTGCTCTCATCCAGTTCACGGGCCAAGCCTTTGTGACCAAGTACGGCACCATCTTCATCAAGAATATTGGCGCCATGGACCCCATGCAGTTCGGCCTCTTGGAGCGCAGCGTCAGCATTGTCGGGCCGCTGGTGTTAATGTTCATTGTCGAGCGTGTCGGCCGACGCCGCATCTACCTGACGGGCGCAACGCTGTATGCCGTGTGCCTCTTCCTTATCGGCGGCATCGGCACCATGGACATGCATAGGGTTGGCAACGCGATCATCTCGCTCTACATTGTGTCGGCCGTCCTGCACATCGTGTCCTATCATGGCATCTGCATGATCGTATCGGCCGAGGTCCCGCACCTGCGCCTGCGCGACAAGACCTTGGCCGTCTCGTACTTTATGAGCTACCTCGGCGAGTTCGGCGTCGGCTTCTCGCTGCCATTCCTGCTCTACGACCCTGCCAATCTGCAGTCCAAGGTCGGCTTCATTTACGGTTCCGTCGCCATCCTGGGCGTCATCTGGGGTTACATCTGCATGCCGGAGACGAGGCAGCGGTCGCTTGAGGAGCTGGAGGAGTTGTGGTTGGCGGGCGTGCCCGTTCGCAGGTTTGGATCCTACAAGCACGCACACGAAACACGCCCGAGTATTGGCCTGCGCGTGTCACAGCTCGAGCGGCACGCAGGTGCAGGCGATCTCGGCTCGCGTTCCAGCTCCAGCTGCGATGACTACGACGACGACGCGCCGAACGAGCGACATTTGGTGGCGGTGACGGTGGCTGAGGGGGTGGCAGAGCAGAAGGATACAGAGATTGCCCTCCAGTGTATCGAGGTGGCCCACGAAGAAGATGTGGCTACTCCGATCAAGTAGTAAGAATCGATGGCAATGGGATCCTGGGGAGAGGATACGAGAGCGAGCTCAATATTCAATAATCGGAGGCGATTCCCCACAATAGTTTTCACAACTACATTTTGGACTATTTGCACTATACACTATACCATCTAAACATACTACATGTACAGGTCACCCGACACCATACCGTATGATGAAATGGATAAACAATGATGACTCTGTCTTTGACTCAATACATCAGCTCAGCGACAATTGTATATCGCCACTGAAGAGCTGCATGTAGAAAATTAGAGTCGAGAATATTGACAGCTGGCAAGGAGGCCTGTGAACGATGCAAAAGAACCGAGCAGCGTTGCAGTATGCTCGTGTCGTGGTATTGCCCTTATCAGATCGGTGCATAAGATTACCAGTGCCCAGGTGTCTGCACGCCTCTGGCGAATCACTTTACACGGCGTGGACTCGTTCCTTGATGGGCTGGTCTCACGAGAACGGAACAAAGAAACGGGGGAGAACAAAACGGCAGAACGAAGCGAACAATCATATCAACAACGCAGACAGAAACCGGCTGATACTCTTTCTGGAATATTGCTCTCGAATCGTCTCGCGGGACTATCGAATACTCTGGGGCCGTGGAGATTAGTCCTGTAGGCTTCAGGGTAAGTTGGGGTGACGGCGTGGCAAGTTAAGCTCTTAAGCTTAGACGCCCTTAAAGAACCTTACAAGGCAATAAAGCCCAATACGGATGTAACATGCAAAAGGTTAAGATTAAGCTTACCGCAGCACGGCCTGGTTCGAATTACATAGTACAAGCACCCCAAACTGACAGCACCCAATATTTAAGGGGCCGGAAGAGTGAGTGAGGCCTACTGAGCAGAGCAGGTTGATACACTCGGGCACTGAGGCAAGGCAAGTCGGAAAATAGGAGGGCTAGACACGCCCAGGCATGGAGGAAATGGTCCAAGCTATGGAGCACACACAAAAGAGGCACATCATTCACAGCTGAGCGGGAGACTCTCTGCACAGCAGATTAACCAAATCGTATTTATATTTAGCTCAGGTTTTCTTCCAGGAGGTCAGACGTTGGCCGACGACGCGTTGATTCTTGTAGCTTCATTATTCAGAAGCATTTGCTTGGCATTGGTTTTGACTCCGCTCTCGTGACAGGCTCACGATCTAGACGCCTTGCCGGAGTCCATTCCGTCCTCGACCCGAGAAGATACCAACATAGAAGACAATATGGGCAAGGAGGCCCCTGGGCTGGGTGGTGAAGCGAGCCAAGCGAGAGCGGGGAGATGGGATGGCGATGGGAAAGGATATGGAGGAGTATATAAACGTCGCGAGGGGGGACGTCCTGGAGGTTTGGTTGAGAGAGGAAAAAGACCAGCACCTCTTGACAGATAGCACCGACACCGACATCGACATCGACATCTCCGGCAACATGCGTCTTCAATCTGTCCTCGCGCTGAGTGCGTCTATCGGCCTGGCCTCTGCCAACAAGTGCAAGCCCATCGTGCCGTCCAACAGCACCAGCAGTGCCTTTGGCACCGGCAGTAGCTCCGTCGTTGTCATCAGCTCGGCGTCCAGCCCGGCCTCTAGCTCGGCGTCCAGCTCCGTCATCAGTTCTGCTAGCTCGGTGAGCTCTGTTGCTCCCATCAGCTCGGCCAGTTCCCCCAGCAGTTCCGTGAGCAGCGCCTCTGAGAACAGCTCTGCCAGCTCCAGCTCCAGCTCCAGCTCCAGCTTGTACCCTGCCAGCTCGACAACCAGCTCTAGCACCACCACCGGCTACGGCACCACCACCTCTTCCAGCACCACCACTGGCTACCCTGCCGCCAGCAGCACGCCCGCAGACTCCAAGATCTGCCAGATCTACGGCGCCAAGGATGCATCGCCTATTAACTCCTTTGCTACTGTCGCCGACAACACTTTCCTCGGCTGTCAGGCCCAGTGTGACGCCACCGATGGCTGCCAGAGCTTCTCCATTGAGATCCAGACCGGTGGTGCATGCAGCCTGTTCAGCAGCTCGCTGTCTGTCGGTTTCACTACGGGCACCAGCGGCCCGCTCGTCTTCTTTGACAGCGGCTGCCCCGAGCCGGTTGTCGAGGGCCCTACTGTTGCCAAGATTGTGCCAGCCGTCACTGTTCCCGATCTCCCTGCCACCCCGACATCTGTTGTCACTTTCACCGACTACACTACCCCCACCGTGACGTCTAGTGACAGCCCCCCGTACACCCTGACCGGTGCCCTCGTCACCCCTACCGATGACAACGAGTTTATCTCGACTTACACGTGGTCCGAGTTCCCTCTGACCCTGAACGCTACCGGCTCGGCGCCCGTCACTACGGGTATCCCCCAGCCCAGCGGCACCGACCTGCCCGATCTTCCCTGCCTGATCACTCCCGGAGCTGCGGCGCCCTTTACTATCCTGAACCAGCAGTTTGTGCCCATGGTCAGCAGAACCGGCTCGGTTGGCCCTATTCTGCAGCCCACCGAGGCCCCTGCTGCGGGCGATCCTCTGCTGGACCCGGCCAACCTGGACCTTTCCACATTTTACCTGCAGGCAGTCGACGGTGCTGATGCCTATGATCTGGTCTACAACTCCGGCTCGTCTCAGCAGTTTGTTGCAAAGGCCGACGACGGCCAGGTTGTCTTTGTCGATGCCTCCACGGGCCCTTCTGTCGACGGTAGCGGCCATGTCACCACCATCTTCAATATTGACTGCATTGGTGTCATGACGATCACCTTGGACGGCACCCCGTATGTTTGGGACACGGCTGGGTCGACGTGCTCGATCGTTGCGGGTGACCCGTCAAGCAACGGCGACTACATGAGGGCGGTGCCCAAGACGATGCCGACGATTAGCGAGAAGCTCAAGAACCGCAAACGCACCGACGAGATGTATGAGAAGCTCATGGCGTTCCAGAAGCAGCGCGAAATGAGAAACAAGAACAAGAGACAGTACACGCCGACCAATGGCGACTTTAGCGCGCCGCAGTGCCCTTCGTCGCCCGCCGGCCTCGTGTCCAAGACCAAGTCCACGTACGACAAGGGCCACGGCAACCTGTGCGACGCCATGTCCAAGAACTGGGCCTACAGCCCCTATGATTTCGGCGATGCCTGCGACGTGCAGAGCGACTGCTACGACATGTGCGAGGGCTACAGCTTCCAGGGCTGCAACACCATATTCTACGCATCCATGCTCTTTACGTGCTCGGAGGAAATTGGCGACGAGTGGTGGGATGTGGTGTCGCTGATCGCCTGCGGCCTGCAGGCTGTCTACTACCTGGGCGTGGCCGAGACGTCGACGGGCCGCGATGCCTACTACCGCGCGCTGAGCAACATGTGCGCGTGCTTCTGCAGCAGCCCCCAGGACACGTGCGTGTACGCGGGCACCACCAGCTTCATCTGCGCCAACCTGCATGCGAGCGACTCTAACAACTGCGGCGGCTGCGGCACCCAGTGCGGCGCCAACTCAGTGTGCAAGAGCGGCACGTGTGGCTGTCCCCAGGACCAGTGCGGCTCGACGTGTCTGGACCTGCGCAGCAACCCCAACAACTGCGGCAAGTGCGGTGTCGTGTGCGATCCCCACTACTGCATCAGCGGCACATGCTACAAGCCGGTGCCGGGCACCTGTGCGCCCGAGCAGAGCGTCACGAACAACATGTTCAGCACGTACTCGCCGACGTGGGCCAACTGGACTGTGGGCGCCTACACGGGCACGACCCTGGGCAGCGACCTGGTGTACACGCCCAGCCTCTACACGCCGTCGACAGGCTCGGCCGTCTACGCCATTGGCGTGACCATGACCAACCTGCCGTCGTCGGGTGCCGGTTTTCATGGCTTCATCCAGCAAAAGAACGTCAAGATGTGCCCCGGCTTCAACTACGACCTCAAGTTCAACATGGGCTACGTCAACCAGGTCAACTCGGCCAACGTCGACAGCTCGGGCAACTGCTATGTGCGCTGGCTGACCGGCAAGCCGACGACGTGGAGCGACAACGGCGGCTTCCAGTCGTCGCCCAACTACAACATTGGCGTCAGCAACCCGACGTATGCCACCTTTGGCCCCTGGACGCTCAACATCAAGGCTGGCCAGACGGGCGTGACCAAGTCCGGCTACAACTACTATGTCGACCTGACGGCCGTCTTGTCGTGTGACAGCCCGGTCGGATCCACGGGCCACTTTGTGATCACCGACATTGAGCTGACGCCGACGACGGTCGTGTCTACGCGATCCATGTTTGACGCGCCGCCTGCCATTGAGGAGGAGACGTCTCCCGTCGAGCGCCGTGCCGACACCAATGCTACCATCGTTGGCGGCACCTACTACCCCGGCGAGCTTGTCGAGGAGACCTATGTCAAGCTGCCCGCCATCAAGGGCAGAAGCCCGTCTTTCTTCTAATCTCCCAGTCTCTGGGACGCCGACTCATTCTTGTCCATCATTTTCGCTTTCATATGTATCTATTCTTAACCTGCCACTCTTTGTCTATCTTTCCTTTATTGTATTACTAGATCATCATAATAATAAACGAGGGCACGTAACGATGCCGGCATAGGACGGCACATAATTTGTTCGCGTTTTGCTTGCCTTTTTTGTGTATCTTAACCAAAGTAAATACATCAAGACCGCACGCGTACAGAACCAGGCGCCGTGAACTAAAAGATATAATAAAAAACGCGGGTATAAGACATCATAAGCCAAGTAGCAACGCAATGAAGAGATGAACACCAATGTGACGAAAGGACAGATGTAAAGGCTGCAGGGGAGAAGGGGGATAACACACCAAGTAATAAAAGATATGACAATTAAAAAGGAAAGAAATCACTTTGCTTTGGTCTTTACACCGGCGGTGACTTTTTGCGACCCCTTTAGGACCATCCAGCCCGCGACAAGACTGTGTAGCCACCGCCCGAGTGCGCCCTCGAGCATGGTTGGCTTCTCGCCCGTCGCATGGCGCCACATCCACGTCTCGTTGACAAAGACGACTCCGGTCGACGTGCGCTCAATCTCAGTCACGATAACGCCGTGCACGACAAGCTGCGGACGGTCGGCCAGCGGCACAATCGACAGCTCGACGCGGTCTCGGGACAGAGCCGCATCGCCCTCGGCGCCGGCACGGTATGTCACTTGATAGGCACCGCATGCGAGGTCGCCGGCCACAAATGTGAGTCCGTTGATATGGCCCGGGCTAAATGTGCGGCGCACACCCGCATCCTTGATTATGCTCTTCATTACCAGTCCCTGTGGCGTCCATGCAAAAGCCGACATGGTGCCGCGCAAGTAGCTTGTGAGCAAGAAGCTTGTCTTCTTCATATCGCTCGCCTCGATATCACTCAGGACGGGGTCTGTCAGGGCGCTGGCCGGGATGGGTTTAGACACGACGCGCTCGCAAGTGACGACGTACGGCGCGCCGTCTTCGAGCAGGTCTTCAGGGAGGGACTTGGGCAGTGCGGCATTCTCGACGGTGGCAGTCGATGTCCCGGCCAACAGCTTATCTTTCTTGGTGAGGACGCGGGGGGAGGTGCCGGTGGAGGCGACCTGGCGCGACACCAGAGCCTGGACGACGGCGAGGTACAAGGCGGGTATGACCACTGGCACGAGGGACAGCGACACGAGCACTGCGTTGGACGGCATTGTGGATGTGTGTAGGCTGGATGGGTGTGGAGAGAAGCGCAGAGACAAGAAGTATATATTCAATAAGATTCGGAAGATATAGGAGATTTAGGAGACACAAAACAGAGACACATACAGTCACGCGACGATAGGGACGGAAAAGGAAGGAGAAACGGAAAGCGAAAAGAAGAAGGAGATGGAGGAATGACGTCGAGATACCCCGCTATAGCGATAATGACGATGTAAGTGGAAGGTGCGATGGGAGGCCCGCGACGACGATGCTTTGCAAGCCAATGCCGGCCAATACGACAAATACACAAATACACAAAAGAGAAACACCCGAAAAAAATAGATCACGAGGGTCCAAAAGGCTTTCTTCCGACATGCGCCAGACACCTATTGGCCGGCACGATGCCCAAGTTCCAAGGAAAAAAAGCCAAGAAAAGCGTTGTTGTGCTGTCGTCTGAGTGGCTCCTTTAGGAAGGATGGCATAGTACAATATATAGTTTATATAGGGATTATAATAGCACTTATGGATAAGCGCACAGTTGCCTATTCCCTGTGTGAGCTTGCAGGGGTGTTCAGGGTCTAATATTCTCAGTATGTTAGACGCAACTTGATACAAACTGTATGCATGTAACATTCGAGTTGCACACTGGCTGGCGAGGTTAGATGGTGACTGAACACACAATTGGACAGCTGGCTGGATGAGCGACGCCGTCCTGTGACTTGTTGGTAGGCAGTCTGGCGGTGAGGCCGGTGCCAACGGCGGGCAGGTCTTCATGCTGTTTTTCAGGGCCATAGCCCTGAAAATGAAAAGACTAGAGGATCGAGTGTCCTATGGATACGTCTTTGTGTGCAAGAGTTTGTCTTCTAATATTCTATGTAGTGATGCTCCGTGATACAGCCTGCTGGTTCATCCTGCCAATGGATCCACTTTAAACGACCCCGTAAATAGGCATGCCCCACTACGGACCTCATTGCCGCAGCTACAACTCGACAGCTGCACAGCTTGATCGCGACATTGTCGTATCTTATCTCTGAGCACACGCATAGCTCGACCGATATCTGAGCCCTACCGGATAGAATTAGCTAATATGGAGGGATCAAAAGAACAAGGTGTAAAGGGACATGTGCGCAACAAGTCGTCCACAAAGGGTGAGTCCTCCTCGGCAGCAATAATGGCGACGACAACAAGGTGACGTCGATGCGATAAGACAAGGATCCATGATAGCAATTAGTTGGGGCACTTAAAACATATGGAACACAGGCTGAAAGTGCAGCGACCCGTCCTAGATCGTCTACAAAAGGACCGCTGGACGCCAACGAGTGAGTGCTGGACTGCCCCCCCTCCAATCGGCGTACTTTTGACGGCGGCACCAACTGACACCTGCGTCTCCAAGGAACCCTCTGGCGACACCAGCTCTCGCTCTCCGTCCACAGTCAACCGCTCTACCGTCGCCGTCTCCGCTATCACCGCCACCACTCACAGCATCCATACACGGCGGCATTACGCCATCCCGATACGCGAGCGCACGGCGAACCAGCCCCGGCCCTGCATCGCCAATGAGCCGTCCATCCAACCCCCAGTCGCCGGCTCTGTCACGCGGTGGAGCCACCGGCCTGGGCATCGATGCCAGCCTTGCCTCGCCAGCTCTTTCGTCGGCCTCTGCAATGCCGGCCACGCCGCGCGCCAAAAGCTTTTCGTACCTGCTGCACCCCGAAACCTACCAGCCATTGACTCTTGCCAGCGTGCCGCAGCCCTTTCGCACGTCTGAGCAAGAACCCGATCCGGCCACACCCCTAGCCGAGCTTGTGGCCTCGGGCCACTTCCGTGCAGCCGCGACTGCTGCCGCCCAACAGCTGGCCGGCGGCACTTTGGAACCGACAGACCATACGCTCATCTTCAGCTTGCTATACACCCGCCTTGCCTGTCTGCTGCTGCTAGACGCGACGCCGGTTGCTGCTCAAGAGGCCAAGGCCCTCGAGGATCTCAACAGTGCCTTCTACCTCGACGACACCACCGGCGCCCACCTTGCGCCCTGGGAGCTGCGCGTGCTGCATGTGCGGCTCATGGCGCTGAGCTTTAGCGACCCGCGCCGCGCCGTGATGAGCTACTACGAGCTGGCACGCGAGGCGCGCGCACAGATCGCCCAAGCCATGGCAGCACACGACAACTCGGCGCGCGAGCTGTGGAAGGGCCGGCTGGCCGAGCTGGGCATCAAGGTGGCTGGTGCGCTCATTGAGATGGAGGACCTGACTGGCGCAGCAGCCCACCTGGCAAGCATGAGCACAGACCACTCTGCCTTGGGTGCACCTCCAAAAACGCGGACAGCCGCCAGCCGCCGCCTCGACATTGCAAAGGCGCTGCTGTGGCTGCAGCTGGGCGATGCGGACGAAGCGCGCGCTGCCATCTACGGAGGCAGCACTGTACAGGGCGGCGGCATCGGGATTGGTGTGCTGGCATCGCCGGCGTCAGCTGAGAGCGATGGCGGCGACTTGGCCCCGCGCGTGGTTGCTGCACTTTGCGACATGGCCGACGGCGAGTACCAGAAAGCGCTAGCGTCGTGGCAGGAGCTGCACGAGGACGTTCCTGACGATGAGATGATCGGCGTCAACCTTGCTGTGTGTCTGGTCTATATCGGCCGCATGGTGGAGGGCCGCAAGATGCTCGAGGGGCTGGTCGATGCAGGCTACTCGTCGCACACGCTGCTGTTCAACCTGTCGACCATGTACGAGCTGTGCACCGACCGGTCCAAGGCGCTCAAGCAGGGCCTTGCTCAGCGGGTGGCCGACATGGGGGCCTCTCCCAACAGCGGCTGGGAAAAACCCAATGCCGCCTTTAAGCTGTAGCCTTGTTATGGCACACGGTAGCTGTGTATATGAATACTAAACACGACACACATACCACGCCTTGCAATTTAATACGTCGGGGATATGCCATGCATTTTGTAGAGTATAGAGCGCCGCAAAACAGACGAAATGACGAAATAATAGTAAACAAAAACAAAGCTCAAACAAAAGAAATAGAGATAAAAAAACCAAGTCCCAGTGCTCGCATATCCCTCTGCAAGGGTGCGGTGTATTTTGTAGCCCCGTCTCAGCTGACGTCCCCGGCCGTCCTCCTCATATTAGTCCCTTCTCCTCCACCTGGGCCTTGCTTAGACCTTGAGCCACAGCTTCACGACACCCGTCAGGTACTCGGCAATGTCCGACGCGCTCATCTTGGAGTCGCCGTAAACGCGGTCGACAAAGGTAATGGGGACCTCGCCGATCGTGTAGCCCATCGCCTTGGCCGTCACCGCCAGCGCCATCTGCATGCCGAAGCCGCGCGTCTCCGTCGTCTCGAACAGCTTCTCCAGCACGGCCCGCTTGTACAGGCGGAACGAGCCCGTCAGGTCGGACACGCCCGGCCGCAGCAGGGTGTCGGCAAAGATGTTGGCGCCCTTGCTTGTGAGGCGGCGGCGCAGGTCCCAGCCGTGCACACCGCCGCCCGGTGCGTAGCGCGTGCCCGTCACAATGTCGTAGTCGGCCGTCTTTTGCAGGGCGATCATCTGCGGGATGAACTTGGGGTGGTGCGAGAAGTCGGCGTCCATGATGATGATAAAGTTGCCCTTGGCAAACTGCAGGCCGTGGACGTAGGCGGTGCCGAGGCCGAGCTTGCCCGTGCGGGTCTTGAGGATGACGTGCGGCGCGTAGACCTTGACGAGCTGCTTGGCGACCTCCTCGGTGCCGTCGGGGGAGCCGTCGTCGACAATGATCAGTTCCCAGTCGAGTTTCCTGTGGATTGTCAGCTGTGCTCTGCGTCTCTGCGTGCGTCTGGCAGCATCGGGGTCACCTACTCCTGGGTGAATGTGCGGTTGAGCAGCCAGGCCACGACGGGCAGGTTCTGGCGCTCGTTAAAGGTCGGCAGGATGACCGAGTAGAAGTTCTTCTTAGCAGGAGCCATTGTGTCGGTTGTGCAGTTCGAGGGGGAAGGTGATTGGTGTAGAAAACTATTAAATGTCAATGGATCGTGGTTGTCGCGATGCGTCAGGTCGTCGAGTAGGTCTGGACAGCTGTTCCCCTTTTTGCTGGTCGTTGCCAATTATGGGTCTACAGGGGTAGGCTAGCTCGCTGTGCTAGGCGCGCCCGTGTTCTTCGCGTGTCCACTCCAGTTCTCCACAATTGCGGCGTATTACTACTTTCTTATCGTTATCGGTGTCTACAAATGACTAAGCATTCAGATTGGGACGACCGATAATTATCGAGCCACTGTACATAGCACTGATATCTACTCCGACCCGCTTATTACCATTCTTAGTAATTCTTTCATCTGCTCGTTGACCTTCCACCCGTCACTGGTGATGCCATGCACAAGGTATGAGTTTTCACGTCGGAAAGTATTGTAGAACCCACCAAAAGTAGGTAGCCAACGCGAAATGGGACTCAGCGTTGGCCACCGGAGTTTTGGCCAGTGGTGTGTCCGTTTCGCCCAGGGAAGTGTCTGCCGTGCCTGCTTGCTGCTCGGGGAGAAGGCAGCAAATTTGGCTGGCCAGGCGAGCAGGAAAAGCAGACCGTACAGCCTCCTTAGGGAGCGGGTACTTTGCTGTGTCTGCCCCGGCCTTCAGTAGAATTGTGGTGATCATGGCAGTGCATTCCAACCTGATGGGACTCCTCTGTACGTTCATGCCCCTGTTTTCTGCACTATTGCATATCTTGTCGCGCAAGATTGACCAGATCGTCTCGTCCGGCACAGCATGAGCAATGCCTTTGAACGAGTGAAGTGCATTGGGGTCTGCTCCTGCTAAAAACAGCGCTGCAAGTATCTGCACGCGAAGATCAGCTGCGCTGCGCTGGAAGTTGTCGGCTGTATCGTCTATGAAAGCAAGAAACAGCTTGCCCCAGGCGACCACATCCCCCCCCCCTGGCAAGTGCAGTTTGGCATTCACGTCAGAAACGTGAGGAAGAATGAGGTCGAAGATCTGTTTGTGGTAGTCCGAAAGCCTGGCCTCGGCTCGTACCATCTTTGCAAATTTGTCGAGATATCTCCTCCACAGGTTGTCACCGACACAGAATAGTTGACTTCCTGACACTACGCTCTGTGACCCCATCTGTAGCCGAGACTTGCAAAGCAGCATGGCAATCATACCGAGCATGTTGACAGTTTCAGAGTCGCTTTCCGCGGCAAATGTCAGTGCCATCGCCAGAAGTTCAGACGCATCGCTGAAACCGTGGGCTATGGCATCGATCTTAGCAGACACGTATCCATGGAGTCCGTACTGGACGGCCAGGAAAGCCATGTCGTCAGACAAGGCCATTCCATCACAGGGCCCTCTTTCATCTGCTGTGATTTGAAGGTCGTCGACAGCCTGGAAAATTATGTCGGCTACTTCGAGCTGGGACGCAGACTCAGCCGCGGAGCCGCCGTGCAGTGCAGCCTTGTGCTCGGCTTTATGTGCATAGGACAGTGCCTGCTCAAAGAGAAGTTTCCTGACAGGAAATGGGGAGTTCCAAGGAAGGCTCTTTAGGAGGGAAACGCAAGCGTTGAGCATCATTAGCTCAATGGGGGTGTTACCAGCGAGGCCATCAAGAAAGTTGGCCATTTCAACTGTGTGCATAAAATCATGTACAGTCCGATGCAGTGGCACGACGTGGTAGGCGAGATGGACCTGAGTCTCCAGCGGTGGTCGGTAAGCTTCAAGCAGGCCTTTGCTGCGGGCATTAAGACGTCGTTTCATGATCTGGTGACGACGAGTGACGTCGCAGTCGCTTATGGGCTGGAGGGGAGGTAATGTGAAATTGTTATTGTCATCATCCAGCAAGTCGTCGATAAAGGAAAAGTGCATAAGCGTGACGTGGCTGTAGGCGGAGTTTTTGACGGGGCTGTTGGTGGCATCCAGAGCAATGCGGAAGTAAATGGCCATATGGCGGTGGTATTCGTGTGGGACAGATAGGAGAATGTGCTGAAAGAAAAGCCCCAGCTCTTGCGGCATGTCATTGACGCGGCGCTCCAGCATTTTCAGCGAGTCGCCGTTGCTCAGGCCCTCCAACAGCGACTTCGCAACAAGCACAACCCATAGAAAAACGCCCTGGGCTCTGTTCGTGATCTCTTCGACGAGCCGATTGTACTCTGGCTTGGCTCCCGCCTCAGAAAGCCATAGAGGGTCACCACAGAGCGTTTCATTGATGTATGACGTGATGTCGCCACGGGTCAGATCGTGCACACATATTTTTTGGCCAGCTGCAGACACTCCAAGGGAGTCCTCGAACACGTTCCAAGGCCGGCTGGAAACGCATAGCTTGATGGTCGAAGTTTCTCCCGCCATTGGCGCCATCTCGGATAGAACCCTGAGTAGCTCCGGATGGTCTCCGTGGTATTCATCCAGGCCATCGATAAAGAAACAAAACCGTCTTGTCACAGCCTGGTATGGAGTCGGTGATGGTGCCTGAGAGAGCAACTGCAGCGCCGCGGTGAGCTCCGACAGGCTCCAGCTCTTCCACTCAGCACTCTCCAGTATGTGGCTACGGGCGTAGCTGGCCGTGCCTATGACAGTAGCCCATCGTTCGGGAAAGACAATTGGGATCAGCCCTGGAACTTGTTTGAGGATATCAAACAGCAATGCGCGGAGAAGGCCTTCAACGGACCTTTGCAGCGCCGTGCCCGCACTCCAGAAGTAATACGCTGCCGTAACGCAGGCCTTGCTACCGTCGCCCTCAGAGGATGCGTATGTCCCGCCAGCCCATTCGTCAAGCGCCTCCTGTGTCCGCGGGTGGTTGGCGATCAGTTTCATCAGCGTCGACTTGCCGGAGCCTGGCTTCCCCGAGATCCAATATATTCCGGAGCCTGACTGTAGCCATTCCAGTAACTTGGCTTGAAGTATTTTTGGATTTTCTTCGCTTCGATTTTGGCTGCGCGGCTTCAGCAGCCACTCGAATGTGTCTCTGTGTGCGTTCTGGATGGCTGCGTGGCGCACCGGCAGCATTTCGAAGTAGAGGCTGCGTACAAATTCACTCTCGAGCACCCACTCCCGTGATGATGCTTTGGCGATCGCCTCAAGGCTCTCGGCAATGGACTTTAGCAATTTAGAAGAACCAAACTCGGTTTTCCTTTCCAACGCGAGCCGTGCATCAACATGCAATGCTCTGACCTCATCGTGGATCTTGTTGAGTGCTATTTGGTGATCGCGCACGACGTTGAGCTTCGCCTGCTTCAGCCCCGCGACGAACTTCAAAATGGCCGACTCGTTCTTACTAGTTTGAAAAAAAAAAGGCAAAGGGTCAGATCTGTATACTGTATACTACGATACGGGAGGGGATTATCTGCTTACACTGATACAACCTGGAGATACAGCATGAGGTCTCTGTGGTGCTCGCCTAGTGTCTGTTGTAGCTGCTCGGTATGGTGGCCGAGTCTGAGCTTGATGGCCAGCCGCAGACTCTGGATCTTTGATAGCTTGGACGGCTCGTTGTCGGGATTTGAGGGCCGCAGCCCCTTTTGTATGCGAAGAGCTGTGTTTCTGCAGCGTATGGATAGCCGGACTAGGCCGATGTCGTCCTCCAACGGACGCACACTTGGATCGAGCTGACGAAGGGCCTCTGGCGATGTTTCAGGCGTCAAGGCCAAAGTCAGCTCGGTCAAGCACTGGCAAACCTCGTCCAGCTCCTCGAGTTTCTTGGTAGAGCCCTTCGCGGAGGAGTAGATCTCCTTTGATGCTGTCAAGAGGTCGGTGCTGAACGAGATGAACTGCAAGATGCTGCTTGCCAGCCCGACTGCCGTCAGAGCTTCCATACTTGGTGATCGTTTGCGTCGATGCTGTGCCGTGTATGTATGCGACAGTACCTGACTGCGTATAGTTGTTTGTTGACCCGGCGTGTAAAGGAAAGCAAATAGAATACCGGGCTGGAGCAGAGACGGAGAATGGGTACGCCTTCACTCGTTATAACACACAGCAGACGAGCTCCTATCTCGAGGCTGACATCACAGCCATATCAGAGGCACCGCATTGTTGGCGACGACTATCGGGCATGCCCAACTGCAAGGTGATGGTTACATTCAACGGCTGCGGATAAGCACTACTGCAAGACGATTCATTACATAAGCAACACATACATTGGCTCGGCCATAACACCACACATGCCCGATCATGAGTGTGATCATGAGTGTAGGTCTTCTCATACAAATAGCCTTCCTCAAGTCCAGACGGTGGGCTCTGTCAAGGTCACGATCACCTATTCCGCTGTGCCTTGCACTCTGTACTTTGTACGGTCATACACATACATAGTAGGTATCCCATTGTTTCCTTTTCTGGGAAAAGCACTAGCCGCATGTGGACAGCCGCACTGCTCCCGACAATGACTCTGTTTCGTAGAAAGGCACAAACACGGCAATAACTGCAGCTCTGAAAAGAGCACCAATAGTGCTGATGTATAACGCGTAAAATTAATGAATTGGCAATCATTTCATGAGGTATTTTAAATATATTCACAAGACTAACAAACGAGTACGGCTTTTCTGCAAACTAGTTGTTGTGCCTTGTCAGGCTTTCTATGCTACTTCCGGTATTTTCAAGTAAAAATATGCAGCGCACTTGTACTCTTATGAGACAAGATGTCGCTTTCACAAGGAGGGCCCACTTTCTTTATTTCTGGGGTGTCAGTGGTGACTGAGTGATCACAGGTGCCTTCCGTATCGGGATATAGAGGTGCTCCGTCCTGCCCAATCCATCAATGCCTCTCTATGCATGCTCCACTTCTTGCTTGTACAGCTCCCGTAGCTTTTAAAGTGGCCAATCACAGCTGCCCATTGGGGTTTAAGCGCAGGCACCTGCCGTGGGAGCTGTTGACCATCATCTGAGATGCCTGTATGACGTCTCCGCCCTACAACGTCCTGCCTATGACTGGGTCGCCTTTGTCTGTTCGCCCTCTCTTGTCTCGTCACTTCTCTCTTCGCTCTTCTCTCTTCTGTCCTTTCTCGCATCTTCACCTTTCATCTATCGAGATTTTCATCGTCGGGTCCAGATCAGATACTCCCATCGGCCATCTCATCTCGTCCCGTCTCCTGTCCCTCCTCATTAGCCGAAAGAACGGACCCATCCTCGACGGCACACGACCTTTTCTCCCCATCCCCGAGTAATACACCATCGATACTATCGCTACTATCGATAACATCGACGCTGCGGGCATCTCATCTGATTTCTGGGCGCTCGACGACCACTTTCCGTCTTGGGCTCCAGCAGTGCTTGGCCTTTATTCCACATCAGGCATCTCAGATCAATACGGGCTTGGCTAGCGACTGGCAGCTTTCACCTGTCTGATTGAGCCTCGGTGAATCATCCACAACAGCTCGTCTGCTACTATCATCCCGTCTTTCGAATGTCCCACGATCCCGCGTCCACTTCGACCTCTGCCTCTACCGCTACCACTCCGCAATTCATCTTTCCCACCATGGCATCCCACGCTCCCGCTGCGGAGAACGACGAGAACTCGCCTCTCTTGGCTGGACGCGCTCGTCCTGGTAATGCTTATGCTTCTGACGAGGAGGGACGGCTGCGTCGCGGCTATAAAACGCTGTGGGCGCGCTCTCTCGAGATTGGCCTCTACCGTATTGCTGGTGTCACCATCATTGTCGGTCTCGTGCTCGCTGCTGCCCTCTACCCCAAGATGAACTCCAACACCACCGCCGAGCTGTGCCTGACTCCGGCCTGCATCCACGCCGCGTCTGGCTACCTGACCAACCTGTCGCCCAACTACAAGAACCTTGATCCCTGCGGCGACTTTGAAGAGTATGTCTGCGGCGGCTGGCGTGGTGCCCACGACCTGCGTGCCGACGAGGGCCGCGTCGACGCTCTCAGCCTGATCAACGATGTTATCACCTCCAATATCCGCGGCATTCTCGAGGGCAACTACCCCGAGGGGTCGAGCCACTCGGAGTTCTCGCCTCGCAACCTGGTTGTGGCGCTCAGCTCGACTGACCAGGACAACTTTGATGAGCTGAAGCAAGTGTACAATGCCTGCATGGATGTGGATGCCATCACCAAGCGCGGCGTCGAGCCCATTATTGGCCTCATCGACGATCTGGCTTCTATCCTGAACAGCACAGATGGCGACTACAGCGAGGCAATCCTGTTCCTCAGAGGTATTGGAATCGACCCCTTCTTCGACTTTGGCGTCGGCGACGACGAGAAGAACCCCGAGCGCCAGATCATCAGCGTCTCGCCCAAGCAGTCTGTCGGTCTGCCTTCCAAGCTGCACTTTAATGACAAGGGCGTCGTGGCCAAGTACCAGGATGCAGTAACTCAGGTTCTCGGTGCTATCAACCCCAAGGTCGCCAGCATCGGCAAGGACGGTGATGCTGCTGCTGCTGCAGCAGCTCTGGTCGAGTTCGAGAACAAGATAACGCAGGCCGGCCCCGACAGATCCGACGTGTTTGATGTCACCAAGACCTACAACCTCATGTCTGTCAAGGATACCGCCAAGCTGGTGCCGCAGTTCAACCTCGAAAAGGTCTTCAAGAAGCTGATTCCTGGCGACTACGATCTCAAGGAGACTGTGACCGCGTTCCCCGAGCGTCTGGCCAATGTGTCAAAGATCGTGTCGAGCGCTCCCACGGAGGTCATCCACAACTACCTGTACTGGCGCATCATCACTTCATACAGCAGATACGTGCTGAGTTCCGAGATCAAGCCTTACACGCAGTTCCAGAATGTGCTCCAGGGCAAGGACCCCAACGCCGACCCTGAGCGCTGGCGGACGTGTGTCAGACACGCTGACGATACCCTCGGCTGGATCCTGAGCCGCTTCTTCGTCGAGGCTGCTTTCTCCGCTGCCGCCAAGGACTTTGGCAATCAGATCATCACGGACATCAAGTCTGCGTACCTGAGAAACTTTGCCAGCCTCTCCTGGATGGACAAGGAAACCGAGGAAGTTGCTGCCCAAAAGGTGCACAACATTGACCAGAAGGTCGGCTACCCATCTGAAGTGAGTTTTGCATCCTCGAAGTCTTACCCCTATTGTTTTTTTGTTTTTTTTTCGAACTAGCCTAACAAACAGTCTCCCAACATTATGGACCCAGAGGACCTGCGTAAGTACTATGCAGGCGTCAACATTACCAACTCGTACTTTGGCAACGCCCTGACAGTGACGCACTCGGACACTGCTCGCGAGTGGGAGTCGCTGTCGAAGCCGACCAACATGAAGGAATGGGGCATGAGCGCGTCCACGGTCAATGCTTACTACAACCCGACACACAACGAGATTGTCTTCCCGGCCGCCATCATGCAGTTCCCTCTGTTCAGCGTGGACCTGCCTTCGTATGTCAGCTATGGTGCCTTTGGTGCTGTTGCCGGCCACGAGCTGTCGCACGCCTTTGACAACAATGGCCGTCACTACGACCTGCACGGCCGCTACAGCAACTGGTGGACCAATGCCACCATCGAGGCCTTTGAGGCCAAGGCCGAGTGCATCGTCGAAGAGTTCAACAACATTACTCTCATCGGAAAGGACGGTCCCATCAACGTCAACGGCCGCCAGACGCTAGGCGAGAACATTGCCGACTCGGGCGGCCTCACGGCAGCCCGCTCTGCATGGGATGCCCGTCGCAAGGACTCCAAGTCGGCCAAGGACATGTCGCTGCCCGGCCTGGAGCACTTTACGCACGAGCAGATGTTTTACATTTCGTACAGCAATGCGTGGTGCAGCAAGTTCCGGCCGGAGTCGCTGACCAACCTGGTCCAGACAGACGAGCACTCGCCCGACCCGGCCCGTATCAAGGGCACCATTGCCAACTCGCGCGGCTTCCGCGAGGCCTTTAGCTGCGCCAACAAGGAGCCCACCTGCGAGCTGTGGTAGTTGTGTTGTACATGCTTTGTTGTCAATTAGTTTGCCAAGTGTCTCTTCGACTTGTTTCATTTGTCACTGTATTTTAAATTTTATTACTTGTATTAATAAGTTGTTTTCTGTTCAATCAATGCTTAATTAACAGTGTGCTTTTTGTTTTAAAATAGATGCGTATTGCCCCTCGCGAATACGCTGCTCTATGCAAGCCACGCCTTGACTGCTGAGCCTGCAGCAATACTTGAAGCCTTAGGACCAGATGATCTGAGGGCCATTTTCAGCACCGTCAGAGCCTGTGAGCCGAGGTAGAGCGGCGCCTTGATCTGCTGGGCTGTGACAACGGCCGCCTCAAGCCCCTTGTATATCGACTCCAGCGTCTCCTCGCCCTCTGCCGGCGTCCATCCGCTGGCTGCGGTGCCGTTGCGCAGCGCTGCCACAATGTGCGGGCCGTGCGTCTCCAGCATCGCACTGCCGCCAGCCGCGTTGATGCACAAGCCGAGGATCATGTCCAGGTCCAGGTTGACGTGGTGCGCAAATGCCAGGCACTCGGCCGCCGAGGCCAGGTGGATGCCCTTGAGCAGGTCCGTCACCAGCTTGAGCTTGTCGCCGTCCGTCAGCGACGCCGACACCGGTGGCGCGTTCTCGCGGCCGTTGGTGTAGATGCGCAGGATGGACGAGTCGTCGTCGAGCGCATAGCCGCGCGCCATGGCGTCGTACATAACGTTCTCGACTGTGTTTGTCATGGGCACCACAAAGTCCATGCGGCGCGCCTCGCTCGTGATGATGGCCGTGTCCTTGACAATAATCTGCACCGCACTCGCGATGGGCTGGAAGTTGTTCACCATACGCGGGCCGCGGTGGCCAAACATCCAGCTGCGGCCGGGCGACGCCAGCAGCGTGTCCAGCGTTGCCGCGTTGGCCTCGAGGCCGAGACGCACGGCCAGGCCCATGCCTTCGCTGCCCGACAGAACCTGGTTCGCAGCCAGCACCTGGTGAACCATTTTCGTGTTGCTGCCGGCACCGATACCTCCCGCAACAAGGTAGAGTCTCTCTGGGTCGGAAAGGTCGCTCAGGACGGCCTTGGCGTATGCATGGGCATTAAAGGCGGCATCGGGCGAGCCGGCCATGATGGACAGTGTGCCGTCGGCAGCGCGTGCGGCGCCACCCGACACGGGACAGTCGACCAGCAGCAAGTCCGGACGCGTTTCGGCAATCTGGCGCGCAAGGTCTTGGACGTAGCCACACGGCACAGTTGAGCACAAGAGAATAGCGCTGTCCTGAGGGAGAGCTGGGACAGCAGCATCGGCTCCGTCAACGAGGACGGCCTGGGCTTGCTGGGCGGTGGCGACCATGCAGACGCAGACGGGCTTGCCGGTCGAGGCGGCAGCCGGCGTTGTTGCAGTCTTTCCACCGGCAGCGGCGAATTTGTCGAGCGTGGGCTGCCAGACGTCGAAGCCGGTGACGGCATAGCCCCGCTTGACGAGGTTTGTGGCCATGCCAAAGCCCATGGCGCCGAGGCCGATGAATGCGATTTCTGGTTTAGACATGGTGTGTGATGTGCGTTGAGTTGTGTGTTGTGTATGTTGTTTTGTCTGTGATGGAAAATGGATGAGGGCAAAGAAGAACAACAACGTGGTCAAGTGAAGCTATGGTCAACGTCACGATGTTCGGGTATTCAGGGCGTTGGAGAGTAGAGCTCGGTCGATCCTATCCGATACAGGAGTAACAAAAATACAGAAAACCAAAAAATACAAACTGTACTAAACTAGAGCAGCCTTGGAGTATGAGAGATGGAACAATTAGAAAATAAAGTAATAATATAGAACTGGTGTCATGTACAGTACAATAGTGACTTTGAAGACAAATATTCAGGCTGAAATGAGTGGTGAAATCCCGTAGCCCTCCCTTGTGCCTTACAGAGTACACTCCACGGCGACAGACTAGTAGATACAGACAAGCTTCTAGTCTCTTGTGTCCTGTCCCTGTTCCTTGTCCTTCTGCGACCTAGGCTGCTAGATCGACTCGGTATATAACTCGGCCGACGAGCGTCGTAAAGATGTCCCGCCGGGACTCACAACCCGCTACGGAGCGAAGTCGGGCCATCCATGCACTGTAAGTTGTGGACTGGTAGCAGATCGCAAACGGTCTATGTTCTCCGTGGCGAGCACAGCTGTTACCTGCAATGGTCTGAAAATAAGTCCGATCTTTTTCCATTTTCTTTTACCCGCGCAAGCTTATACCCGCATCCCTCGCCTTCACCCCGCGTTATTGTCATCCCGCTTTCATTATTCTATTTTTATCTTGTCGTCATCTTCATGCTTGTGAGGCTTCATGGGAGCTTTATTTTCTTTCGATTTTTGTTCTCTGTATTGTCTATACTGTCATTATTGCCATTATTTTACTATTTTGGTAATTATTTCGCGCGTTTAAGTTGGCTTTTTTCCCGCCCGCTCACACCACTCAAATTCCATCCCAATATGGCAATTACCAGCTCAAACATATGACAGCTCTCCCTACTACCCGGCAGTAATAAAGCTTCACCTATTGGCCGACAAACCTCGCCCATCGCTAAACCAAGACACCTTTACCCGTATTCCTATCTGGTTCACATTTCACAGAGTTGATTAGCTTCTGTTTATCTGTGTATACAACCAAGTGATTCATACCACCACTCAACCAGCTCGATCTCGTCGGCTATTGGCCTGCATGAAGCTACAGTCATTTACCGGATCATTGTCAACTAGCAGCTTACACTAGAGATATTATTCGGCACCTTCCCTCACCAATATCTGTCTACACCGTCGCGCCTTCTACATCTGCACATCAACACGTTTACACGTTTTAGCCGCTTTTACACGCTATTGCCACGTTTTCTCGCTACCATAACCACCGCCGCAATGGTCCGCCCTCCGCTGGAAGAGAACCGGTCTATGGCCATCCTCAACGCGGCCCGCAAGGGCGGCTATGCTGTACCTGGCATGTGCTGCTACAACCTCGAGTCCGTCATTGCCACTGTCCGCGCCGCCGAAGCTGCCCGTTCTCCCGCCATGGTCCTGCTCTTCCCCTGGGCCATTGAGTATGCCGGCGAGGCCCTCGTCAGAGCTGCTGCTACGGCTGCCCACCAGGCCTCGGTGCCCGTGTCGCTGCATCTGGACCATGCTCAGACACCGGAGCTCGTGCGCCGCGCCGCCGACATCGAGGATGGTTTTGACAGCATCATGTGCGACATGAGCCACTATGAAAAGGAGGAGAACCTGCAGCTGACGCGCGAGCTTGTCGATTACTGCCACGCACGCGGCATTGCCACCGAAGCCGAGCCTGGCCGCATCGAGGGTGGCGAGGACGGCGTTGCCGAGACCATTGACCTGGAGGCCGTGCTCACCACCCCCGAGCAGGCCGAGGAGTTTGTTGCGACGGGCATTGAGATGCTGGCACCGGCGTTTGGCAATGTGCACGGCGAGTACGGCCCGCGGGGCATCCAGCTCGAGTACGACCGCCTGGAGTCGATCAACAAGGCCGTTGGCGACCGTGTGCGGCTGGTGCTGCACGGTGCAGACCCCTTTGATGAGGCGATTTTCCGGCGGTGCATTGATGCGGGCGTGACCAAGATCAACATCAACAAGGGCATGAACAACCACTATGCCGACGTGCAAAAGGAGATGGAGGGCAAGCCGCTGACGAGCGTGATTGAGGCGGGCACGCAGCGGATGCAAGACGCAATTGAGAACTATGCAAAGTGGTTTGGCAGCGCCGGCAAGGCATAGAAGTAGATCTAGAGCTGGTGCGTACAATAGACTCGCAATGCTTTTAGACAGTTTATCTAAGAGTTCCATGAGTATAAATGACATCACAAATGCATCTGGAATGAAGTAGTTACGGAAGGCATTATTTAAAATTGAATATATAGCTACGGCAATAGCTGCTAAAAATACACAACAAAACACCTAAGAGCTGAATCCCTGCTGGAGACCCCGGATAGCCACCATGACGCCCCATGCGCCTGGGTCTGGTGGCAGGTCGCCGCTGTTGGTCTGGCCGGCACCGACATACGTTGCCCGGCCCAGCTTGGGCGTCAATGTGCGCGTCTTTTCCGCGCCAGCTTCGGCGGCGCCCACTGCAGCTGCAAACCCGCTGGCCATGCTTTCGGCAAAGGGAATCAGCGTGTCCATGACTGTGCGGTCGCCCACTTTGGCCGGCGTGTAGTGGCCGAGGTGGTCAATGGCTGTGTGCAGTGCTGCCGCCCATGCTTTGGATGGTTCCACCTTGGCGTTCTTGGTGACCTCGGCCTCGAGAGATGAGCGCAGAGACACCAGGAAAATACCTAAGATGCCGCCCAAAGTGCCGCCCATCTTGTTTTCAACGACCGACTCGAGCTCGCGCAGCACAGCCACCGATGAGCCAAACGATGCCAGTGGGCGCTGCTTGTCCTCGACAGCAGCGAGCATAGCCAGAGCGCCCGTCTTGAGCGTCTCGCCACAGTCGCCGTCGCCCATGAGCGTGTCCCACTTTGTCAGGTCGGGCTCGGCCGCAGCCAGGTCAGCGCATGCCTTGCGCAGACCCTTTTCGAGGCGGGCTGCATCAACCAGGATGTCGTGCTTGAAAGACGTCGGGATGGTTTCTTCCTCTGTTGTGGAGGTAACGATCTGCTCGGCTCTTGGTCGGCGCGTCTGCTGGCTGCCGGCAAACGATTCCCAGTAGGTGCTGGTGCGCACGTCAAAAAAGCCCTTGATCTCGTCGACCGAGTAGGCACAGGAGGGGTCACGCGCGGCTGCCGAAAAGTTGATCACGGACAGGGAGAACGCAGGCGCGTTCAGCGATGTCTCGAGGCAGCCAGCATACACGCGCGACGGCGGTGCCACGGTGGCCGACCAGTTCTGCTCAATCTGCGACAGCACCTCGTCGACAAGCGCGCTCAGCTCCAGCTGCGACAGGCCGCCAAAGTTGCTCACGAGCACGGCCGTCTCGTCCTGCGGCTGGAAGCTGACATAGGCGCGGTTCGCGTCCGTGCCGTCCAGGCAGTGCTTGAGCAGGTTGCTCACAAGCTCGGGGGCAGTCGGGGCGGGGCTCAGTGTCTTGTAGCCAGGCTCGTTGTGCGGGCCCGTGCCGATTTCTATCTTCTCTCCGACCTTGCCCCCCTCGGTCTCAACATCTTCATCGCCTCTTCCCGGGACATGGCAGTGCTCGAGCGTCGCAGCCATACTGACAATCTGCTTGGACACCGCTACACCCAGGTTGTAGACATTGTCGAGCGTGGCATTGCTCGCCGTGCCAGCACAGCCACCCATGACTTTAAGCACGCCAATTTGACCGGCCAGACCGCGCCGGCCCACGAGGCGGCCGCCCGACTTGCCCACGGACACGTCGTCGCCGCAAATGATCATGCGGCACTTGTGGCCAGCGGCATTGGCCTTTTCAGCAGCAAGACCAAAGTGGAGGCAGTCGCCTGTGTAGTTTGTAATGACCAAAATGGTGCCGGCGTCCGAAGGCACGGCGTCGACGGCGGCAAGGATCTGCTTGGTGGAGGGCGAGGCAAAGATGTCGCCAGCAGCCGATGCAGCCAGCATGTTGGTGCCCACATAGCCGGCCCAAGCAGGTTCGTGGCCGGAACCGCCGCCAGAGATGATGGTGACTTTGGAGCGGTCATAGGAGGTGTCAAACACGACGCGGTTGTTGATGTCGAGCGCAAGGGCCGGGTTGTAGGCGATGAGGCCGCGCAGGGCCTTTGGCACGAGCCCGTCGGCCGAGTTGAAGAGGTGAGCTTTTGACATTTTAGTCTGTAGAGTTTGTAAATTGTCAGTTGCAAACAACAGTCACTGCATCAGTGTCGAGGATGCAGCAGGATAAAATGTGACGAGGGCGCGGCTATGACGGGGTAGCTGCGGAGTGACAATGGGAGCCGTTAATTATTTCTAATAATCTACTATTTACTTCATATTTATCTCTTTTATTATATTCATAGTCCAAGACCCGTACCGTTGTTCATCTTGCTATCAGCTGCGTCTATTCCTCGTAGCTCACAGTCTACTTGTCTTTTCCGTCGATAGCTCCAGCACACCCATCCACGCCAATTCTCGTCTTTCCGATTCAGGAACAGCTCCAGGCATCCCCGACACATTTGTTCATTTGGATTCTTTCTTCTCATCTGCTTCTCATCTGCTCAAATTAAATCTTTGTACTCTGTAATCTGCAAGCTCGTACTCGTCGCTCCTCATGGCCAGACCTGGCTTTCCAAGAACGGTCTCTCCGCTTTCGCTGCCGTCATCATTCTTCCACACTTCTCCGTGTCTGACGTCTTGTCCTGGTTGATCTCCTTTCCCCTCTTTTACGTGCCACTACTCCTCACAACTGTCTCTTCTGCGTGTGCCATCCATCCTTCTTCTGTGTTGCCTCCTATCCTCTCTCCCTCCCGCGCCTCCCTCACTGTGATACTATTCCACCCGTCCCATCAACCGTGTCATTCGTACTGGATTAAACTGCTGGATGGTCTTCTTTGCAATAATGACGGGGTATTGTATTCCATGTGAAAACATTACACAGCACTCGGTATTGGAGTCAAAGACACCCCGGCCGGCTGTGAGGGACAAGGACGTCCTTTGCTGGTGTAAGTGAGAAAAGTGGAGAATTATGGAGCTTGCTTTGGGGTCCGGACGTATTGATGCAGATGTACTGATGTATTTCATGGAGAAGGCGCTAAAGGTATGCTCGTGTCCAGCTTTTTAGTGGATTTACACGCTAGAAATTCTCCGCTGACCCTATAACTCAGCATCGAGTGAGATTGTACAGTAGGTAATACAGTACTGTCTGGACTCGACTCTGGACACGCTTTTTCCTAAACTCCGGAGTGCATAGTCTGGGGTAACCGGATTGCCTGATTAGGAAACCCAGACCAGCCGTCAACCGCAGCATGGAATAGGAAGGAGCAAGAACAACGTCAGAAAGCACTGACTCAAAGAAAGAAAAGAAAAAAAGCTACAGAATTAGAGACAGGTACATTGGGTGCAGTTCACAAATACATGCGGCAAAATCCACTGCACAGCATGAAAACAATACAGAGTAGACCCAAAACTCAAATTAGCCGTAGAGGGGGGAAAGACATGCCGGAGTGCTAATTAACCGGAGGATGCCACAAAAGAGTGGAAGCAGAGGCTCTTAGTTATCGCAACAGGGCTCGAGACTGAAATATGTCCGGTCCGGTTGGTGAATATGCGTGGCACGGTGTGTACTCACAAAATCCAGGGTCAATGATAATTGCTTGTTGAGCATTGAGGCATGGAACATGGAAGAATGGCGTAGGATCTGACAATATTGGGAGGGAAAAGAAAGTCTCGAGGCATAATTTTGTCAGGAGAAAGATGAAAGAAAGGAACAAATTGATAGAGAGGAATAAATACTAGAGTCCGCCAGAAACACACGCTGGAGGAAACACAGCATGCACACTGGGAGATCATTTTTCCCGGTCTTTTACCAGCCGAGGTGTGCTGGCTTGGACAGGTACTGAAGTCGAGCAGGGAAGTACCCAGGCCATGGCAGTACGATGCAGTAGTGTTTGCATAACTATAATAAAAAGAGATAAAATCAAAAGGATGAATAAAAAAAGATGCTAGATAGTATTGCACCTGGCTGCTCGAAACGTTGTTGTCTGCAAGCTTAGGCACAGCTACGAAATCGTATGCCACAGCTCCAATTTCTCCTTGACTCCCATAGCTCCCCCTCTTACCTTTGTCAGTCTGGCTCTTTTATTCGAACGCCAACATCGTCATCATCAGTGTCAACCCTGCTCAGATCCGAACCTTACCAAACCATAACATCTACCACACTACACCCAGCAACATGGCCCAACCATCATGGCGGATAGCCATCGGCTGCGATGTATGTCTAGTAACCTACTATCTCAAGCCTTTCCCATATCTGCTATATACTAACTACCTAGGACGCCGGCGTCGGCTACAAGGAAAAGATCAAGGCAGACTTCGCCGCTGACCCCCGTGTCGTGTCCGTCGTCGACGTCGGCAGCGACGGCACCCACGACAAGACAGCCTACCCCCACATTGCCGCCCGGGCTGCCAAGCTCGTGGCCTCCGGCGAGGTTGACCGTGCCGTCCTCATCTGCGGCACCGGTCTCGGCGTTGCCATCTCCGCCAACAAGATCAGGGGTGTGCGCGCCGTCACTGCCCACGACAGCTTCAGTGTTGAGCGTGCTGTGCTGAGCAACAATGCCCAAGTGCTGTGTATGGGCGAGCGTGTTGTCGGCTTGGAGCTTGCCCGCCGCTTGGCTCGCGAGTGGCTGGGCTATGTATTTGACACGACGAGTGCGAGTGCGGCCAAGGTCGATGCCATTCACCAGTACGAGGGCGAGGCGGGTGGCATTGCTACGGGACCAGAAGAGACTGGTGGCGGTTGTTAAATAAACTCAACGTGGTATAAACTTGATATAGGCAAACACACTGTAACTACGAGCTTCAATGCATATTCTGTCAAATTCTATCAAATCTACGCTGTGATATTGTACATCTGCGGGCCATCGGGCAAATGTAGTGTACATAGCATACGGCCTCCAATTTTAGCTACTCACACTATACCGGCTTTCCACTTTAGTACATACATTGTCGGTGGATCGACGTCATGCTCCGGTTTCTACCACCATCACATATTCAACAACAAACACAATGAGCTCAACAGAGGACAGCTCCGCCGTCGGCAAGCGCCGCCCAATTATCGGCGTGTCGACAAAGATGTATTTCTCGCTCGCTCGCACGCGCTCCTATGTCGACGGCATTCTCGAGATCTTGGACAAGGACTCTGACGGCGTCCTCGACAAGGCCGACCTGTTTTTCATCCCCGACTTTGTGTCGCTCGCGTCGGTTTCCCAGCAGCTGGAAGAGTCCACCTCGGGAAATAAAGTACTACTAGGAGCACAGGACTGCGGCTGGGAAGCCTATGGCGCCTATACCGGCTTCGTGTCCCCCGCTGTCCTCGCCGACGTCGGCGTACGCATCGTGGAGATTGGCCATGCCGAACGCCGCCGGATTCTTGGCGAGACAGACGCGACCACTGCCGCTAAAGCCCAAGCAGCTGTTCAGCAGGGCTTAATACCGCTCGTCTGTATCGGCGAAGTGGACAAGCCGGGTGTAGCCAATAACGCGGCCGGCGATGCCCATGAGGCCGCTGAGGCCGCAATAGCCGCCACGGTTGCGACCGTCGCCGGCCAGATCACAGCAGTCTTAGATGCTATGCCGGACGCTGCCGAAGTCCTGTTAGCGTACGAGCCCGTCTGGGCTATTGGTGCAGCAGAGCCGGCCAGCGCCGAGCACGTGCGGGCCATTGTCGGGGGTATCCGGAAAACCTGCTCAGCACTGCAGAGACGCGGAGCCCACCGAACCCGTATCCTGTATGGAGGCAGCGCTGGCCCCGGCCTATTCAAACAGCTGGGTGGCGGCGGTGGTGGCGAGAGCGATGTCGACGGACTCTTCCTCGGCCGCTTCGGCCACGCGCCAGAAAAGTTCTTTGCGACGGCACAAGAAGTTGCGGGTGTATTTGATATCTAGCGACGGATTGAAGATGCACTCTTGCAATAAATACCCAGTCGGTATCCTAAAATTATACTGGCGTCTCTTCGACTGGACTTGATGGTGTGTAGGGCTTTTGGATAATATCAGGCATGCATAGGTACTCGGCTATTCACTTTGCCATTGATTACATTGCACACATAATCTCCAGCCGTTTGGCCCCTACATTAATTGCATGAAGGGCACACATACTACCAAATTGCTAGATATATTGATGTCAACCTATTCTGTAGCCCGTGAATCTAGGTAGGACTCTTTCACTTCAAGTCGCCAGTCCGTCATCCATTTCTACCTCTAGTCTGTTGCTTCTCAACCTATACAACATCTTCAAAATGGCGAATACTCGATATTCCCTGCTTGCGGCTATACTCGGCCTTGCTGTCTTAGTATCAGCGTTTCCGAATGGCTTTCCGGCTTCACTGGACGGGGCATGCGGTGCCAGCTTAAGTGTTACCTGTGCTGGCTCAGTGTACGGCGATTGCTGCTCGGGGCACGGATGGTGTGGCAACTCTACGGAGCACTGTCTTGACGGGTGTCAGCCGAGCTACGGAAACTGTGGCGCACAGTCTCTCCAGCCTGTACAGTCAGGGGCAGGACTTAATGTCGTCTCGACAACTGTTTGCTCCAACGCCGGCCCGACGGCCTATATCACAGCCTTCGCGACTGTTGAAGTGACAGCCACGGCCACGGCCACGGTTACGCGTGTTATTCCCGTATCATCCACATTCTTTACTTGGGAGACGTTTACCAAGCAGTCGACGGTGACAGCCACAACTACAACGACAGATGTGCGCACATCGATCACGACAGAGACTGCTGTTGCCACAAGTACGGCAGCTACGACAACGACTGATCATGCGACAACTGTCCAGACGGTAATGTCGACCGTCTTTACAACACGCTGGTCCATTGCAACACTCACAGAGACGGATACTGTGACGTCTATAGTCCTGGCAACGGCGACATATACAAAGACTGTCGTCAGCACCATCCATCTCACACCTATAGCTGTTCCGAGTGTCATAACCATGACAAGCACCGCCGAAAGAACATTGACAAAGACAACTACGGTGACCTTGACTATGCACCACCGCCGGCCTCATCCCCGTACAATGGCTGCCGACGCCGCAGTGGAGACGGCCAATGTCACCGCCATATGAGAACACAGTCTGACGAGTGTCGAGACGGTGATGTCTTTGTGTAACAGAATAGCATTGACGCCAAGACTTCGGATTGCCGAGACCGAGACCGATGCCGAGAATCACAGTGCCGACTATGGTTTATGGGACTCAATTGCTGCGATATAGTCAATACACTCAGATAATACAATTATTTTACGTTAGAAAAAGCCCAAGAGAATAATTTGTAGATAGTTTGAGAAGGACGATTCCTAAATTCAAGATCAGCGTAGTATTTGCGTCAAATGCCAGATGTCAGATCAAGTCAGAACTCTATTTCAAAGTATACTTTGATCCGCAATGCTACTCTGTAAAATACAGACACCTTTGCAACTATGCAACTACAACTCAATGGCCGCCTCTGCCTTGACGCCCTCCCAGACAGACTCAATCGCCGCCACAGCATTGTCGCTCAGCTTGCCCTTGGCAACCCACTCCAGTGTTTCGCCCACCTGTCCCGGGCTGCTCGCGCCCGCAATGAGCGCATCGCCGTGGGCCCCGGACAGGCCAGAGTGCCATGCGACCCAGCGGTACGCCAGCTCAGCTGCCGCCACGCCCTCGTCGCGCGCCGCTGCCTCCCACTTGGACAGGCTGTTGAGGTATGCCGGCTTGTTGTAGATGTTGTAGAAGATGCTGCCCTTGGCAAATCGGCCCTTGCCGTCCTGGAAGTCTTGGAGGGTCTTGGTGAGCAGGCCACCGGCGAGCGGGCTGTACGCAAAGAATGAGATGTTGAGGGCACGCAGGGTCGGGAACAGCTCGGTCTCATAGTTGCGCACAATCGGGTTGTACTGACCCTGGAAGACGGTGGGCAGCACGTAGCCCTTGGACGCGGCATGGTCATAGACCTTTTGTACGCCCTCGGCCGTGAAGTTGGACAGGCCGAAGCGCTTGAATTGGCCTAGCTTGTAGACCTCGTTGACGCCTTCAAGGGTCTCTTCGATGGGCGTCAGGGCGTCGGGGAAATGCAGGTAAAATGTCTCGACCTGCTCGACACCCAGAGTCTCGATGCTCTTCTTGGCGGTCTCGACAATAAACTCTTTAGTCGCCCAGGCAGCAGCAGGTTTGGCAAAGATGTTGGGGCTGCCCCATTTGGTGTCGATTAAGAACTGCTCGCCGGCATGGACGCGGCCGAGTGTGGCCTGCGAGTTTTGATAGATCTGCGCAGAGTCGATGCGCTTGATATTGTACTTCTTGAGAGTGGCAAAGATACTGGTAATTTCTTCGTCCGTGTTGAAGCCCTCACGGTTGCCAAATGAGGCACCACCAAGCACGACGTCGGCAGGCATTGTGAGATATTGATGTAGATGCAGATGTAGATGTAGATGTAGATGCAGGTGAATGGTTAGATAGATGTAAGAGAATGCGATCGTTTGATGTTATGGTTGGGTTGTAGATCTATGGAGGGTAAAGAGTACTTATACTCCCCCATGCTAGTTGCACCTCGTTTACCAACACGGAATGGGCTTGGTCGGGCCCCGGTGTGGAGAGATAATGAAACGGTTCACACATATTGCTGCTTAACAATACAACACGACACCTTTGAGTTGCCAGAGACAGGCTCGTTGACAGCGGTTGAAGTGCTGTGTTGTAGACTGTGGACATTCCGTCTCTGTGCATGATTGGGACACGTACGCGGCATGCTTGCAGAAAGATTCTATGGGACATATTTGTCAGCCCATGGCCGGTGTATCCTCGTGTAGTCCACATGTAGAAACATTAGTTCCTTTGCGGGCTGTACAGATCGCGGACTGTCGGCTTTCTTGGTCTCCGTCTCAAACTCCGGTTGCAGTGGCCGACTAATGCAACATCCGACACGAAAAGTGGCAGTACAATACATAGCTCAGCAATTCATGTATGAACCAATCCTAGACAGTCAGGTCATATAGTATACATTTCTCGGTCGTCACAATCGGAGACTTTGCCATCAGTCTGGCCTCTCGAGTCCCGGGCTGCTTATATATCCACGGAGCAGTGAGACGGCAAATATTTTCCGACGGCGTTGATTTGCCGGCTCCAGCTCCAGCCGTATTCATGAGCCACCAACTGCTTACCGGTTCCAGACATACGGAGCGACATCATATCAGGTTCAGCCTATCATGTCCTCAAATCAAGAGTCTCATCTGCTTTCTCTTTTTTATGTTTGGCTATTCTATAGAATCCCCGACGGTTCTTCACTTACCCAATCAGATGAACCAAAGCTTCGATGCGCCTTGGAACAATCAAGCCATAAAAGGAGGATGACGTTGTTCGGCTAGTAAACTCAGCTGCGCGTTGAGCGAGGCTGAGAGTCAACTTTCTCATTCATGGTCTCTTTGATATTTAGTAATCAATGCGCAGATCGGATTGCGTGTGCCTGTTTTGGCCGATTGGGTAGGTACGAGGCGCAGCACGCGTGCCTTCTCTATCAGGTCTGCGCTAGATTCGCAAGGCTGTCATGGTCGACATCATCTCATTTTGCATAAAATAACTTCTTCGTCTAAGTCTAACCTATCAATAAGAGCATACAGCAACTTCTAGAAGTGTGTTGGTAATGGGCTATGAGACTCGGGGCTCGGTCCGGGACCGGAGGGAGAGAGCCCCACCATGCACTCCGGGCTCGACTTACTCGGCCGGAGCTGAGTCACCCCACCGCTGCGATATTGCCTAATTCGGCGGCATCCAGCTTGACGATGATGTGACAATGATATACAGTATAGTATTCGGCTGCTAACTGAACAGGTGCTCGCAAAGCAGCTCTAATTAACTGAACCGCAAAGATGAGGATTTCCGACCCATCTACATGCACCCCTCATTGTAGATATACTATCATTCGCATAGATCACATCATTACTATATGTACTTGCCCATCCTTGAGCTCAAGTTTCAATCTCAGCTTTCTAACATCTAAAACGACAGTGTCGTCGCAGACACCTTCCTTATCCATGAGCGTGCCTGGGGCCTTGACTCGGCTCCTTCCTAGTGGTCCCACCCACGCCCTATCTCCCGCCTCGGTGTGTAAATAACTCGGCATCCATTCATAGATAAAGACACATCCTCGTCACTCAAGCGATTCGTTGTTCATCTCGGTTTCCGCATCTTCATAGAGAATTTGCCGACTCAACACCATGTCTGCGCCAAAAAAGAACGTTTTGTTGGTGGGATCGGGTGCCATTGGCACCATGGGCGCTTTCGGCCTCGAGGCAGGCGGCAAAGCGTCTGTGACGGCCGTGCTCCGGTCCAACTTTGCGGCCGTCGAGAAGGACGGCTTTGATATTGATTCGATCGACTACGGCGTTCACAACAACTGGCGTCCATCTAGCAGTATGCATGCCTCTTCAGTACGATATTTACGATATAGGAGCAAATGAAACTAATAAACAGTCGTCAACAAGGTGCCGGATGCCACCGCCGAGGGCCATGTCCCCTTTGACTACATTGTCGTCGCAACAAAGAACTGCCCGGACATCAAGCCAACCGTCTCTGAAATCATTGCACCCGCCGTCACCAAGGGGCACTCTGTCATCGTA
Organism: Ophiostoma australiae; assembly: GCA_022392945.1. Lineage (NCBI taxonomy): Eukaryota > Fungi > Ascomycota > Sordariomycetes > Ophiostomatales > Ophiostomataceae > Ophiostoma > Ophiostoma australiae. The sequence goes on from JAKRGJ010000008.1 coordinate 1,402,861, forward strand.
CTTGTGCAGAACGGCCTCAACATTGAACAGCCTCTTATCGCTGCATTCCCCGAGAACCTGGTGCTCTCTGGTGTGTCCTTGATGGGTGTATCTGAGCGCGGCCACGGCAGAATCGTGCACGACTTCCACGACTCTCTGTTTGTCGGTCCGTTCAAGAACCCGGGTCTCGACAAGGAAGCCGGTCTTGCGGCCGCCCAGGACTTTGTCGACATCTACGGCGCCTCCGGCAAAGTGACGTGCGAGTTCCAGCCCGACGTCGATTTCATCCGCTGGCGCAAGCTGATCTACAACACATCCTTCAACTCGGTGTCCGCCATCACGCGCATGGACACGTCGCGCATGCGGCTGGCCAAGACGCCCGTCGACGATCTGATCCGGCCTGCCATGCAAGAGGTCTTTGCGACGGCCAAGGCTGCCGGCGTCAACCTGCCTACCGACATCATCGAGAGCACGATCAACATCGATCCCATTGAAGTCTGGAGCAAGCCGAGCATGCTGCAAGATGTTCAAAAGGTACGTCGCCGCTGAACAGACTGAACAGATACTATTGGGGATATGCTAACAGACAGGGCAACTTTATCGAGTATGTCAACATTGTGGAGGCGCCCATCAAGGAAGCCGAGAGACTGGGAGTGCCTACACCAACACTCAAGGTCATTCTCGGCTTCTGCAGAGCACTGCAGTGGCAGACAATGGAGGCTAAGGGCATGGTCACCCTGCCCGCCGGTGCCGCTCCCCCGTAGAGCTGTTACACTCGTAATATGAGATGATGTGAGATGATATGAGATCATGAGAAGGGCAAAAGTTCAAAGATGCAGCAGTCCCTTGATATGCTTCAGTGATTTTGTGTATATAAAAGACTAGCCATCTATCAATATGAATGAAGACTTCCGTCCCGCATACACTCCGACGGCCCTATGGCCATCTTCCGGGACACCCTCGACCTTGGTCCACCCTGACGGCGCAGTACTGCTGGCATCTCTTCCTAGCCCGAGCTGCCCGTTTGTATTGCTGCCGACTACGTAGACACAGCCGTCCGTGGCGAGAACAACCATGTGCGAGTCGCCCATGCCGACATCAGCCACATCTAGCTCCTCCGCTCCGTCGTCCTTGGAGACGACTACCGGCTCTGGATCGCCGGTAAGATCTTGGATGACATGCTCGTGCTGCCGCATTCCCACGTACCGTCCCCAGCAGTACATGTCCTGGCCGCGTGTTACTGCCGCAAACGCATAGCCGCCAGCTGCAATCTTGGCGACGGGCCCAGATGGTAGATCATCCAAGGCAGTGACGAGGCCTGGTCGCTCTGCCGCCGCCTTGTCGTCAGCATCCCGGCCAAGACACTCTGGGAAGCGGCTGTCTCCCCACGTCCACACCTGGCCTTTGGACGAGAGGGCTGCAAAGCCGACGTCGTATGCTACCAGCTGCACAACTCGAGGGAGCTCCAATAAAAACTCTTCATCCTGGCCACCTGGCAGATACTGCCGGACAATGCCCGCTTTCTTGTCGTAAACAGCGATGCGCCCGTTCAGGGCCTCACACCTGAGATGGTCAGCCCCGGCAACAGTGGGCGATCCCGATGCAGCAGCTGCGCCAGCTGCCAGAGTTCCGCGTGAAGTGGTGACTGCGCTCGTTAGTATTTACAAACTGCAAACTAGATGCACACTGTACTGCCCATACCCTCAGTCAAAGTCGATGATGAGCGGACGTTGCTGATACGCACATCCTCGAGGATACAGGTAAAGGCGTGCAGGTCGTCTGGTTCGTCTGCTACGCCGCCAGTCTGGCCAAACGAAAGCTGGCCCCAGGCATTGAAGCCCGCAGCAATGAGTTTCATTGCGCGCCCAATCAGTGTGAAGGTGGGTGTTGTGGTTGTTGGTTGAGATTCGATGTCTAGTTTTGACTAAAACACAACAGGTAATTAGAAGATTTAGTTTTTGGCTTTGTTGATATCTCTTTCAATTTAATATGTAAAACTATGCAGAAATTAATTAATATTTCGTAAAATGCAGGAAAAAATTACATGTCAATATTAATAAGAAAACAATTATTGAAATCCAGTTGAATTTCCAACATTAAAATGAATGCGCAAAAACAGTTGCCACATAATTACAACAGTTTACATCACAACAACCTAATCTCGCTTAATCATGTTGTTTGGTACTTGCTATCGACTGCAGAGAAACAAATCGCAAGAAAAGTACATCATCCTTCTCATTTTCTCTTTATATCATGTCGTAGGATCTTGTAGCCGCGTGATGCCCGGGTAACATACAGGCCACCTCCTGCTTATAGGTTCGTCAGGTAGTCCTCAATCTCCTGTGGCGTCAGCTTGCGGAACCGTGGTCCTCTTGCGCCCTCAACACCCTCGGTGCCCAGCAGGTGGTCCGCCGGTGGGCCGACAATGCCAATCTCGATTGTGTCGCCGTTCATCTCGCCCTCAATCGTCTCCTTGAGCGTCAGCAGCGCAATGTGCACCGCATCCTCCAGCTCCAGGCCCTCTGTGTACCGCTTCTCCAAAAACGTCTTGGCCGATGCCGCGCTCTTGCCGATTGCCGTTGCCTTCCAGGGGAAGTAGCTTCCCGAGGGGTCCACCTGGTACAGCATGGGGCCGCCCTTGAGAATACCACCCGTCTTGCCCGTTGGCTTCTTGGCCTCGCCCGAAGCCAGGCCATCGGCCTCCTCCTCTTCCGCCTCGCGCTTGCCTTCCGCCTTCTTGAGGGCCTCCTTCTCGAGCTCCTCGTCGGGCAAAATGCCCTCGTCCCAGCCGGCAATCAGCAGACTGACACCGTAGGGGCGGACACCGCCGGACTGGGTGGCCTCCTGCATGACACGGGCTACGTCCTGGACCAATATCCGGGTAGGGGGGTACTCGTTGTAGATGCGCTTGTAGCCGGAGTGCGAGACTTTGCGGGCGCGGTCGACGAGAACACGGTAGTCGGGGCCCATACCGGCGTAGACCATGCCAATGTCGGGGGTGATGAGAGAGATCTTGGAGAGGGACGCGGGGTCGGCAAGGGGCGAGGACGACTTCTTCTCAGTGGCTAGAACAATGCCGTTGGTGGCTGTAGGTGTCAGAACGTGGTTGTGACTCGTGATTAAGTGGCTCGACAGAGCTCAGGACAGCTTACCCTTGATGCCGAGAGCTGTGACGCCCTGGTTGACGGCGTTCAGAGCATATTCTAGACGGTGTCAGTACTATGGTCGCAAAGCTTCATTCATAGCTAGGCAATCGAAAGAAGCTACAAAGCACATGGACAGACGAACCAATCTGCACCAGCTTGCCACTGCGAGAGTAATGTGTTAGCAAACGTCATTAAAACAGGACCCCTCGCCAGGGACCCCTCCACTCCCATAGGAGCTTGTTTGGATTGCAAGATGACAGCCGTACCTGGGAGAGAATGTTGTAAGCGAGAATGAGTACCGGTCGGCCATGGTTGCAGCTCAGCGGTGGTGATGCTGTGGGTGGTTGTTGTGGTTGGTGGGATAGCAAGGTTGAGGGGAGGTCGTGGACGGGGTATGTCTGCCGGGTCCTAGGTATCGTGTGTGGTGTGGTAGTGTACTGGAGAGAACGGAGAAAGAGAGGATTGGACAAGATCGAATGGGTCAGAGGTCGTGTGTAGTCGTCACAGCCGCAGATACTCTTCTCTATGAGTCGTTGGCAGGCAGATGTCGCTATACGTTTTTGGCGGGAGGCGGAGATCACAGGCAGTTTCGAAGCTCCTCCCTCGTTCCTGCTGCGAACTGCCAGCAGCCCAGCCCTGCCTCCGCCAGCCAGGCACACCGCAACAGTTGCGCGTCGAGCTGTTGTGATTGGCCAGTTGGCTGAGCTCGAGAGTGGATTATATAATACCTGGTGGAAGTATCGCATGACCAATCACATGATAATACCCACTTTTATCTCCAGACACCTCCACTGCAAATCTGTCCGAAATTATCGAAGCTGGTGGAAAGCTCGGCCGGAGTTTCGATTTCTTCTCTTTACCTCCTCTACCATTTCACTCTGCTTTCTTCTCCTCACGCCTTGCGCCTCACGCTCAGGATCATAGCTGCCAGAGCTATCCTGTGATGTGCTGTCGTTCTTGGTGTCTTGTCCTATCTATCCGGACTGTGCACTGCCAGCTATTTTAGCCCTTACTGGGCGCTCTTTCCTCTTTTGATTCTCTTTCCCCCTCCGCTGCGTCCCCTGTTTGCCTTACTACAAAAGATGTGAAACCCCTTCCCTTTGCTGCCCAAAGCCAAGTTGGCAACCTCCATACACTTATACACCTGCACATACACGTCATTGACTGCATTGTTTATCTCACTATATAAAGCTACTAGCGCACGCACCGCTTCGATCAACACGCCCATATTGGTATCGTCTGGACGGTGACAATGCGAGTTCATAGCACAGACAACGAAGCCCACTGATCAAGCATCCCTAACAAAATATTGCGAACCACCCCATCCTTCTACTACAATGGTTGACGCTCGTTCCGGGCAGGATGCCGACGGAGAGGCTGCCACCGGATTCATACCGACTTGGACATGGCAAGACCAACAAGGACACGGACAGCCGAATGCGCACGCCTCGCACGCCAGTGGCGAGCACGAGACTCCTAGGACAGTCCGCGGCGACTGGGCCTCGACGTCTGGCTTCTCGTCCCAGCGAGCAAACTCGTCCTATTCGGCTTACTCGGCTGCAGACGGGTCGTCCTGGGCCACCGAGTCCACAAGAGCAAGGACTCTAACGGATAGTAACTGGGACCACCACGAAGACTTTCATGAACAGATCGACGAACAGTTTGCAAACGACCGTCGCCGGCCCACACGCCAAGAAGAAGAGCAGGCGCGTTTCCGCCGCATGTACAAAGCACGGACATGCCGAATCTGTCTTGAAGTCATTGAGCCCACCTTTGACTTTGGCCAGGATGACGAGCGTGGACACGACGTGCCTGGGGCTGCTTTCGGCGCTGCGGGAGTAGGAGCAGACGTGGACGGGCTCGGCGGTATTGGTGCAGCAGTCGCAGGTATTGGCAATAGAGTGGTCGATAAGATCACTGGCGTGCTTCCGCCATTCCTTCAGCCTGCGTCGATCTCAGCTTCTATTTCGAATATGACCAGTCGAAAGCCCCGTGTCAAGTATATTTCCGAGGACCCTGAAGATGGTCGACTGATCAGCCCATGTTACTGCAAGGGCTCGCAAAAGTATGTCCACGACGGCTGTCTCCAGCGGTGGCGGAACGTACAACCAATGGCGGACAACCGCAACTTCTGGACGTGCCCGACGTGCGGATTCGAGTATAGGATCCAGCGGCTGCGTTGGGGCCGCCTTGTTTCAAACCGCTTTACGCGTGCGTTCTTGACCGTGATGGTATTTATATTGACCCTGTTCATCTTGGGCTTCGTTGCAGACCCTTTGATGGATCTTTGGTCGGACCCAGCCGGTACGGTCATGGGCTCGCTGTCGGATCTAAACGACTACGAGGATAACTCGCCGGTTTTCTCGGGTGTCTGGAACATGTTTTCCGGTAGCAACACCAGGCACGTTGTGTTTGAGGACGACCTGGACCTCGATCTGGAGAGCACCTGGTATGGGCATTTTCTCAAGGGCTTCTTCTCCCTTGGTATTGTGGGTGTGATCAAGACGTTCGTGATGGTATCCCCATTTACTTGGTGGAACTTGCGTGGGGCTGGAATGGGCCGGGGCAGACGCCGTGCTGCCGGTGGCCGGGACCGGTTCGACAGCATGGGCTGGGTATTTATTCTGATTGGCGCTGTCACATTCTTAGGAGTAAGTCGCTTCACTGTCTTTCAATTTGCCTGTGCACTTCTAACAAATATAGGCTGTCTGGAAAGGCTTAGACTATCTGAGTGGCCGTCTGCTCGACCGCGCCAGAGACAGCATTGTCGATGTTGGTGGCGGCGGGCCTGACGTGGACGAGGATGAAGATGTTCCTGAAGGCCATCTGCATACCGAGTAATGCCACTTGTAGCAACACAATTCACGAGAACGTTTTATCCTCTTACAAGGTACACCAGCAACTATGATTATATGTGTCTAGCTTTGCCCTTCCTTTTCCCATACCCCCCCCCCCCCCCCCCCTCCCTTCCTCCCTCCTGCACACTCTTAAGTTGTCTCTAGAAGTCCGCTCTACCGTGTCGAGACCAACTAGTCTGTGTGCAGAGATTGACGACGGTTCCCGACTTGACGTTTGTAGCTCGTTTTGAGTTGCGCATGGCGTCCTTCTGCTTGGGGTTTCGCGTTTTGCGTTACTCCTTTGAGGTTCGTCGGAACCGTCACCTGGCTTGATGCTTTCACGGCCTGGGGAAAACACAGGCGGCGGCAACGCTCTCTGTCGGACTCCTTGTCGCTCTCATCCGAGTTTTCTTGTTCCTGGACCTCTTATGGACCATGCCTATCAGCCGCCATTCATGATTTTATGTCTTCATAATATCATACTGCTTGCCAACCCGAGCAGCGTGCGCGTTGCATGCCACTTTAGCCAGGGCGAGAATGATTGCTGAGCCATACATCTATTTGTATCTCTCCTGTGTTGCCCTGTATTGTCTGTTGGTCAACGTGTCACCATTCCCGTAGCCATGGAACGCCGACATATGCTATTTATTCCACATGCCACTGTCGTCGTGAGACCCCAATAGAACCGACAATAACACCATACCTTGTAGGACGGTCTGTGCCGTTGACGGCTACATACTGTAGTAGCCATCCAAACCGACTTCGCCTGGCCTAGTCTGTCTGATCCCGCCTGTGATCTGCCTCATCCCATGCAATCTTCATCGCACCCTATGCCGTTCTCGAGGCACCTCACCAAGACGTATCGCAGCCGGCTGATACCCGGGATCTACCCGTCCACGATCGCCTTAGCACGATCGCTATTCATCACTACGAAAGTGCACACTTGGGCTACTGTTATATTGTGTCCAGTCTTTGCGCAATGCCGTATTTCTTCAGTGTGCCCCTATCCGTAGAACAATGCACCGGCTTTTTTTTTGCTGTGCTCCCTGCTCCAAATTCCTCCCATGAACGCGATCGGCAGTACTATCAGCTAATCTACGCTATGGGTCCTCGACATATAGCGCCCTTTTTGTCGGGTCTGATTGAACAACATGCACATAGGATGCTCTATTCGCCATACTAACATGACAAGTCTATCCTCATGCCCTAAGACATCCCTGTTTCGTCTCCAATCCCAGGGATTAACTCATAACTGTAATTAAGCGGCACCCCACTCACGTGCTGTGCCGTTCGCTCTTTCCTCTTGCTCTGAACTCTGTAATAGGAATGCGCGACGCCAGGGGTGCATGAGATAAGATACAGTGGCTAGTGGCTAGTGGTTAGTGGCAGAGGAAACAGTGGCACTTGCTCTTTCCCTATGCGGCAGTGAGCATTTAATAATCCATTAATTCTCAATTTTCCCGTTTCAATACGAGCGAATCACCAGCCATCAACCACCACTGCCCAGCCCAGCTTGAATACCTCCGTATTGTACTATCATACAGTAACAGTAGCATACAGTACTCCGTATTAGCACACATGTAGCCGTGCTATGTAGTAATTACTTGTCCTCTTCCAATTAATTTTGCTTTTCGGAGAGGCTCCAGTTTACTGCCGTACGCTCTTTCCCTTCTTTCTCCCTCCTGCCCCTTCAATCCCGCGCCCTCCTTCCCTTTACAAGTTCAACTGACATTCGCGACAGCCACACTTCTTTCCTCTTTCGCGACGAGGGGCGTCTGCTTTTCTGTCAGCCTTTTTTGGACCTGTTCTCTCCCTCTCCTCCCCATCTGAAAGCTCTCCGTCTCACTTCGTTTGCCTCACTTTGACCACTTTCACCACTTCCACTACTCAGTACATACATAGTACAGCACCACAAACACCTCTGCTCCCCAACACCCCTGCCCCGTCCTAGTTGACAGCGGGCCCCCCTTTTCCTAGCAATCGCGACCTTTCAACACCGGCGCCAAAAAACCACATGTCTCTTTCTACATCTCACCTTTCTTCCTCCGTCTTGCAAACCCCCCCCCCTTTCCGGCCTCGTCTGACCTTGACCTTGTTCCCGAGTTAGACCGTTGATTTCCTTTCCACCTTCGCTTCTTCTTGTCCAGCACAGCTCTTGCTTGCTGCTGACACCTTTATCTTTGCCTGCTTTTTGCCCCCTGCTCTTCGTTTCTTTCGCTCGTTACTCGACCTCTTCAACCCCTCGGGACCCCGATTCCTCCTCCCTGCGACGCGCAAAAATAGCATGGCCTTGAGCTCCCGTCTCCACGATCTTCCATCCTCTTCATGACCCGACAGACTGCAAGCATCAGCATCGGCCCCGAACGAACCATCAACGAAGTGCATTGTGCATCACCTTTCACGACCCAAAGCCTAGACACCCTATTCCTCACCGCCTGGGCTTAATTGACGACTCTACGACTAAGCCAGATTACAGACAAGACAGGAAGACGTCAGAACGTTGGACAAGAAGACGTTGGACAGCATTCGACCCTTTTCTTGTCTTGACGCATTATACGGCCACCTGTTTCTGTACGCCCGCAGCCTTGCGACTGCTGACTACCTGCACATTTCGTAGCAGTTCCGACATCCCGACGGGCTTTACGCCATATAATACCTACCGTATCACTCCCACGATCGGCAAACGCGTCGTCTATAGTCTACATAGAAGCAACCATATCTCATCATCGATATAGGCGAGCCTCACCAGCCGACTCCAACCGACCCCATCTCCCTCATCTCTACATATCTAAATATATCTACACCAACACATCCACAATGCATTTCGCATATCCCCAGCGCAAAAACTCCAACGCGGCCGCGTTTAAGCCGCGGTCTTCTGCACCCAGCCTGCCGTTCCTGCGCCGCGGCCGCAAGCGGTTTATCGCCATTGGCAGTCTCTTGTTCTTCGGCCTCATCTACCTGCTGACCCGGCCATCGGGCCGCAGCAGCTCCAACCCATGGATTGCGGCACATGTCAAGGCCTCTAAAGAGGAGGGCTCCGGAAGCACCGTGGCTGGCCTGAACGGAAAACCCAAGGGCCCATCGGTAGCAGAAGTCAGCAAGGGCTATCGGGCGGATTTCTCGGCAGCAACAGAGAACTTTGCGTCATTTGGCAAGGCACCCAATGTTGTGCTTGTCACCGTGTTTGATGAAACCAACTACCACCGCGCATACCTCGACACTGTGCGCGAGAACCGCCGCATGTACGCCAAGAAGCACGGCTACGGCACCTTTGCGCCCAAGGTCGGCTACTACGACCTCAACGGCGGCCCGCTGTCATGGACCAAGGTCGTGGCTATGCGCCACGCCCTGGCCATGTTCCCGGAGACCACCTACTTCTGGTTCCTGGACCAAAACGCCTTTGTCATGAACATGGACATGACGGTCGAGAGCGACCTGATGGGCGCGGCCAAACTGGACGAGCTGATGCTCAAAGATTACCCGATTGTCCCGCCGGACAGCATCATCAAGACATTTGGCCATCTCAAGGGCCAGGATGTCGAGTTCCTGCTGACCCAGGACTTTGACGGCCTGTCGACGTCGAGCTTTGTCATCCGCAACGGCGAGTGGGCAAAGTTCTTGTTCGAGACGTGGTTTGATCCGCTGTACCGGTCGTACAACTTTCAAAAGGCCGAGACGCACGCGCTCGAGCACATTGTGCAGTGGCACCCGACGATTCTGTCCAAGATTGCGCTCGTGCCGCAGCGGACGCTGAATGCATACAGCAAGGCCGAGCACGGCACCAAGTACGAGGCAGGCGACCTGTCGGTGCGCATTGTGGGCTGTGTCCGGACAAGTTCAGCCGTGTGCGAGAACGAGGCACAGCCGTTCATCCAGAAGTGGCGCGGCGAGTAGAAAAGTTGACTGCCCGCCACTTCGAGCAGACTTCAAAAGACGTGCGAGGTGTTTATATTTGTTTCTTCTCATGTATGGAGGCGATAATGCATACCATGGCCACTTGGCATTCTACTTTTTGAACATTTCTCTTTTCCCACTTCCTCTCTTACCTCATCCCATACCTTTTCTCATACCATTTCCTGTGGCCCTTTTACTTCTTCTCTCTACCACTTATTTATGTCTTACATTTTGATCCCTTCATCTTGTTTGGATGGCGTTCTCTTGTTCATATCGTCCCATACTATTGTTTATACTTTTACACTGTTTGTATTGTTTATATTATATGCTTGTCCTGTGTCGCAGTGGGAGGGTATATCTCTTTACTTTTGTGTTTTCTTTTTGTGTTCCTAACAATGCTCAATTCACCCATTCTCCATACTTTTTACTTTTATACTTTGTTTGTCCCGTTCCATGTATGAAAATCTATAGAATCACTTGAAAACGATAAAATAATTGAAGACCTCTAAAATACCAACCCGGCTCATTCTATGCCTTGATGCAAGTCTAATCATGCTGTATTAAAACTATAAGGAATCATTACCAAGAAAGAAATTAAAATAATAATAATAAAAGACAAGCTCGGCTATAAACACTGAAAGTTAATGGAGACGTGGAAGCGTACAGGATAAAGGAACAGGACACATTTATGCTTTGTACAAGAGGTCCAGGAATCCTGTTGCCAGATCCACGACGACGCTCTTGTTCGGCAGGCTGCCGGCTACACCGTAGAGTGCTGCCGCGTCGCCATCCGAGTCCGCCTTGGCCATCATGCCCTTGCCCTTGCCGCCAATGCTGGCTGCCTCGACAGCCCGCACGCGTGCCTTTTCGCGCTCACCCTCGACACACGCCTCCAGATCCGCCACTAGCGAGTCGTACGCCTTCACAATGGGCATAGTGAAAGCAACGTGGATTGCTGGCGGGTTCTGCAGCGCGTTCAGGTGCCAGCCCTTGTCGGACATGGCATCGGCCAGCGAGTAAATGTTCACGGCCAACCCAGACGACTTGGCCTTCTTGGCCTTGAATGCCACCACCGACACAAGCGGGTGGCCCATGACCTCAATATCCGACTTGAGCAGCGGCGACGTGGAAATGTGCTCGGCAAACTTGTGTGCAGAGCCAACAATCTTGCCGCACGCCTCGAGGTAGCCAGACTCGCCCACGGCCATCATGCTCGCCCAGCAGCCGGCGATCAGGGCACCGGGCCGCGAACCAGCAGCACCGGGAGATGCGTAAACGCCACCAGCCCAGTCGGCAGATACAAAGTACTGGTATCCACGCAGAGCTGTTGTGCGGTAGAGCACGACACTGTTACCCTTGGGCGCAAAGCCGTACTTGTGAGTGTCGACGGAGATACTGGTGACGCCGCGGACGCGGAAGTCAAAGGGAGTGGTCTCAAAACCGGCCTTTTCGAGCATGGGGACCATGAAGGAGCCAAGACAGCAGTCGACGTGCAGGGGAATCTTTTTGCGAGACGCAAGACGGCCAAGGCCCAAGATGTCGTCGATGATACCGTGGGGGAAGTTCGGGGCGCTGCCGACGAGCAGGACAGTGTTGGGGTTGATGAGGCGTGCGACGCTGCGGACATCGACCTGGTAGCCGGGGGCGGGGCACTTGACGAGGTGCAGCTTGATCTTGTAGTACTGGCTGGCCTTGTGGAACGCAGTGTGGGCGGTCTCGGGGATGATCATCTCGGGCTCGGTAATGCCACGCTCGACGTATGCCTTTTGGCGGGCACTCAGGCATGCCATCAGAATACTCTCAGTTCCGCCGCTGGTGGTGACACCAGCAGAGCCCTGGGGACCGTTGAACAGGCCCAGGACCATGGCGACAATCTCGGCTTCCATCTTGCGCACGCCGGGGAAGACGTCGGGGTGGATAGGGTTGGCGACAGTGAATTTGCCGTAGGCCTCGGTCTGCAGTGCCATGAGTGCGTCCTCGCCGTGGTAGACAGCACCGCTGACACGGCCGTCCTCCCACCGCGTGTGCTCGAGGCTCGAGAGCACCCCGAGCTGCTTGCGCACCTCGTCAAAGTCCCAGCCGGTGGTGGGAAGCTTGGTGTAGCGAGTTAGGCCGGTGGGGACAAGCTTGTCCTCCATTTTCCCGAGGGCTTCTTCGACCTGCTCACGGACCTTGGTGCGGACGCCAGGCATGCGCAAGAACCAGCCAAAGAGGATGCGGCGAGTATCAATGTAGAGCTCGGCAATAGTGCCAAAGACACCGCGGCCCCTTAGCTTCCAGACGGTGCGGCGGGCGGCGCGAAGGACAAAAAAGAAGAAGACGATGTTGCGCAGAAGGTCGACGTTGAATGCGACGCTGAGAAACGGGCTGCCACCTGCGCCATTACGGCGGACGCTGCTGATGTTCTCGCGCAGGCTGATCAGCATACTTGAAGAGCCAGGCATTTTGAATGTGGGTGTGGGCGTGTGCGCCGCTTAGAGAGCGTTGATCCAAGCGTGTTGTTGTTGGATTAAAGTGTGGCTGTCGAGGTATCCTGGAAATCAGATGGTCCCGACCATTAAACGGGAGACGAGCCGGGGTTCGATAAGAGTGCGCTCACAGCAGCTGAGGCCGGATGGAGGATGTGACGAAGCAACGATGCGGAGGACAAGGGGGAAAAGGAAGTCTAGGAGCAAGTGAGGAATGTAAGACGGCGATGAGAAGATGGATAAAGTAGTGGAGAGAATAAAGGATAAGTCCAAGAAGAGGGAGAGTTGCAAGGTGGCGATGAGTTGAGGTCGGAAGTCGCGGGCAGTGAGTGTTAAGTATGTGAGTGTGACGGAATTAAGGAAGAAGAAATGGTAGCGCAAAGCGTGTCATACTCCGTAAAACCACCATGTACACTAGGAACAGCTAGGAGGCTAGAGCAAGCTTGCAATTAGACTGAGAAGGGAAGGACCCACCGAAACCGAGGGAGTGAGAAAACGGACGCGGAAGATATGATGAAAGAGTTCGGAGGTTGTTGTATTGATACTGAGAGAGGACTGGCGGTAGTCGTAGCGTAGCGTCTGCTGGGAAAGCTGCATTGTAAGAGGGAGCCGTGGGCAATAAAAGCAAAGTAGTAGAATTCGAGCAGCGAGGCGAAAATGTGGTAGACAAAGAAGAGTGGGCAAGCTCGTCTCGGACGGACGTTGCAGCAAGGCAGGGAGGTCCCGTTTATTTAGCGTTTACGGCAGTGCGCATAAAGGTCATGGTATCTGACAAGGGTATGGCAATGTCGAAGGGGATTTGAGGGTGAAGTTGCACATAATCGATCACGAAGATGCGATGACAAATGTATCGAAGGAGGAACTGAGAGGCCCGAGATAAGGGGGGAGGTCCTTGGGAATTAGGAAAGAGGGTGTTCGACCAACAGACGGAAAATGGAAAGAGCAACCAGGCAAAGCGTGGTTGATAGACACCAAAGGCAAGAACGATGGACTCTAACTCTGTAGTCTGTAATACACCACAGAAGACTACGCAACAGAGATCAGATAGGGAAAGAGACAAGAGTCTGCTGCAACTAGGCAGGAGCTATGGCCAAGCCGTCGACGAGTGCACAGCCAGCCGTTCGAGGTATGTACTCATATTCAGACAGCAGAGTAGCAACGATGCCGATGCATTCAGTGGCGCTTGATTGGACAGACATTGGACGATAGCAGATGTACTGTACGACAGTTCCGTCATCCACGGAGTATCTGCATCCAGGCATAGCGGTGCTGCGCGCCGGGCTCGTTTCGGAGCAAGACAGAAGCAGAAGCAGATGCGCGTATATTGCAGGGTGTTAAGGAGAAGAAGCAGCGTTTATACAATCCGGCATTAAAATCCACACAAAATGGCGATACTTGTATCTTAGGTGTTTCGCCAGGCTGTGTTTGGTGTTGTCCGTGTTATCCACTATGCTCTGGAGCTCTGGATGCTGAATATTAGTCGCGTCAAATATCCGCGGCGAATGCCCTATAGAAACGGATTACTCAGCACGTCGCTCCAGTATAAAATATACTGGATTGGCAGTTACTTACTGCAGTATGTACTCTATATGTACTCTGTACGGTGGGCTCTGTAGGACACGGCGTGCCAAATCGAAAAAGATCACATGCAAAGCGCCGTCTTTCCTCCGCCTAAATGCCGTCCTTGATCGCCAGACCCTGAGGCAAAGTGCATGTAAATCGAACATCTAAATATAATTTTGCAAATTAAACAGCAGCCTCCATCAATATGACATGATATCGCCGTCGTGGATTGGCCCCGGGAGGTGTTCATGTAGGTTGATGTAACTTGGCCTGGCGATTTCCGTGACGCCAGATCTCGACGGGATCGTGACAGCATGATGCTGCATCGTGGTGAGACGGCATGAGGCCACGGTGAACAGACAAGACCGGCAAGCCTATAAATGAATAGAGGCAAAGAACAGAGGGAGATATTGAGAGCAAGCGGCCGAAGCAGTCACATGTTACGGAGAATAAGACAACACGAGACACTGCAGAGGTAACGTTTGATGTCGCGTGCTGACGACAGAGTTTCTCCCGCGACCCTGGCAGCCTGGGACCCGGGACGGAGCACGAAGCCAAGACCGCCAACAGAAATGAGGCTGTTGGCAGCCTGTCTGAACCTGTTTAGGATTGTCTAGTATCGGACAAGAAAACGCCAACCAAAGCTAATCACAGCAACGTCATGCTGGCCATAGACGAGCACACAAGGCTGACAATATCCGTTTGTCCTTTGGTATTTTATATATATTTAATGTAATATCTAACAGGTGCAGTCCAGCCGCGTCTTTGATGCAACCTTGCGAGCACGACATGTGCATAAGGTCTTGTTTGCCTACGTCTACTCGCGCGGACGAAAACGGTTTCATCATCATAATAGCAGCCTTAAGGATTAACCTACCAAGTAGGTATCCAAGAGAATCTAGATGCCAGCCTGTTAATATTATAAAACCGACGCATATCAACGGTTTTCTTAATCTATAGGAACGGGCTGCATTAACTACAACGTAGTTTTGACAAAGCCATAGCCAGAAGCAACGAAACGATACAAACAGGACGAAGAAATGTATATTGAAAATATCGTCCATGACATGTATGGATGATGGGTGTCCACTGCAGGTGAGTGGCCTATATATTGTTATATTGCAGTCGCGCAAGCGGGAGAGTATGCCATAGCTGCCCGTTGGCGCGGTAAGTTCCCAAACGGTGAGACCCGGTGTTGTCGACTGAAGCCGTGACGGGTTTCTTCCCTTCTCATCCCAGGCATTCTAGTGCCTTGGTCGGTTGAGTCAACACATATATCACTGAATTATGCTCGATGATTTGGTTTTGAGCAAGTCTATTGTAGTTGCTTATGCTGCTGTCACGCGCACATTGGCGCCCATACTGATGTTCATGCTGACATCATGCTCGTAATGATGCTTGCTGATCATGCGCATTCCATTTCATTCCTGTTCCATTCCAGCCCTGTCCCATGTCCCATGCCGCCAAATCACATCTCGCTGTCGTGGCCGTGTGATCCCGATGACTGCCCATGCGAGTTGACCAGCGTCTCTGCGTCGCCAACCTGGCGCCGCTCCGATACCTCGCGCGTTCCCTTGTTTCTAAACCGTTGTGCCTGAATGTGCAGGGGTGTAATATGTTCCGTTCGTGTCGTCCGTTGTGGGGGTGTAGTTTGTGTCGGCTGTGTTGTCGTGTGCTGTCCATACGTCAATCCTCGAGACCTAGGGTCTCTCATGACTGCTAGTTGCTATTGGAGAGGTTCCGAGGAACTTGAGAGTCGGTTAAGATGGAGATACACATCCGTGCCGTAGCTGGGCGGGTCAGTATACATTTCATTCAGAGAAGCAGAACAGGGTCTGGACATAAAGCACTCACCCTTCCATGCTGATTAGCTTCAGGTCGCCACCGAAATACCGCGCGTATAATCTTGAAATAGGCAAGCCATAACCAAAACCGGCCATTGGCGCCTTGAAGTCGTTCTTGTCAAAGTCGGGATCCAGATTGGGCGTGCGGTCGACAGTCGTGTACATGTAGGTCCACACCAAGGGTATGGCACTGCGTGGGATACCGCCACCCTCGTCCGAGATTTTGATAGTAATGTCCTCGCGGCCCTCGGCGACAATCACCTTGGTCACGGGGAAATCCTGCTTGTCCTGCCCGTGCGCTTCCACCACGGCACGCAGCGAGTTTTTGAGCGTCTCGAACAGCATGTGCGACAAGTGGCCGGGCACATACATGAAGTTCAGGTTGGGGTTGCAGACGAGCTGGATCTTGGGCGACTCGAAAAGTCCGTAGTGATCTTCGCACACAAACCGCGCATTCTCGATAGCCTCTTGGGCCAGGTCATGCACATTGGTCTTGGTGCAGATGATACCCACATATGTCGGATCGCGGTGATGACTCTGGTCGGTGAGGGCAATGTGCTGTCCAATCAACATACGGATGCCGATACGAGACATGTAGAACCGGTCCAGGAACGCCTGGATGTTGTTGTCAATCTGCATGCGCTGCCTTCTCCGCTTGTACTCGAGGATGCCCTGTGCCATGGTGGTAACAACGCCGTCGTGGCGCCGCTTGATCTTGTGCAGCGTCTGCGAGAACCGCTGGTTGTAGAGCTGGAGGTCTGACGGCCACTCGCCAGCGGCATCGTCGACCCATGCAAAGTAACGTCTTGCGGCAGTGTGCTTCTTCATCAGGCCATGGCTACCGTTGCCGTTGAGATCGTGTATTAAGGGTGATTGTGAGCTGTAGTTGGTCTCCTCCAAGCTCGGGTTTGGTGTTGACTCGGACAGCACCAGGTGTGAGTTGCCGCGTGCGCCAATGCGGGCAGGCTGTATCAAGCGTTCGCGTGTTTCCTTGTTTAGATCTGGCCGCGCCAGGGTTGTGATCTCCTCAAACGACTGTGCGTACCAATCCTGCACCTTTCTCACCGATGGCATGTCGCTGAGGCCATCCGGCAGGTTTTCGAGCTCCTGGACGCGGTGTGCCAATCGTATGGGCAGCTCCTCGGCAAGGAACTGCGATGCGCGGAACAGGGTGCCTGCAATGTTAGACAATTTGTTTTACGGTCGCGCAGCTAGTATTATACAAGCCTATTACTAGGCCGATACAGTATTAAGACAAGATGGACAACGTACCAACAGACGGCTTCTCGCCGAATTGGACCATCTGCCGCAAGCTGACACCAGTGGCGGGGAAGTTGGCATAGTGCTTGATGGTGTCCATCAAGCGGTCCGACTTCCTCCACGACATGATGGCGGTAGGGTCGGTGCTGTGTGAGTGTGCGTATGTGTGTGTCGGAGGCTTGTTTTGTTATGTTGCGTTGGGTATCTCTCCTCCCGGCTGGATGCTATGGTTCCTCGGCTATGACGACAGTGCGGGCAACCACGGGTCGAATTGAGGGACCTCTAGGGTAGGGCAGGGGTA
This sequence comes from Ophiostoma australiae, assembly GCA_022392945.1. Classification (NCBI taxonomy): domain Eukaryota; kingdom Fungi; phylum Ascomycota; class Sordariomycetes; order Ophiostomatales; family Ophiostomataceae; genus Ophiostoma; species Ophiostoma australiae. The sequence continues at coordinate 1,420,156 of JAKRGJ010000008.1, forward strand.
CTTGAGTCACCGCTGTGTGTGCGAGCGCATACGAGGTCGAATCGAGGTCGACGAGCTGGGCTAATGTGGCTTGTTTGGCGATGCAAGACACTGGCAATGGCAGAGCAGGATAGTGTAGGTGGTATGAGGAGAGGGAGAGGGCGTTGTGCGCGTGCGCGGAGGAGCGGAGACGATTCGCAGCCGATGTTAGGCGGATAAGCACGACCGAGTGGAGGGATAAAGGCACCTGTGCAATGGGGGTTGACGCGGTCGGTGATGAGGGGAAAGGGAGCAGAAGTGATCAAGAGAAATGAATGAAGAAACAAGAGAAGTAGATGTAGAAAGATGAAGAGAGAAGGTGGAAGGGGAAATGGAACGGGAAACAAGGAAGCAGGTGCCAATATGACAAAGCGAAAAAAAAGGGCAAGAGTCAGTCACAGACAGGGAAAGAGCGATACGTGCAGAAAAAATATGGGGAAGTGGAAGGGACGATTGTATGCGGCCGATTTTAGAGCATTTAGAGCGGGCGCACTAGTGATAGCACGAGACAAGAAAGGATGAAAGGACATACTGGATCAAAGATATGTGGTTAAGAGGATAGCTGGTGGTGTGCATGTAAAATAGGACAAAATTAGGACATGCCTTTTTACAAGGCACGCGATCGTACGACTTCTCTGTAAAAGGCGACATTCTGAGTTGAGAGCACTGAGAGCAAGGCTGAATGGACGGTCTGGGGCAACGGAAGGACAAGGCGACAGAGCGGCTATGAGACGGCCGAGCTGTGCGGGATTGGTGGAGATTGGAATCCGAGAAGACCATATGATGTGTTATAGAGATCTGTATTCCTGAATATCTGATGTTGCCGATGCAAGAGTATAGTACTTATGATGGCAAACGCAGTCCGGCAAGATACAACAAATCACTGCAAAACAATGCCTACAGCCATGTACTCTGGAATCTGGGATTCCTACCTTGAGAAGACTACACGAAGGGAAGCAGCGCTGGCAAGAGGAAGAAAGAGCGTCCGTCGGCATTGCCAATTCAGGGCGCACCTTCCTCACTGCCGGCGGATTCCAGCGACCACAACAATGGCTGTCTCTGTGCTGGGGAGTAATACAAGACCGGCCGTCCTCCGGCAGGCCCCATCCCATTGGGCTACCCCACACGTTATAGCCTTCCTGGCCGCCGAGGTCCATAAGCTATGACTAACTTTATGTGCAACAGAATACTAACGGCAGGTGCTGTCGGTTCCACTGTGTGCAGGCTAATCCACACTGTCTGGCCTGCTTTAGTCATTACCTCAGTCATTAACTGTACTTTACATTGCAACTATCGCCCGTTATATGTTTATACAAGTTGATATATGATTATATGTGTATATACATGTGGGATATATAGATGTGTATTCTGTATCTTGCGGGCAACTCTCAAACTCTCCCAGCTCAGACCATGAGGCTTAGGCGAGAGGCGGGCTCACCGCAATTAAAGTGCACATACATTGCGGCCTTTCGCTGAGCTGTCGCAGCAGGCTAATCCCTCAGGGCAGACCATAGTTATGTGGCCCTGCCTATGTTTCTTTGAGTTCGATATTACAATCGATGTGCAAACTGTCAACGCTTAACATGTGACTCTTTTTTGAGCCGCGTAAAACTGTTGTAATTGCTCGGCTAGCACTGTGAGACTTCCTGATGCGGCTGTCTTCGGTCCATCGGATAATCCAGCTAGCACAGTGTGTACTGTCTTGCTTCTGCCCCCTTATATTTACGCACTGTATACAACCATGCTCACACCAGCCACACCTTTTATCAGGTACTATATGTGTCATCATCATTAGCACCTCCCAACCACTTAAACTTTACCTCACTTTATCTCACTATTGCTGTCTTTATCTCGTTCCATTCTGCTCCATTCGCGTGCATTTATTCTAGCATCCAAATTTCTAGCTTCTGCTTCTACGACCAAGCAACAGGCTAGTGACGCTTTTATCTCGCGGCAGGACGACCATCACCGGGCGCGTCTAATTCGGGACTAGACACGTGCCAACCCAGACTATCTTCTATCTGTGGCGACACTAAAACGGCTCCGTTGATATCGTTTCTCGAGTACTCTGGTACGCTGGTCGGAAGACGTTGGTACTTTGTTGGTCGCAGCCAGTACCGCCGTTGCCGTCGCCATATCGCATCCATACCGCTATATACACCGACACCATATCTCCCCTGCCCAGACATGCGGCCGTCCTGATGCCGAACGCATCTGACGATGGTGGTGACCATGTTGCCATGAGAATCACCCACGGCGAGGGCGGTGACAGCGTGGTCAGTGTCGATAGTGTCGGCAGTATCCCCAGCATTGGCAGCGCCGACAGCAGCGACAGTCTCGACGAGGGCCGCCAGTCAATAACGCCAACCACACCTGCATCCAAGTCCCCTGCAGCCAAACCTGTCAATCTAGCAGACCTGGCAAGTCCAGCGAACCTGGCGCACTCGGCAAACCCAGCAACCCCGGCAAAGCCCTTCAATACACACAAGTCGCTCCGACTCGGACCCCCACAGACTCCAAAGACTCCCAAGACGCAGGCGTCACCCCCTTTTGCGCGCTCGTTTGACCGTCCAACACCCAACCTCGACCTCTCCCGCGGCCTCAACCTGCATGCGCTGGGCATAAGCACATCGCCTCTCGGTCCGCTCGAGCGGCGCATATCATTTGCCAGCAACAGCGAGACTGGGTCTGCATTCGGTGGACGCGGTGAGCTGGAGAGATTCAGGGACTATGGTCCCGGCGGCGACGGCGAGGATGACGGTTTCGATGTCGCATACACCAACCGTAGCAGCGACTTTGGTCTCGTGGAAGACAGCGAGCCGGACCATGACCTCGGCCTCGCGCTGGGCCAAGGCCAGGACCGCGAGTTTGACTACAGCTACAACGATGGCACAGACAACTTTGATACATCCATGGCTGAGGGCGACAAGGATGTCCTAATTGACCGCCTCCAAGATGTTGTGCGTCACGTCTCCTCCTACACGCCGTCATCGCCCTCGCGCTCAACGCGCACACGCTCGGCCGCAACGTCGGCGCAGAGCTCACCGCTTCGCGACACAGTGGCTACGCCTGCGGGCAAGAATGCGGTGGCAGCAACGACGCCAGCCTCTAGGAGTCTGATGGCAGTCACGACACCCGCCAAGATGACACCAAGGATGAGAGGCGGTGCTGTGGCTGATACGCCGACGCCGCGAAAGCTAGCAGTACCCTTCAATACACCAGACGAGAACGTTATGAACGCTCTCCATGCGCATATAGACGAGATGGAGGCTGTTCTGGCTGCCGCTGAGGCTGCGGCCAACGCAGCTGCAGCCGCCTCGCCGCTGAACCGACACAACCAAAATGGCCGACACTATCCGTGGCAGCGGTCATCTGAGCGACGGCTTCGGCCAACATCCATGTCCATGTCCAGCTTTGGTCTCGATGGAAGCAGTGAGAGACCGGGCGATAGATATGGACGGGATGGCGGGGTTGGCGGCAGTGCCAGAAGCAGTCCGCAAAAGAGACGCGGGCCGTTCCTTGAAGCAGCGCCAGTTCTAGTCCGCAATCAGTCAGCGCCACCGAAGATGGATAGGCTGGTTAGCTCTGCTCGGAGGGAGTTCTCGCTGCAAATGTCAGATGTTGCAGAAGTGACCGAGGGTAACTCGCTGCCGACCACGCCAACGACTGAGAATCAGGACGATTATAAGAACGACGGCATTAACGACTTCAATGATGTTTATAATGTTGATTTCAATGATGAATTCAACAACGACTATAATAACGTCTTTAATAACGACACCAAGGACGATACAAAGGAAAGTCTGGTGGTAGACGCAAAAGTTATCGGCGATTGCGAGGCACTGGCAGACGATCTGTCGACAGTACTGGCCAGCCTGATGCGTCGCAGCCAAGAGGCCGATGCCATTCAGCAGGCACTGATGGCACAGCTCGAGGCGGCAAACCAGCGCAACGTGGAGTTGGAGGCGCAGGTGGAGGAATTGCAGGAGAGGGCCGAAGCTGCCGATGCAGACAAGCCCGACAAGTCTGATAAGTCCGACAATACCGTTGCGACTGTCGAGACTGAGCGGGCAAACGACGGCGAAGACCGCCTAGATGAAATGGACTCTGAACTGTCCTTTTTGCGCCTGCAGCTGCGCGGTATTGAGGTGCAGTGCCAGTCGTACATCCCCAAGGATGCCGACCCCGAACTGGCGGAGAGCATCGCCAACTGGAAGGCCGACTGGGCTGCACTGCGGGGACGAGTTGGGGACGAGCGAGGTGCTGAGCACAGCCCCAACCACCACAACGACAGCCACGCCAAACACACATTTTCTTTCGATAGAAGCAACAGCACGTTTTAATGCTTTAACGTGGAAGCGGTCCATGAAGACGGCAATGGCGACGATGACAGCAGCGGCGACATGCAGCACAGTCGCCAGCACGATGCTTGACATGGCATAATGATACCCAATTTGGATTTTTGTCTGTCTTATGTTTATGTTCATGTTTACGTCTCATGTTTTTGTTTTTGTTTTATATATATGTTTCTCTTTGTTCTTTTCATGTCACGTCACTTCACATAACGACTGGTTTTGAATCAATTTGATCAATTTCTTTTACAAAATTAAGTAAATAAACAACGGTGATAGGTATCGAGCAAAAGTGCCGGTCATGATATATGAACCAGACGGGGTTATATGACAGAAAGGAAATCGGAAAGAAAAAAGAATAGACAAAAAAGGACAAGAAGGGCATATCGAGGCTCAGCCTACAGCTGGCCATCAAAAATTAAACAAGGAATGTTCTTTGCTTCCTTTTCCAGCGATATCGCCTCTTAGACACCAGCAGTCGCATCGGGCTGCGGCTGGCGCACAGACAGCTTCTGCTTCTCCTGGAAGTGCTCCAAGTACTCGTCGGCAATCGGCTCGACAGGCGCCTCGATGCCCTTGCCACCCATAAAGACGTAGCGGCGGAAGAAGTAGAAGAACTGGGCCCAGCCGTAGTGCATGCGCTTGCGCAGCGACACGGAAAAGACGGCGTCCAACTCCTCGAGCGTCTTGGCCTTGGTCTCGGGCATGAAAAGCAGCACGGCAAAGAAGCCGATAACGTTCCAGCCGGCGTACCAGCCAAAGGCGCCCTGTTTATTAAAGGCCTTGAGCAGCGACGGCCAGGTGACGGAAAGGACAAAGTTGAAGAACCAGGTGGTGGCAGTGGCCAGCGACATACCCAGAGGGCGCAGGTACAGGGGGTATGCCTCGGCCGAGTAGGTGAAGGGCACGGGGCCTTCGCCGGGACTGTAGACCATGGCGAACAGGTAGACGCCGAGGGCGACACAGACGATGCGGGCCGGGTTGGGATCGTCAACGGACGACGGGATCCAGAAGGAGAAGCCGGTAAAGAGCAGGAAGATGGCCATGAGGGGGAATGTGGTCAGCAGCAGGTTGCGGCGACCAAAGGTGTCGATGGTGTAGATGGCGGGGATGGCAAAGAGCCAGTTGATGACGCCCCATCCGACCGAGGCACCAAGCGAGCTGACGATGGACAGATTAGCATCGAGGAAGATTTGCGACGAGTAGTAGGCCAGGACGTTGACACCGCAGAACTGCTGCATGAACATGACAATCTCGGACGCGATCATGGCGTTGCGGTTGCGGCGGACAGACCACATCTCCTTGAAGCGGCCCATGGTGCTGTTGCCGCCGGTCATGTTGATCTCGCGCTCAGCCTCGAGCAGGATGTGCATGTAGAACAGATCGCGCGCGGCCTGGACCTTTTCAAAGCGCAGGCGGCAGATGGCGTCGAAGGCGTCAGCGTGGCGCTCCTTGGTCAGGTACCAGCGGGGGGACTCGACACAGCCGTGGATGATGAAGCACACGAGCACGGCAGGCAGCATGGCCGAGCCCATCATGAGCCGCCAGTTAAGGCCGAGCTCGACGCCGTGGTCGGGGACGAAGTAGAAAGCCAGATCGGCAATGTAGCCGACCATGATACCGAACGCAGTCCACATCTGCCACTGCATGACCAGAGCGCCGCGCAGTCGAGGCGGCGCACACTCGGCAGCAAACATGGGCGTCGTGGCCGACTTGGGGCCAATACCGAGACCGAGGAAGAAGCGAGCAATAAACATGTGGTACCAGGTGTTGGTGAATGCCTGCCAGAAACAAGCCAGAGCCGAGATGATACAGGCGACAAAAACAGTGCCCTTGCGGCCAAAGACCTTGTTCATGGGCTCGGTGAGCCAGCAGCCGATAAACGCACAGCAGAGGTAGGGGGCAGAGTTGCAGAGACCGACGAGCCACTCGTCGCGGTCGCTGCCCGAGTCGATCTTGAAGGCGCGCTTGTAAAAGATCTGGGCGCCGTTGACGACGGTCTCGTCCATGCCCTGAACGGCGGCACTGAGCGAGCAGATGATAATGACCGAGTACAGGGCCCAGGGGTTGGACCACTTGTGCGTCTCCTCACGGCGCAGGACGTTCTTCTCGCTATCGGTGAGGCGGTCAAAGACGACACCGCCGCCACCGAACTCGCCTTCGCCAGTGTAGGCAGAGGGGTCGGATGAGATGACAGCACCGAGACGGAAAACACGAAGGCTTTCCTCAGTGGCGCCGCCAATGTTGTACTTGCGGCAGTAGTCCTCGCCCATCTGCTCAATGGTCTCGGTGCTGAGGCCGGCGAGGGGGTTGGCGAGCTTCCGGTTCATGCTGAGCTTCTGCTGGGCAACATCGCCATCGCGGACAATACCGCCAATAGGGGGCTTTGATGCGGAGGTGGCATTGCCACTGTGGTCCAGGACGCCGCCGGTGGCATCTTCGTGGTGCTGTGTTAAGACGTCGCCGCCGTTGGACGGACGCTTTTCAGAGTCTGACATTGTGTAGAGGGGTGCCAATGGACAGGTTGAGGATATGAATATGATATGAAGGGTGTGTAAAATATCAAAACTGAGAGGGTATCAACAGGGTAGCAATGCAAGATGATGTCGACAGGACCCTTATATGTTAGGGTGTAAGTGAATACGGGAGTGAAGATCAAGAGGCAAGAAGGGGGGGAGAGGATGGATGATCGTTCGGGGAGGTCGTGGTTTATGTACTTTTGGCCTGGACGGGATGTGTGATGAACTGATACATTATTCAAGGACTGTGAGTAAAGTAAGCAGTAAAATAACAATAATTAAAATAAGAGCGAGGACAAGCCCGAGGGGGGAGACAAGAGAGCCTAGAAAGAGACTGAGAGACCAACAGACGCCATGAACATGGAAAGGATCAACATGCAATCCAAGGTTTATGCGGCGGCCATGGTCAGATACAACAAAATAGACATGGATACTTTCGTAGATACTACTATGTATGTACATATGTACTATGATAAATGTCGTGGGCCCCATGGGGATGTGGTAGCCGGTTGGGGCGGTACTCGAAGGGGACATCGCCATAGCGGCAGTGCCATCGTGGTTGGGGAATTGGTGGCGTCGTACCCTGGTCGCGAGCTCCGAGCTGCCTCATGGTAATATCTTGATCTGCTACCTATTGCTGCGGCTGAACTATCATTTGCCTTTCTGTGGCCTTTGAATTTGCTGGTGGTCTCAAATATTGTCTTTGAATCCGTTTGCATGGCAGTTCTGACTTCACGAGCAGCTGCAAGCATCACCTACTTGGTCCCTTTTGTCTCGTGTCTCAATGGCTGTCCTGTCAGTTTCTTCTCACGGCATGTCTTCCCTTTCTCTCTTTCGCACTGCATCAATGTCCATTACACTCGGGTAAGCACAATTAACAGGGGGTCCCTCCAGAAAGGAATACCCATGCATGTGCGTCGCTGATATGTGCTGGTATGTACTTTAGATGTAACTTCATATGCACTCCCGCACTCAAATGTACTATGTAATTCAGACAAACAATAATCAAACATACGCTGTGTGCCGTAATTACATACATCTCGTACTCAATACGATGTATACGGCCTTGTACTCCGTCCTCCGCTTGCAACAACCCACCCACCTTTCGGGATACTTTCCCCCAGATCCCATGATTTTGCTTCCTTCTTTCATATTAATGTGGGTTTGCGGGAATATAGCGGGCTCTGCTCTACACCTAATGTACGGGGAAGTCCTTCTTCCCCAGCTCACCTCTCCCCAGCTTTCAAAGAGACAAAGTGATAGCCGCCAGGCCAAATCAATGGGGGCTAGACAGCCAGGCAAACCCAGAAAAGAAGGGGAATAAAAGAGGAGAACCGGCGTATTACTCGGACAGACAGGCCACGAGACCACTGGATCATTTTGCTCTTCCAGTTCAGCGGTTAACTCTAGAGTAGCTGCTTGTTTGTCTCGCATCGGCATTTTGCTTCAATTTATTTTTTCCCGCTGCTTCGCTTCCTTCCTCATTCAGTGAAATTTGCGCGGCAAGGCTCTGATGTAATGTCGTCGTTAGCAGCCTTGTCGAATCGGGTTACCCGTTACTTTTGGTAATTCTCCTTGGTCGTTCCTTCCCTTTAAGTTAGCTGTTACTAGCCTCCATTACTTACTCCTCACGGGCCTCCAAGCCTCTTTTAGGCTCTTCCAAGCTCCTTCCAAGCTCCTTCCAAGCCTGGCGTCAAAGCTTGACGGGCTTATTTAAATGCTTGACCTTATAAATTGGCGCAACATGAAAGAGTCAGGAAGCAATTGTCATCAACACCAACATCAACACCAACACTCAGCTGTATGTATTTAGCCGCTTGACGTCATTGAGTCGATTGATCGATGATTGAATACGGCTCTTACTATTGCAGAGATTTCGCCTGTTGGATTTCGGGCTCTGCTCAGGGTATCATCGGACACAGCTCGGGTTAAGAAATAAAGGTGCAAAGATGCAAATGACCCCATTTTCTCAGTATCAGCTGCTCCTGCTCTCGTAGGATATATGTACAAAAGCCATGTACCAAAAACAAAGAGAAAAATACGGCGGTTTACACCAAAACATTGATGCTGAGCCGACGAAAACAGAGTGCCGACTTACAAGGAAATTGCCCGTCTGGGATCATGATGACGCGCCCCATTTATTACACTGGAGCGCCCCCAGTATTATGACGTAGATGGGTAGGGCGACTTGCCGGTTGCGCTATGTGGTTGGCTGCTTCTGATGAGTACTGTGGGTACAACGGGCGGACATGAAGAGACTAGTGGATCTACCGTCGGAGTGAATTCAGAGAAATAGAGAACAAACGCTGGCAGATGATCCGTGCGAGTCAAGGGCAAGGGGCTTGGCATGCCTCGGGCTAGTGTGCTGGGCTGCGACTATGTGGTCGGTTTGCCGGTTTGGGGAAACGACTGCGCCCGTAGGTGCCTTTCGTGCGCCGGCGCGGAAAACGGCTGCTTGGCAGGTGACGAGAGGAGAGACAAGAGAGCAGGCTGTAGCGCAGCCCGTACACAGTAGTATGAAGCCGTTTAGGAACGCTGCCGGATATAATTCGAAAAAAAAATAGGGCAAACGGCTCATGTGAGCATGTGAGAGAGAGGTTGGAGAAGATGGGGTCAAGGGGGGGCAAGATGGGGAAGATGGGGGAGGGGTGGAGAGGACGAGGGCAGAGATGGAGAGATGGAGTCAATTGGTTCAGCGGTTGAGACCAAGTACTGTCGCTAGATGGCAGAGCGTGTTGAACATGTGTCTTTGAGAATGAACGAGATTGTGTTGATCAATATTTACGACAGTAACGTTATCTTGCCGTGTGGCAGCAATGGCGGGCGAAGATCATAGACCACATGGGGATCAACATGTTCATCTCAAGGGGTAAAGTGCTGCGAGTATCTATGTATATACCTAATAAGGATCTCGGCGATTCGGTCTTCTTGACGAGCACAACCATCAAGTACATACATCGTAGTAGGCATTGGGGTCTGAATATCAGGATAGGTGCATGCACGCGAGGACGGATGACAAGGCAGATGCTGGTGCCAATGCCTGCTGGCATGGCTATTTGTGAATTAATAGAAAGCCTTGTCAGCTGTGCGACACCCATCATTGTACAAAGGTCGGTGAAACAGAAACATCAGGTGGGCTTGTCGAGAAAGCGTGTCCTCTCTGCCCTCCACTCTCCCCCCCGACTCTCTCCCTCTCAGACCCTACCCTGACTGACAGTGCCGATCTTGATGTGACTGCAACTGTACTCCAGCTCCCTGCCGCGCAGCAGCCAATGGCTGCACCTCTCTCGGCCGCCAACAGGGAAGCGTGAGAAAATCTCGATATGAACTTGCAGGCCGTGCCAACTTTTCTCTTTCTCTTTTTCCGTCCCCGCCTCCAGCTTCTCCTCACCCCGTCTCTCCATTTTTTAGACTCTCCCCTCATCCGGGGTTGTCCATCAGTTTCTTATCCTCTGGTCTTGTTTCTTGCGGCTGCAGTTGCGGTTGCAGTCTTTCCTCCTTGTCAGCATGTCAGATGTGGACCATTACGAGGCCTACGGACAAAGCGACAGTCCCGCTTTCAGTTACTATGTGCTCTTGTCTGTCTTATTCATCTCGTCTGTCTCTCTTTCACTCGTCGTGTTCAGCGTATGTATGCTTGCAAATGTCGCACAGGCCACAATGTTTCACGCGGAAGTCCGGGTAACTGAAAATGTACTGCCATATACAGAGTAATTACTTCGCAGTCGTGCTGGTGAGCATGCTAGGAGCTGTACGTACCAAAGTTGATGCAAGCATACACGCTGACGCTTCACCGACTCTTTCTATCTCAGGTCACGTACTGTGTTGTCCTGCTGTGCCGCGACTGATAAGGCGAGTAGTTGAAACGGCATCAAGACCCTGAAGATGCGACGTGGACGGCGTCCGGCATGTGCAAGCGGTCCACGCCGGGGGCTACCAAAACTTACATATGAAATTGCTAAAGATAAAAAATATACGACTTGCGTGCGACTTGACTCTGCTGGTTTAACCGGCCTCGGGTCGTCTCCGGATACCCTGCCCCAAGATTGGCAAATATGATAGATAGAGATGAATAGTTACTACATAGTATATGTGCTGGGCCGGGAAAATCGGCAAATCACTCACAAGAGAAACTCAGCAAAGGTGCTCCGTAATGAGAGACAATGTCTCTGTCAGCATCTGTGGGAGTCTGAGCCTATGAGAGTCTGTTGCCGGCGCGCGGGTGGCGCTGGAATGGCAAAGATGACTGAGGAATTCGCATGAGTCAGGCGTTGGTGCTTATTCTTGATCTTGTAAATACTATCAAAAGGACTAAATGTTCCGAAGAGCCGCAGAACGCGATACTCATGGCTTATGTACAAAAATACAAGAAGTGTATGCGAATGTAGTTGATTTGAAATAACGTAAGGAATTCTAATGCGAATCCTCAGACCGTAGGTACTCGTCCCACGTCTGGTCACTGTCGCTTCCATTGCCGTCCTCATCATGACGGTTATCAACAGTCGCCTGTAGAGATGATAATGGCCGTGGCATTGCCCGGCGGCCCGGTGCCGACGAGTTGGGCACAGCTGTCGACTTGCGAGTGTCTCTGTCCACGAGCTTGGCCTTGATGTTGGCGCTCTCGCTCCTCGGCTTCTCGTCCCTGTCGTTCTTGTCGCTCTTGTCCCGCGTGCTGGCTGCTGTGGCATACTGCAGGACAGGCGACGTCGACAGCGGCATCGTCGATCCGTACATGCGATAGTTCTTGTCGTCACGGTCGCGGCGCTCAATTGCCTTGTAGCACACGTCACGCAGCTTGGGCTTTTTGTCATCGCCTCGGTCAACCCGGTCGGATATCGACGACGGTGGTGTATCAATAGACCCTCTTCTGGGCGACCCGATATAGGACGAGCGGCGGCTGCTTGGCTCGCACGCATGGCCACGTGTGTCGCGTACATCGCGCGATGCGCTGTCCCTGTGTCCGTAGCCACTACCACTGTAGTTCATGCCAGAATTATGAATATCGGGAAGTGATGCTCTATGATCCCGAGGCTGCGGGCTTGCTCCGCGCCGCGACGACGAACCGGGCTTTCTGTCTGGAGGACCCGGGCCATCACGCACGGGAGACCGTGTTCTCCTTGCTGATGTACTGCGGGCCGATTGTAGAAAAGAGCTGAACAGAGAAGGCGCCGGGTTGCGCCTATCACGGCTATCGCGACTTTCATGGCCATCGCGGCCATCGTGGCCATCACGGCCGCCGCGATTGTCACGCCCAGAAGGCGCCACACTGCCAGACACACTTGAAGTGCTGCGTCTGTGCTGCGAGCGCTGTGGGCGTGGGCCTGCAGGGCTCCGAGTCCGGTCACTGCTGCGCCGACTCATGTAGCTATCTTTGCTGTCGTATGAGTGCCGATGACGGTGGTGGCCATTAGGGTGCTGGGCCTGTTGGGACGCTTGAGGTGCGGAACGAGCGTCGTCTCTGACATCTGCCGAGCTGCGCCGGCTTGGATCTGTGCTACGCCGGTCTTGGCGCGGTTGGCTCCGGCTAATGTCACGGCGTGCGTCCTGCCGGCTGTCACTTCGGCCCTGGCTATCAGTGACTTGGTCGCGCCCCCGATCGCTTTGTGGAGACGTAGGGCCAGAGTACGAGTTGAAGCGACGGTGCTCGGATATTATAGCATCGGGCTTCCGTCGAGGGGTATCATCCTCGCCGTCCGAGAACGAAATGCTGCGGCTTGGCTTGGGTGCAGTTGCAGTTGCCGGCACGGGTGCACGTACAACGGACACCAAGGCAGCCTCGCCAAAGTGGCGCTTGACTGCCTGCTGCAGCAGGGATCGGATGCGGTAGTCGGGTGTTTTGGGGAGCAGGTAGCGGGACAGCTGCTTGGGAAGCCGCTCGCTCTTCCCGTCAATAGCACTGACGGTCTCAAGGGGAAAGTCGGAAATGGCCTTTTCGAGGCGCGCCATGACCTCGTCGGGGAACGCCTGCGCCTGCAAGGCCATCCACCGAGCAAAGCCTTCAGGTGTCAGGCCCGGGATCCGAGGCGGCGATGAAGGGCTGGCCTGCACGAGGTGAAATGTGCATCCAATATCCTGGTAAAACTCGGTGAGGCTCCGGTGGCGTGATTGGAATATTACTTTACAGTTAGTGGCAACTCTCAGAGAAAAACTGGTAAGACTGACACAGTTGCTGATGCCGGCATACCTTTGTATTGAAAGGGGTCTTTGTCAACGGCGTGAAAGTTGTAAAATGAATACAGCTTCTCCGGGACCAGCACAATGCTCTCTGCCATGAGAAACGCATTCACCTAGTTTGTCAGTATGTGCAATGTAGCCCAAACATGCAAGGCGCAAAGAGCTGTTCGCAGACTTACAATGTACTGCGACAGGCTTTTCATGGCCTCGACAAAGCGGGCTGTTGGCTGGCCATCGGGGGAGAACAAGACACCCCATTTCTTGTCGACTGCTGTCAGTTCACGGTTCTCGGTAGCCCTGTTGCCGCTCGTGTCTGAACGGCAAGCCGACCGGTTGCTGCCCGCCGATGCAGACTTGGCGTTGCCGGTGTGGTTGCTGGTGTTGCTGGGTGCCATCTTGGTGATTGTGCTGATGGTAGGGGGTTTGGTATCTTCTGCAAAGCGAACGGTATTGCGGCGAACTGTGTCTTTGGAAGGCACTTTAATATAGTCTTGCTGTGTTTCTGCTCTTGTTTTCATAAAACTCTCTTGATACGTCGGCAGCAGACAGACAGCCCCAGAGTCAAGTGCAGCCGGAGGTGCCGTGATATATGGGCTGTCGGCTCGGAAGTAATCTGCGAAAAGAGTTTGGGAGGGCAGGACCGTAGCTGACATTCTCGTGTCGAGTGGAACATGCACTGCAGATGAGAGGCTCAAATTTCTCGATAGATGAGGAGGTTATCGGGCAATGCGGATTCAAATATCCTGCATGAAGGGTGGTGTGCAGGAAGACTAGGGGTGGGCATCCCTTGATATACTTGTGCATCCTCGTAGCAGCTCAAGATAGCATAGCAGCAGGACGTGGTATGATGCAATACTAGAGAAAAAGCTACAACTGCACTTTGCCAGTCAGCCAGTATTTGATAGAATTTATCTGCACTTTCCTAAACCTTACCCTCCTTGCTTGGCCGCAGTTGCCTCTCACCGAGCTGATCTAGACGACATAGTCCCGCCGTTTTGCTGCAGTGACAATGCCCCAGCCTGAGCTGGTGTGACGTCTATAGTCTCTTATTCAAGACCACCAACCTTCTGTAAAAGGCGCCGGCATGCCACCTCGTCGCTGGGAAAAAGGCGGGAAGATGCAAGGTGGTGTGAATAAGAGAATGCACACGCCAGAGCACCAGAGCATAAGTTCACAAAACACATCAGAATACACAATGACGCAAAGCACAAAAGACACAGAGCACAGTGGGCATCCAGAGGTTCGAGTTGGGCCTTGCGGTGGGCTCGTCTTAGGTTTTACTGGAAGAAGCCGCGAAATGTGGCTGTCTCTGTAACTTGCACATGTGGCGAGGACGGCGGAGCAGAAAAAAAAGGAGAACCCCGGATTTGCTAGCAAATGTCCGATATTTTTTGATCACATGAGCAGCTTGCCAGCGGTGAGGCTCGGTATCTATTAATAAAGGTGATGATTAGAGAGCACATTGCAGTCCTGTGATCTTTGCATCTCTGGCCGTAGTGCACACTCTGCTACACGATGCCCAGAATGCAGAGGCAACTGAGGACAATATCACCGCACCTAGAGGCAATGCCTGCAGCCAGTGGTACATCAAGCAGAGGCAGCAGGCTCGGAAGACTCAAGGCACAAATCTCTCAAACAGGGCACGGTGACGGATGTGTCCTCCAAACGCTCTTGTGCTCCAGATGATCCAGGCTCTGTGTGTGCTGTGCTCCATGGAAGAAAAGGCGGGATAGAGACAGATCCGAGAGACAGCGGTCAAAGTTTGTCCCTCTCTTATAGACGGCGATCTTCCACGCCTGTTACATCTGTATTCGATCGGTCTTCCTCCGCCATTCCGCTCCTATCATCCCAGACATGTGTGAGTCTGTAAGGAGCCTGAGCGATCACATCAGCTTGAAAAGGGACAAATAGGGTCGAGATGCTCCAGCCTAAGCTTCCAGGATGCTCCCGGGAAATCTGTGCATCAGCTAGCTGTTATCGTTTCTGCGTGGTCTACAGACATTTTGAGGCTCTGAAACTCCGGTGCATCTCGGCTGGGCTTGGCTATTTTCGGCTACGATGTGCCATTCTACTTTTTTTATTCTGCCGTTTCTCCCTCGAGCTAGACACCGACAATGCCGTCCAAGACCTTGTGGGTGTGCTCGGGCAACAAGACGATAAGCCTCAGCCTTGGTATCTTTATAGCTGTTTCTCTCAAGAGGCGGTGCAATGCAAAAGACGAAATTCACCGACTTTGACGGCACGCGCAGATAAGAGGGTAGCAATATGTACTATTGGTGGCCTTGACGTCAAAGCGGTGTCGGGCGTTGGCACTCGCTCAAAGTGCAAGTAGCCGCATTCCTGCTCCGACGACAACAAGAAAAGCACTATACATGCACCTTCGGTCAGCTGGCCAATCGCCGTCACTCACATTTCCGGCTGGCCTTGATGTGTTGTCATCTCGACGTGCATTTCGCGACATCCCTCCCGTATCAGATGTCTGGCAAGCCAAAGTCAACACGACAAGGCATTTCTTCAGCAGCAACGATAACATCAAAGACACCACACGCATTGAAGACATCCGATAGACTCACGTCAGGGTCCGTCCAGGTGCCTCATCTATGCGCATCTCAAACAGGAGATCCCATCCATCGTCTACTGTTCCGCGTCATACACCGACACCCGCCCCATGCTGGCTGTGATTGCATTTTGTGTCTTGCAGTGACGTTTGCAGACGGTGAACTGTGCAAATGCAGGTCAGAAGCGGGCGCTCGTCCAGTCCCAGCTGTCCCATGAGCTGGTGCGACATGGCTGTCCTACCATCGCCGCCTTTTGAATCAACTCTGTTTCCAAAGTCAGCGTCAGGAAAAAGGAATAGGCGGGTGGGTGCACGACAGCAGACAGCAAACTGGAGTTTTCTTCCAGCCTAGCAGGAGCTGGGCCGATTCTCGACGTGGTTCTTCCCGCAGCTCTGGTGAGATAACAGCGAACGCAAGAACGGAGTGTGGGATGTGGGAAATCGGAATTATGCCATTCTGGTATCGGAATAGTCAGTAATGAGTCATGCAGAGTGTCATGGTATCCCACGTCGACTATTGAGGTGCGTTTGTGAGCAGATATGCTCCGGTAAGCACGTTCATCCGTGCAATCTTGTCGCATGTGTCTACGGTAGATGTCAGTATGTGGCCGCGAATATGCACTTTCAAGCTTCTGGTGCTCTTCAAAGCACTATACTGACGTATCGCAAGAACAAGCTCGTCGCACGTTAAGGATTCTGACCGACGACAAGATACAGGCAAATTGTGCGGCCGACTAGCTGACAGGCGCCTTTGAGCACAGAGATGTCTCTTTTTAGAACCTGCTTGCCACAAATATCCTCGCACACAGACTTGCATTCGTGGAACGGCGACACATAAGATGAGTCAATGGACAATAGTCAACAGACAGGCAGAGAGAAAGCTGTGTGCATGCGGACTGCCCTCATTCCCGAGCAGCCCCGAGCAGTCAAGACATCCTTCCCACGCTTGTGCAAGGAGGTGAACAACACGGATGCTCTTCCACTGTCGTACAAGACATGCTAGGCTTCTTACACTTCCCCAGTTTGTAGCCGTTAGGCAGTGCAATGCTGCAGACCTCACAACGGATTGAAATCCCACGTCTAACAGGGCATCCTGGATAAAGACAGTAAATCAAGCTCGGTGCTGGACAAAACTGGGTATCTCCCCTGTTTCTGTTCTATTTTTGAAATCCATTTGATTTGTTTATCTTGTCAAGTATCTCACAAACTTTGAGGAATGAAATCAACAACTAGCTTGAGATTATTGTAGGTCTGGATCCCCAAGGCCTGCAGAAACGAACTGCCCTGTCGGCCCAAGACACGTAGTGCAGCTCAAGCTTCGGTCTTCGGTGCCGTGTTATGTGCAGCCTGTGCAGAAAGGAAGCTTCACCATAGAGATCAGCACCAGTTGCCAATTCGATAAGCTCGTGGGCCACGTTAAACAGCGTAATGCTGATGGCAGGTGGCAAGGGAAAACTGTAAAACAAATCGAAGAAAATAAACGGTGAGGAAACCATAGATTAAGGAACCCTTTTTGAAGAAACAAAAAGCTGTTCTCGCTGTAGTCACCAAAGGGCTCCGTGCACGCGAGCCCATCAGCACTCATCGCCGCTACCATCTTCGTCGTCATCGGCATAAGTAACATTCTGCGTGCTTTGGGGCTGAAAGTCAGGCCCTCTGCTATTTGCAACATATCTTGGTGTCACAAGGTTGGTTTTGCGTTGATTCTGTGTTGGGCAGTTAGTACAATTCTTCTCATATGGGGCAAGATAGACCAATTCTGATTTTTCCCTACCGGTTTAGCCCATCCAGACTGATGGACCAGGGTCGCGCCTTCGGAGACAGTCAGGGCCGCGAATTCGTCCTCTACCCAAGCAGTCTCTGGTGGGGGCGCAGCGGGCCGGCTCGGAATCACAGCTCTTGCTGTATCTCCAGAGGAGATGGACGAGGCAGATGCATCAGATGGCCGTTGTCCATTTCCAAGAAGATCCTGCCCTATAGCCGGGACCTGTGGTATCTGGACCGGTCGCGGGCCCAATCCTGGCATTACTCTCGAAGTTGTCGATGCAGCTGCAGCGTACGACATGTGGCCTAGAGCCACATTATCGGAACGGCTGGTGTTGGCGGCACTGAGTGCAACAGGGAGGAAGTCGAGCTCGGGGCTGTCGTCCAAAAGGCTTGTGGAAGGAGTAACAGAGCTGTACGAATCACTCCCCACCATCGCTGTCGATGCAGTTTCTTCGGGGTCGCCGTTCTCGCTGGGGCTTTGCTGCATCCACTGTTCGAGCTGTTAGAAATCAGAGGCTCAATCTCAAACACATAAAGCACCGTGTGCAGCACAGTTGCACTTACATCAACAATACGATCCTTCATTTCCTGGGATATATGATTAGCCCCAACAGCTTCAAGAAGTCGCGCTTCTCCTGTGCTGTCATCCTCGAGTTCAGCAGCGGTCGGGGGATTGAAGGGGGCATAGCCAGGCTCGACGCTCAGCTGCCATTCAGTGCAATGCAAGCACCACTATATTGTGTCAGCTGTCCTTCCATGTTGTAAATTCACTGGTTGATGGCTAGTGAAAAGACGTACAGTCTTGCTGTGCGACCGGGTGCTCCGACTAAACACCTCAATGGGATACCACTCGCCGCAGGGTCCCTCGCACTTGAGCTCGCGGCGGACTTGAGCAGTGTGTTCTCTACAAGAGATTTGCGAGTTAGCTGCACTTGCGCCAGAACGCTTGAACCGGTCGAGCTGGCGGGTAGAGAACTCCGAGCGGTCTTTCCATTCGCCGTTGGTGAAGCATCGGATTCTGTCAAGCATGTTAGTGTTTGTTGATGTCTGAACAGAAGAGACGGGCTTGGATCAGTTACCTCCCCGGGCCACCTCGCTCAACTTGGCTGTTTTTGGGCCTATTATGTCAGTGATCGTCATATTGTAAAGACAAGACGTCGATGAACGTTACCTGCGGATATACCCAGACACAGAGCTTGCGCCTGGGCTGGGAGCTGCCATGTCTGCAATCGATGGCTGTTAAGGGTGCTGGCTGGAAGTATATTAGTTAAGGCTGTAAGCTGAGCTGGGAAAATATTCAGAGCTGTCGATATGTACGTTGCTCGTCGTACCTGGTGGTTGGTTTGTCTTGGAACAGTCCAACGATGATCATAGTTGGATCTGGATGTCAGGAAGAGTGAAAGGAAAAGCTCAAATTGAAAATCTGTTCCGAAACTACTGCAACTTATAAGAACACACTCTGGGAGACCAGGCAACAGGATCGTGCCTTCCTTGTTTGCTAATAAATTCTGCGGTCCTCCATTCTAGGAAAGAGCATCTGCAGATGCCGTTTGCTCTTTCCAAGTTCGCACATTAGGGTTTTGTGTGATGTTTTAGTGAGCTCAATGTCCAAGATTTTTATTATTTAATAACAAAAATGAAAACAAGAGAGCATTTCGGCATATAAATGGAAGTGAATGCAATTGTTAGTAAGTGAATGAACTTAGTGAGTAATTAATGAGCAGTTTGTAATTAAGTTGTTAAGTAAATGATGCAATTGTGTAAGTATTGTATGGGATATCACCAGGTCACTAATATTACCCCAAAACCCCCAACAATATCATTCAATTTTCTTGTTTGAAACAAAAATATCCAATATTTAGGATCATGATTTTAATATAATTGAGTTGTATACTGCTTATAGGCTGCCAAAGTAACTATTGAACGTTCATGTTTGTCGTTGTCATGACGTTGAGGCTCGAAGTGGAAGATCCACCCATTACCTCAGATAACGTGACCACGTGTTTTCGCGTTTTCCCCTCTACACGCTCTCAACCTCCGCCAAAGCTCCAACTTCTAGGCTATACGGCAAGCATCGGCATATGCCACTGAGCTCTCAAGCCATCGTCGATGACTACAGCCCTACCCATGCATCATTTACGCCATTGATACCCCACGGCTTCACCCTATGCGCGCCACCTCCTCTTCCTCCCCCCTCGTACACTACCCCAAATGAGCGACCTTCACGTGCTGCTGCCGGATTTCTCCTCCATCGCCAAGCATGCCTCGCTCCTTACCGGCCTCGAAACACACCGCGTGAGCTTGAGCGAGCTTCTGACTCTTGACGCAGCTGAGATTGGCAAACGGACGCGCCTACCCTTGCTAGATCTCCAGCGGTTGTGTGACGATATCAGGGACCAGCTGCTGAAAAAGACGGCAAATCCTGCATCCAAGCTTAGGCTCAAGCGAAAGCCAAGGGCGGACAACGGAGGGCCAGCCGGCGCTTCTCAAACTGGAGCATCGGAGGAACCGGTGAAGCCTGAGGAGCGACAAGAGGCAGAGGCAGCTGGTGCACGCTTACCACCTCTTGGCCTCACTGGCCGTATCAGTACACTCGACCCGGCACTCGATGCCGCGCTAGGTGGCGGCTTCCCGGCGGGCACCCTGTCCGAGATTGTGGGCGAAAGCGGCGTTGGCAAGACCCAGTTGCTGCTAAGTCTGTTAGTAGCTGTCCAGCTGCCGCCGCCGCGCGGACTTGGGCGCAAAGCTCTCTACATTGCCACAGAAGCACCGCTGGCGACCAGTCGGCTGACGCAGATCATACAGAACAACCCCGACAGCGTAACATTGCAGCAGCACTGCTCACTGCAGTCGATTGTTACCATCAATATCAACGACCTTGAAGCCCAGGAGCACATCCTGACACACCAGCTGCCTGTGCAGCTCAGCAAAGCCGAGAAGTTTGGCGGTCCTTCAGGATCTTTTGGGCTTGTCATTCTCGACTCAGTAGCCGCCAATTTCCGGCCCTTCTTTGGTGGTCGAGCCACTATTAATGGAAACGGCTCTGCTGGAGGAGCGAGCATGGGCGCAGCATCGAAAGAGGCAGACAGCGGTGGCAATGGAGGGGCAAAAGGAAACACGTCCCTCGCAGCACGGGGACTAGAACTCCAGCGGCTAGGGGTCCTATTGAGAGGGCTCGCACAAAAGCACAATCTAGCTGTTGTGGTGGCTAACCAGGTCGCAGACCGGTTCAGTGATGGGGATGGGTTTGACGGTGGCGACGGTGGAGGCGGCCTCTTGTCGCTGTCGCAGCAATGGGGTGCGGGCAGTGCCGCTGGTACCATCAACGGTGGTATCCGCCAGCCAAAACACGAGTTATCGGCCAAGAAACCACGCCAAGATGGTGGCACGTATTCCGCACAAGATGGTGAGACCCCGGCACCGCTCCAGCCACACTTGGTGGATGCAGCATCGGTGCAACACGCACAAGAAACGTCAACATCTCACGGCATATCGAACGACGATTCGCTTGCACTCACACAAGAAAGCCCACTGGCAGCACGAAGCCGAAAGCTACAGCAAGTAAACCGGGGCGGAGAAGCAGAACCTATGGTGGTAGCACCAGCAGCGGAAGTCGCAGCAGCAGATGCACCACCCACGACAACCTTCCCTGCAGTGCCCCCAGCCTCGATGCTGTCCCAACCTACAAAAGATATAGGAGACACTAGAGGCACAAACGAAAAAGTGGAAACAAACGGTACGCAGGGCACGGATATAAGCATCATTCCGGCATCGTCTCACTTGCCTACTCGGCCGGTCGCCTTCGTTAAGAACGAGGTGGCTGAAGCAGACCCCCTATCGTTCGCATCCTCCCAGTACATCCCGCCGTCTCAGTTCCCTCCCACGGCTCCAGCCTTGCCCGTGCTCCAGCTAGACCACCAGCAGCGGTGGTTCACTGGCTGGGGAGATAGTCTCGGGGGAGGAGGCAGTGGCCCTCGAAACAAAACACCATCGCTGGGTCTCGTATGGGCCGTCCAGCTCGGCATGCGCGTGGCACTAATCAAAGCGCCACGGATTGGTCGTAGTCGGCGACACCCCGGAGACCGCAACTACTTTCCTGGGCCAAACGATGCGCATCGTGGCGAAGGCGACGACGAAGAAGAGTACAACGAGGAGACTGTCGCTGAGCGGCACAATATGGGTGCGCCGCGACTGCGATACTCATGGCGGCGCTGGCTGAAGGTTGTGTTTGCGCCGCACGTGGCCTCGACGGGAGCGTCTGCACGTTCAGCTAGCGAGATCGCTGCAGAAATTGACGCGGAGATTGAAGCAGAGGCAGCAGGTACGGTGGCTACAGCAAATAAACAGCGCAAGTCACCTCCAAAGACACACAGGGCCGTCGAGTTTGAGATCACAGCGGGCGGGCTGTGCACAATCGAGTGAGGCGGCAGCACATGGCATACGGCGGGCGGCATACAAGGCGTTTTCTTTCTTTGCTTTTTTTTGTTTTTCATACCCGGTGGCGCTCAGAGGGTTGGCCCAGCCAAGCATATATACCAATGGAATCAAGCAAGGATGGTGGATATATGTACAACATATAATCAAATATTCATAAACAAATCCAATGACACCGACAATTTGTGGATATAGGAGAATGAAAGCATAGCGAGCACGTGTAAATTAATAGATAGCCAATATCATATTGTCCTAATCCGATGCTAAACAAAAAACCAAACAGTAGTAACCAGATGTCTAGACAGGGCACAACCCACATGCATGAACGTAAAAACAGAAACAAACAATAGAAAAGCCAAAGGAAACAAAACGCTCGCTTATGTCTTGGGGGCGCCGTGCGGGAACTCGTCCTCGAGCTGCAGCCGCACACCGACGTTCATGCTGATCAGCTCCTGCACCAGCAGCTTGGCTGCATAGGGCATTGTCATCTGCGTCACCTCCTTGGTGCTGCGGCATGTCTGGCAGAAACCCTTGTAGCCAAAGAGACCGCATCGCTGGCAGATATCCAACGATGTAGCATCGGAACTCGTCATCAACCGCTCCAACAGCAGTTGCGACGCGCCGTACGCAATCAAACAATCACGCTCCATCTCTCCCAGACGCAGACCACCGTCGCGCGATCTACCCTCGGTAGGCTGCCGTGTCAGAATGGCACGCGGACCCCGGGCACGTGAGTGCATCTTATCCTGCACCATGTGCTTGAGACGCTGGTAGTAGATGGGGCCGTTGTAGATGTGAGCCTCAAGCGGCTCGCCAGTGATGCCCGATGTGAATGTGTCCTTGCCTTCCCACGAGAAGCCGTGGCGCACGAGCTCTTCGCCCATGGCCTCGACGGGATGCGTCCGGAACGCGTCACCATAGCCGTACTCGCGACGGCCTGCCACGACGGACGCCTTGCCCGTCAAACACTCAAACAGCTTGCCAACCGTCATTCGAGAGGGGAAACCGTGAGGGTTCATGATAATGTCGGGCACCAGGCCCTTGTCGGAGAAGGGGAAGTCTTCCTGGTCGACAATGATACCGACGACACCCTTTTGACCGTGGCGAGACGAGAACTTGTCACCAATCTCGGGGCGGCGTGTCTGGCGCGTCTGCACCTTGAAGATGAGCGTGTCCTTTTCTGTCTGCGAGACCATGACCTTGTCGATATAGGCTGGGTCGTTGATGCGGTATGTCAAAGAAGTGTCGCGGTATTCGTTGGAGCCACGGTCAGAGCCGATGCCCGTCGTCGCCAAGTCCACCGGACTCTCCTTCTTGACCATGACATCACCGTGCTTCACCTTCCATCCAACATGTGCCAGACCATCGGAATCAATAGCAGAGTGCTTGGAAATAACCTCGCCATGCTCGTCGCGCTCAGGAGCACCCACGCGGTCCACACGCATGTTCGGGTAGCGTTGCATTTCGACGACGTACTTGCGGAACACTTGGCATCGGCCGAAACCACGGTCGATGGACGCCTTGTTGAGAACCAGTGCATCCTCAATATCGTAACCAGAGTACGACATGACCACGACAGTTGCATTCTGGCCGGCAGGCAGCTTGTCGTAATGCACAAGCTCAATGGTCTTTGTGATGACCATGGGCCGCTGCGGGTACACAAGCGTGTACAGCAGCGTATCAATACGCTGGAACTGGTTGTAGGCGATAGCACCAATAGCTTGCTTACCCATGGCGCACTGGTATGTATTTCTGGGCGACTGGTTGTGGTGGGGGAACGGAATGAGGCCTGCGACTGCGCCCAGAATCGTAAATGGCTCAATCTCGACATGTGTCGTCGCTATACCGCAGTCCTTTTCGTAGAGAGCGACGAGAGCATCCTGCTCCTCATTGACGTCCAGATATTCAATAACACCCTTGCGCAGAAAGTCGTCAAACGTGACTTTTCCCATCTGCAGTAGCCGCAGGTGTTCCGCCCGTAAGCGAGGTTCGCCGTTCTTGACAATAATATAGGGTCTGCAAATACGGCCTTCGTCGGTCGCAATGTGCACGGCCGAGAAATGGCTATTGAGGTTGATGCTGACAAAGGGCGAAATCCAGCCACGGCGACGCATGGTGCGGAACTTGGCTGCGAACCGCTTGGGGTTCGGCGTCAGGGCAAAAGGTGTGCCGTTGACGTGGATCACATATGCTCCGGGACGGTGCATCTCCGCACCAGTGAAATTCCGCAACGGCTCAACACTGTCGTCGAGCGAGAAGACCCACTCGCGCACGGGACCCTCCTCGACGTGGGTGGTGATGTGTGTCATGAGCGCCAGGTTCTTGACGAGACCACAGGCTTCACCTTCAGGGGTATCGGAGGGACAGAGCATACCCCACTGCGACGGCTGCAGGGCACGCGGACCGGAGACTTTGCGTGTCTTTTCAAACTGACTGTTGATTCTGGTCATCATGCCCAGGGCACTAATGTAACTAAGTCGACTGAGCACGTGAGTGACACCGCCACGGTTCATACCGAAACGGCGGACGCTCCAGTTGCCCGTCTGGATGGCACGGTACATGCCCTGGGTGATGTTGCCGCCGGTCGCGCTGATGGAGGGCAGAGGGTCAAAGGCAACACCCTGGTGAGGCTTCTTGAAGAACTTGTCAATGTTCAGCCGGAGGTTGCCCTGGAACTGCTTGAACAAATCTTCAAAGAGCAGCGAAAGCATCTGTCCAGCCAACTCGAGACGCTTGTTGCCCACGAAATCGCGGTCGTCGATGAGCCGTGGGTCGTGGGCAGCCATCAGCACACGGCGGGCCATCATGGCCACGTAGACGGCCTTGGGGAAGAAATCGAGTCCCTCAATGGGCACATGTGCGATAATAATGTTGGCGAGTGCATCAAGGCCCTCCTCGACATTGTTGCGCCGAGCAGGGGGGCCCATCATGCGAGGGCCACCACCAGGACCGCCAGGACCGCCACCGCCACCACTGCCGCGGGCGCCCATCTTAACACGCGCACCGACGTACTCGAGAGCTTGCTGCTGAGTGAATACGCCCGCCTTAGCAGCGTCATCGAAGTTAACAGCAAAGTCGTCCTGGTACCGGCCGTCAGACCCAGCCACCATCTGCATGATTTCATAGTCGGTCAAACCGCCGAACGCCTTGAGCACAATGACAATTGGGATGTTCTCGACGAGAACGTTGTGCTGCAGGGTCATGCGTTCCTTCTTCATAGTGACGTATGTTTTACTCTTACGCTCGTGGGTGGAGGATGTGACGGACGCCGAGATGACCTTGTTCTTGTCTTCAGATTCGACAATAACACGGTTCTTGCTGAGCTGCTCCTGGATCAGAATGACCTTTTCGGTACCGTTGACGATGAAGTATCCGCCGGGGTCGAGGGGGCACTCGTTCATGATTTCCATCCGAGCATTGTTGGCGCCGCTGAGACAGCACTTGGAACTTTTGAGCATGACAGGCATGCGGCCGAGATTGATGTTACGGCGAATAACGCGCTTCTTGTCGCGCGTGTAGGCGATGTCAACGATGATGGGTGCGGCGTATGTCATATCACGCAGACGGCACTCCATGGGGGTGACCTCATTTTGAGCCTTGATGTCGCTGTAGTCGGCGCGTGTTGGCCGGCCCACGCGGATGTCGGTGAACTCGAGGTAGAAGCCGCTTTGGACATCACTGCGGATAGTGCGGTTGGCCTTGACGATCTCCTTAATTTCTTGCTCAACAAAGAAGTTGTATGAGTCGATGTGTCTGCATAGTTAGTATGGATTGCATGGCTGTCTCGAAAGATAGTAGTTTGCCAGTGTGATATATGACGAGCTGGACATGAAGCTTTTCAGCCAGCTTCGCAAGACGATGATCAAATATGATGGCGGGGTGCAGGAGGCACATACTGTTTAACAAGACCTATAGACAATCAGCATTGGCTCAGAAACACTATTGCTCATATAGAAACCACATAAACATACCTTTGACCTTGAGGAAGGCTGGCAGCAGCTGGTACTTGTCTTCCTTGGTCGAGATGGGGTCGGTCAGACGTTTGCCATTGTAAAAAGGCTCGAGGAGAGCCTCGAAGCCGTCGTCAATGACTGTCATGGTGAATTAATCGGCTCGTATCCCATGGTATTCCGGGCATACAGTATAGGGGATGTTGCTTGGCGGGGGCTGTAAATATAAAGCTGTCGCAAAACCGTGCATCTGAAATATCAGTCTGGAAACTGAAAATATGAGCTTGCCATACAACGACTATGTCGTAGACGTGGGTGGGTGACGAACATTTTTTAGTGGACCCGGCAGTATCTGCCAGAGCCAGGCTACATAGTAGACTTCCTCATTAAAAGGCGGTCATGATGGTCACGTGAACGACTTACAAATCACAACGCTGTTAGCACTCAATGGATATAAGTGAATGGTGCTGGCAAGAAGAAAGAATAAACTACTATGTAAGAGATAGAGAAAATAGCTTTTGATATGAATTCGGTCAATTGCTTAGACTACGCAAATGAAAATCTGGGTTGGCATCAAGGCTGACCATATGTTTGGTGTTTGGTATTAGTTGACGTTGAGTACAGTGTTAGATTTATACTTATATTTACACTGTACATTGACACTGTCTACGCCCGCGTGTGGGTGTTGGTGACGGCATCGACGTATCGTCCACTTGATATGCAAGAAAGGTATGTAAAGTGCCGACTCCAGAATAAGCTGTCAAGAGCTACAAACATCATGCAGGGCTTGTTTAACAATAAAAGAATTCACCAGGGGTAAGCAAGGCGAGACTACCGGCAATAGCACCACCTGTGCTACGACGTATTACTATAATAGCACACGTCGACGAGGGTTGCGATGATATATCAGAAAGATGTACACACATAGTAAGAACACGTACAGGGGACTTAAAGTTATGGGAGACTTGAGATGGGCCAATGCGTTGCTCTCAACAACGTTGATCGAACATGTGAAACAACCTTTAATTAGCATGTACAAACTAATTGGATGACTAAGCATATCACCCAGCCAGCAAGTGGGTCCCGCGAACACTTACAGAAGAAGTAAACATACCGCTACCTCATCATCGTAACTTCACAAGCCCCATTGGCCCAGCACATACTATGCAACATGCGGATATAATCCACTGCCAGCTCACACACAGGTGACAGAGCAGCGGGATGGCGCAAACTAACAGTCTTGAGAATATTGGATTGAACAAGAATCATGTCACCACAATTGCGGGTGTTCGTATTATGCAGCTTGGCACGGATGACCGATTCTTGAGCAACCAAAAATCGGGAGATAAAGACTCACCGTGACAGAGATCGGATCGCGAACAAAGAGTAGAAACAGGAAATGCCCTCTGCAAACTCTTCTAGCCGTTGTCACTCTATGCATCTTATTGACCAGGATGTTGATAATCTAACAGGAAAACGCCAAGCTTTTTAATAAGGATACTCGAGCTTATTGATCGCTCCTTCCCTGGAAGAAGGAAAAAACGCTCTTTCCACTTCGTCCACAAAACCACGAGGTTGGGCGGCGCAAAAGGAGCAGAAGGAAGGAGGTTGGGGGAAATGAGAGTCGCGCCTTCTGCGCTGGACGGCCCAAGCCAAGCACAATACACAATGTAACCCCTGTCATACTGGTCATAATGCCCCGTCTGAAGCCTACCGAGCCCGCCGAGTCCCCTTTCCCCCTCCACTATGGCCTGTAAATCGCAGTTGCCGCCCAGCCATTTCTTTTAACCAGGTTTGAGTTTGGGTGAGTCGCGCCTTCCCGATTGCTTAAAATGACATCTCATGCTCATTTTGATTTTATGAGACAATGTAAAAGCCACGCGCATTCCGTTCCTGCTCAACCTTTCTCTTTCTGATCTCTTCCCTCTTCCTACTCTTGCTTTGTTTTCTTCTTCCTTTTCCGTCACGATCGTCAACTCTTCGACCTCACTTTCCCTTCACCCTCCTACATACCAGTCTATCCAGGCCTAGCCTCACTGTCACCCACCACTTCAGGCCCTGTGACGACATTGCAGCCCGACCGGCATTTGCATAGACAGCCCATAGCACAGCACATGTAGCTGAGGAACAACGCACACAGCGCCAAAATCCCTCGCAGCAAACGGATAGGACAGGACAAACAGCCAAAATCCGGGCTACACTAGCTATCTTCAAAATCCTCAATCCTGCAGGTTCGAGTTGTTCGTCGTCCGTCGCCAATCACGTCAATATAAGCTTCTTTGCTCCCGCATTCCAAAGCCTGTCTCGGCCAGCCAGCCATAGAACGTGGACAACGCTCTACAGCGCTCTCTCGCAGCATATCAGCTCATTCTTGTATCTTCTCCGCATACTCACCGACACCTTTTGATCGGTCAACCCCACCCGACTTCCTGTTCAGCATTCCAGTCATCTCAACGGCTGCAGTCTGGACTGATCGCAAAGGCTTCTCTCCTGCGAGGTTGGCTTAGCGGGGCCTGGACGGCATATGATTTTTGGTTCTGGTCTTTGATTATCGTTTCTGGATATCGTTATCCGTGCTCTCTTCACAATGTTGCAGCATCTTGCTAGCCCGACAAAGGCAGCCAGCCTACTTTCTCTGGCATCTCTCCTCCTTCTGATCACACCCGCTGCGGCCCATCCCTATCCCAAGGACGAATTGCACGATGCCGGCCTCGGCTTCCTCATGCCCCGCGACTGTGCACAATACTGTGGCTACGACAACCAGTACTGTTGCGGTACCGGCCAGGAGTGCTATACATCCAACGACATTGCAGGTTGCAAGAACACCGCCGCTGGTGGCGGTTACAACCTGTACACTACCACCTGGACTCTGACAGAGACTTTCACAAGCACTTACAGCTCCATCTTCCCTGCTGCAACCACTGCTACTACGGCGGCATGTGTGCCCGTGGAAGGCTCTGGTCAGATTGCCTGTGGCAGCATCTGCTGCGCCAACTGGCAATACTGTGCCTACGATGGCCAGTGTGCCGCCAACGCTGGCTGGACAGCCGGAACTACAACTGCTGCTGGTGCAACCCCTACCGAGACCTACTACACAACTTACACTACAAGCGGTGTCGTTGTGACGACCAGCTATGAGCCGGCCTATCGCGTTACTGGCAGTGGTACTGCTACAAGTACCGGCACAGCAGTTGCCGCCACTTCATCGGCCGGCTCCACCACTTCCAGCCACAAGCTGTCTGGTGGCGCCATCGCTGGTATTGTCATCGGTGTCATTGTTGGTGTCGCACTCTTGATTGCCCTCTGTGCTTGCGTTCTTGTGCGTGGTCTCTGGCACGGTGTGATGTCTCTCTTGGGCCTGCGCAAGCACGAGGATCGCGACGAGACTATCGTTGTCGAGGAGGAGTACCGTCGCCAGGGCCGCCACGGCTCGTGGCACGGCAGCCGCCCACCACCGCCCATGAGCGAAAAGCATAAGAGCAGTGGTAGCCGCTGGCTGGGTCTTGGAGCCGCAGCCGGTACATTGCTATTGCTTCTCGGCCTCCGCCGCAAGGAGCAGCGTGAGACGGTCGAGCGCCGCCAAAGCACGCGGGCGCGAAGCGAGATCAGCAGCGACTACTACACCTACAGCGATCCCAGCAGTCGTGGCTCGCGGCAGTCAAGAGGCACTCGCGCCAGCCGCCGCAGCGATCCCTCGCGGGTTTCTCGCTCGTCCCGCCCATCTCGGCAGTCCCGCCCTTCTCGCTCGGCATCTCGGCGATAGTTGATCTTTGTTTTTTCACAATTTTGCCTTGGTCTTCTCTGTATTTACACTATTTACATTAATTCTTTGGCCTTCGTTACCGCAGGCCCCCTTTTTTGTCCCTTATTTTCTTTCTTTCTTTTTTGTTTTTATATACATTGCGCCGGCGTTTTGGGAGGGCCTATCAATGGCTATGGTCACATCACGAAAAGAGAGGACAAGACGAATGGTAGTAGATGAACAATACAAGACGACAACACAACGACAACGACACGATCTATATTTGATCAGATTTAGATGATAATGGAATTTAATGGCCATGCCTTAGTATAATTAATTTAAGCAACACAAACAGTTTCAGCACGCTCATGAGTGAATATAAAACAAATATAATTCAACACACTCCAGATGAGTCTGCAAGAATACGTTATTAACAAGAGCACCGTCTCGTATCCTCAACCTCACGCCATTCATCTTGTATTTTTAATCGTTTTTATTGATCCATGAAGTAAAGCATTTTCGCCGGTCCCTGGGGCTGTTCCCTTTTGATATACAGTTTCCCCCTTTTCTGGTATTCTCTGTCTCGCCTGCAGCCTCCATATGAGGACAACAAACAAGACAAAAGAAGAGAGAAGAAAAAACAACAGAAAGGTAAAATACAAGGCCAGATGCGGGAGAGAAGCAGAAGCAAAGAGAGATGGATGCAAACAGTTTGTTCTTTCCTTTTTATCAACATAAAAGAAAAGAAACCCGTACTCGAAAGCGTGCCGAAAAAAATCAATCCGAAATCAACCCCATTCAAGAGCGCAAAAATAAGATCACCCTGTTTTTTGAAAGTCCCTGATCCTTCTCTCCCTCAGATTCCCCCTCCCCGTACCGATATCTTGCATCTCGCAATCTCGCAAGCCCTTTTTTGAAAGTTTTCGTGTGTAAAAGTGTAAAATTTTATTGTGTGTGTGTTTACTCCTCGACAATGTTGCCCTTCTCCGAGACGTACAGGCCGTCAAGGAACTTGCGGATATCCTTGTTCCGGACTCTGCAGATCTGCTGGATGTCTGCGGCGCTCTGGGAAACGGCCTCGAGGGAGTTGCCGAACAGGATCAGCTCGTCCTTCTGGGCCTTGGAGATCTCGACCTCGACAC
This sequence comes from Ophiostoma australiae, assembly GCA_022392945.1. Classification (NCBI taxonomy): domain Eukaryota; kingdom Fungi; phylum Ascomycota; class Sordariomycetes; order Ophiostomatales; family Ophiostomataceae; genus Ophiostoma; species Ophiostoma australiae. Next base: position 1,450,811 of record JAKRGJ010000008.1, read on the forward strand.
CGGTCTGCATGATCACCCGGCGGACAATCTTCTCGCCGATGAAGTTGCGGATCTCAACCTCGAACTGGTCGGTCTCGGCGTTCTTATCAACGTTGACGTTGATGGGGAAATGGGCGTACACGTAGCGCATCTTGTACTTGAAGCCCTTGGTGACACCGATGATCAGGTTGTTGATCAGCGTCCGGACGGTGCGCAGGGTGGCGACGTTCTTGCGGCTGCCGTGGTGGATCTCGATCTGGATGACATCCTTGGCGGGCAGGGAGAAGTTGACAGCGACGTGGCTCAGGTCCTTCACCAGCTTGCCTGTGAGGGGTTAGCCACTCGTTCGACTCGCATCGTCGTTTTGCCCGGGTTTCTGAGGTTCTTGATCTTCCTCGTGTAGTCTCTCTGTTCAGTCTGTCCTGGCGGCCCACGCGCATTGCATCCTGCAATCTTGCAACGTTTGACCCTCCTCTCCCTCAGAAACCTCCCTCAAAACCCCTCCCATCCATTCGTTCTCCGTTCATTGCTTACCTCTGGGGCCCTCAACAGTCACAAGTCTGGACTTGATGTGGACCTTGACTATAAGGATGAGTCAGTATTTGCGTTGCTGTTGTGAAAAATCTTTCGAGATAGCCTCCCCTGAGGCATGCGATCGGTTCCGAATAGAGACCAGTTGAGGCGTCGAGAAAAAAGAGAGCAAGCAGGCCTTGTCAATGGCAACAGTGAAAGCAAGCAGGCGATGGGCCAAATCCATTGGTATGTTGCTGCCGGAGTGTCGAAAGTGCATGTTCGAAAAACTTTGGCAATATTTGATGCGCGTGGTCGGTCGCGGCAACATTGGACTGCCACGAGTACAGTCTCTGGAAGAACGTGCTGCTTGGTCGTATGTCGGCTGATGCTGTGGTGGTACTGTTTGTCTTCAGACTAGCCAGTCGATATGAGATTCTCTGCCGTAATTTGTCGTAATTCGAGATTCATCTTTCGGTGCCAATGGCCATGTCGTTGCCGTATTGCTTGCTGCTTCTGCTGCCCTGCCCTGTGCCAAATCCTCCTGCTTGTCTCTCTTTGTCGTCGGTCCTCTCTATCGTCCTTCGGTCGTCGCATGCGCACAGAGTCGGGTTTTCGTCTCGATTGACGGCGGGAGACTGCTATTGCAATCGGGAATTTTGAGAACCGTACCTCCCTCAGGAATCTGCAGGGTCTCCTCCGAGTGAATGTACTTCATCTTGATTGTCGGTCGGGGGGTGTGGCCGAAAATGTGTGTGCGGTGGTCGTCGTTGGGTGATGGAGATGATGGAACGAGAAGAGTCGAGTAGTTTTGACGAAAGGCGATTTTCCCTGCGAAACTATTTTTTTTTTCCTCACCTTTTGGGGCTGGGTCTGGGTACTGGGGCTGCTCTCACACAAACTTTCCCACTAACAAGGTTTGAATTTTTTTCACCTATTACCGTTCCCCTCTTCGTTCTCCCGCTCTTGCTCCACCAATGGCATTTTGGTGTGCGACCGGCAAGGACTCCACTTTCATTTTGAGGGTGAAAATAGTATCTCCGTCTACCGAGAGGACCCGCTCCTAAAGTGGCTCAAGACACGCCTCAGCCACCTAGGGCTGCTTCACGTGATAAATCTCCGTTTGTTTCTGTTTTAAAGCTTACTTATTGCTCGGGTCCGCTTTTATTCTTCAGTAGCGTCCCTAAGGCGGTCAGAAGATAAGATCCCTGCTATCCGTATACTGCCGTCACATGATATATCATGCGAAACTAACTCGGATCTGGCTAGTCAATCCAACAAGGCAGCTACTTGCTGCTAGCCTTGGCGCTGCGCCATTCGCAACGGCGTATGGTCGGAGCTTGCGGCGACGCTCAATGGATACCTGCCCCCCCTAAGGCTCCTGCCCCTGTTGAACTGGAGGTATTCTGTACTCTCTACGCATTGATTCCAACGACGTCAACTCCCAAGGCAGCCGGAATCTCTAGACGGCCCAGATATTCCACGACGAGCTCCCCGACTCGAAGCCAGAGGCCATCCGAAAGCGAGCGCAGCACCACACAGCCGACTACTCTGGTCTCCTCTAGCTCTCCACTTTTTGTCGTCGTCGTCGCCTTCGTCGTCGTCACTCGTACGTTCGAAGATCACGATAATACTCAGCCGGCTTGGCCATAGGACAAGAAGCATCTGGCGCTTTCTCCTCCCGGCTACTGTCCCATATACGTCTATCTCGGCCGACTCCCACAACCGCCGCAATGTCGTACTTCTTCTCCACCCCCGTGGACATTGACATCGTCCTAGAGAACAGTGATGATCGGTCCATGGTCGACATTCGCCTCGACAAGAACCGTCGCGAAAAGGCGCCTCTCTTCATGGATGGAGAGTCTGTCAAGGGCGCCGTGACCGTACGACCCAAGGATGGCAAGCGTCTCGAGCATACCGGAATCAAGGTCCAGTTCATCGGCACCATCGGTGAGTCTACTCTCTCCCCTTGGCCAAGCGCCATCTAGTCTCTCTCTACCTCTTGTCAAATCTAACATGTATCCTGCAGAGATGTTTTTCGATCGCGGCAACCACTACGAGTTCCTCTCTCTTGTTCAGGAGCTTGCTGCTCCCGGCGACCTGCAGCACCCCCAAACATTCGACTTCAACTTCAAGAACGTCGAGAAGCAGTACGAGTCGTACAACGGTATCAACGTTAAGCTCCGGTACTTTGTTCGCGTCACTGTATCTCGGCGCATGGCCGACGTTATCCGCGAAAAGGACATTTGGGTCTACAGCTACCGCATCCCGCCCGAGATGAACTCGCCCATCAAGATGGATGTCGGTATAGAAGACTGCTTGCACATTGAATTTGAGTACAGCAAATCAAAGTACCATCTCAAGGACGTCATTGTTGGACGCATATACTTCCTGTTGGTGCGCCTCAAGATCAAGCACATGGAGCTATCCATCATTCGACGCGAGACAACAGGTGCAGCACCAAACCAGTACAACGAGAGTGAAACCCTTGTGCGGTTCGAGGTATATACCACCACTAACCTCCCTCGGACGCCATTGGCGCGTTCCAGTAATGCTTTAATTCGACAGTATCACTAACGCTCCTTAGATCATGGACGGCTCTCCGTCGCGTGGCGAGACCATTCCCATCCGCCTGTTCCTAGGCGGCTTCGACCTGACACCCACATTCCGGGATGTCAACAAGAAGTTCTCTACCCGCTACTACCTCAGTCTTGTCCTGATCGATGAGGGTATGTAATATCCGCGTTTTTTTTTGTGCAATCTATGCATACTTGAGAACCAAATGCTAATTATGACAGACGCCCGGAGGTACTTCAAGCAGTCGGAGATTATTCTCTACCGGCAAGCACCGGAGATCGCAAACAGCGAGGCCGGCCAGCACGCAATACACGCCCCGCCACCGGAGAACAAGTTGCAGGCCCAGGGCGTGTCTGCATAGACTGAAGCCAGTTACTCTTTTGGGGATACCGGGTATTAGACTGTTGCTGCACTCACTTCTTTCTCTGATTCCACTATCATGCATTACCACCTCTGTCTATAGCTTTTGCTCTTGGTTTTTTATTCGTTTGTTATCGTTGGCCTCTGTTTACATTCTAGTTTTATTTTCTCCTGCTTTTTTTTCGTCTTAATCTTCAAATGACAGCATTCTACATATTGTTCTCTTTACTCGTGTCTGTGCTGCGTTTCCATTCTTCGATCGTTAACACCCATAAGTAGTCTACTCTGCCTCACTGAGATTCTAGATGCGGGCAAAAGAACGACATACTGTCGTTTTTAAGCTGCGCACCAGTTATTTCTAATCTCTGGTTTTGATAGGATTGATCAGCTCGAAGTTGTGAAATTTTGGTTCTATCAAGCCAACTAGCCGCTGTCAGTTTGTTATTGCTGATAATCTCGCGAATTATATGTTCTATTATCTTATTAAACAAATGTGTTGAGTCGTCTTCCGGCTCTGTTAATTTGTTTACCGAGTTTGATTTTATTAAAGTTAATTGATGTTAATTCCAAGCCATGGAATTTATTGACATTAAATTACAAAACAAAATTCAAAAATATACAACCATAAATGAATATTTCATAATTAGGTAGTTGATAGGAAAGATATATAGGAAAGTCATAGCAAGCTTGATTATTTACGATAATTGCCGAGTTTTTCGTCAGAGATGTCATCATTAGTTCTGATCATCGAAACAAGGTGAAGCTAATCCACGTGATGATTGGTTGTCCTGAACTTTCCTGAATATCTAGCCCATTGGCCTGGAACCAGCCTTGTTCATCGTGTGGGTCTGGGCTGCAGACTGTAGGAGCAAGCGTCCTCGTCTGCAAATTTAAGGGGGGAAAGAGCGATGAAGGAGGGGCGCGACTGCACTGTTGTTGTGGATATCCTTCTTTCAGCGCCTGTTCTATGTAATATGTACAATGTACAGTATGTACTGTACGTTACACTGCTCCCCAGTCAGCCTTCAGCTATCAGTTTGCGTGCCTTCCCTTTGTGACTTGATATGCTGTTTATGTTCGCCATTGCCGGTCGTACCTCCCTTTTAAAACCGACGAAGCGCGATAATTGCGGTACACTGGCTTATTATATGAAAGCGAACGCGAATTCTGAAGATGGAAGGGGCAACTGTGCTTCTTTAAGCTCTCCTTCCTGTTCAACCACCCCCAAGACGGCCAATCAGAAGACACGAATCACGAAACTATCACGAAACCAGCCACGACCGCCGTTACAGCCTTATCTTTCCCCAACAAGCATAAATCGACCGCCACGGACCACTCAACTACCGATGACCAGTGAAGCGGCTCCTCCCCTGTCCACCGTCCCTTCCTGATCGCCATGGCGCCTCGCCGGAAGCGGACCGTCTTGGACGACTCGGACAGCGAAGAAGAACGGATCCGCGAGCAGCGAAGGACGAATCTGCGTAACTTCTTCTCGCCCAATTCAAAGGCAGCAGCAGCGAGTGCATCTCTTGCTACTATCTCCTCCCCATCTGCATCTGCGGCAGGTGGTGTGCCAACAACACCGACGACACCGACGCCCGTGCGAAGAACTACCAGGTCGACGACAGCAAAGACCCCGACGAAGACCCCGACAAGGACCCCTCTCCAGTCACCAATAAAAACCGACCAGATCACAACGCCATCTTTGGCTGCTAGCTCGCCGTTTGGGCGGATACTTACGAGCCGCATCAAGGATAGCAATGGAAACAAAGGCACGACAAACGGCGGAAGCAATGGCAAGAGCCCATGCCCGAGCCCGGAGAAGAGGAGGGGTAGCAAGAGCCTGAAGCTGGCGGACGAGAAGGGGAAGTCTGCAGATCTCGTGGCGCTATTTACGAAGCAAGCAGAGAAGGCACTTAACTCACCACCAAAGAAGACGGCTAGTTTGGCCACACTGAGCGAAAACACAAGAGATGACGTCGACGCCGAAGACATCGACCTCATAATATCGGACGACGATATAGAAGACGAAGATATTTCTGAGAGCAGTGCCGCTGTAGCTAGCTACGTCGGCAGTCGCGCCCAAAGGCGTTGGAAGACCGGCGGCATCGCGTCTCTCTCGTCCAGTCAACAGCTACCACCACCTTCCTTCCCGTCGTCTATGGGACCCCCATCTTCACAGGCGGTACCTTTGCCCTCGAGCCAAAGATTCAAGCGGCCAGCTCGGCCTACGGCATCAAGCGGCTCTACAGCGGCACAGGGTGCAGCTCAAGGCGTGGCTAATGACGACGACTTGCGCCCGTGGTCTGAGCGTTTCGCGCCGACAACCCTCGAGGAGCTTGCAGTGCACAAAAAGAAAGTGTCAGATGTGCGCCGCTGGATAGAGGATGTAATGGGTGGCCGTAGCCGGCAAAGGCTTCTTGTTCTCAAGGGTGCTGCCGGCACAGGAAAGACGACTACTATGCGACTGTTAGCCAAGGATATGGGCCTGGACATCCTGGAATGGAGGAATCCAACGGGGGCATCGTCAGCAGGACTCACATCACAAGGTTTCACGTCTGCATCGGCGCAGTTTGACGAGTTTCTGAATCGCGGCTCACGGTTCGCACAACTAGACCTAGACGGCAACGGTTCTGATAGCGACGACACCTCGAGCACGGCCGTAACCACCAGAGCAGACTCGAATTGTGCACAACGACGAAAGATCATCATCATCGAGGAATTCCCGAATACGTTTATGAGATCATCCAGTGCTCTGACAGGGTTCAGAAATAGCATGTTGCAGTACCTAGCAGCAAACACACCATCCATGACTACATATGCGCAGCGGCGAGCATTATTCGACCCACTGGCTATTGCGCCTGTCGTCATGATTGTATCGGAAACACTCCTGACGACAACCTCCGCATCAGCTGACAGCTTTACGGCCCATCGACTTCTAGGGCCTGAAGTATTACGACATCCGGGCACCACACTGATTGAGTTTAATGCGATTGCACCATCGCTGCTGGCCAAGGCCCTGGAACTCATTGTCCAGAAGGAGGCAAGAAAATCAGGGAGACGGCGGACACCAGGCCCTCTTGTCTTGAAGCGGCTGGGTGAGGTGGGCGATGTACGCAGTGCTATTGCATCTCTCGAATTTTTCTGCGTCAAGGGCGACGATCAGGGCGACTGGGGTGCCAAAGTAGCTTTTACAAAATCTCGAAAGGGCCCTAAGGATGCAGCCATGACAAAGGGAGAACGGGAAACGCTGGAGATGGTGTCACGGCGCGAGGCTAGTCTTGGCGTCTTCCACGCGGTTGGCAAGGTGGTTTACAACAAGCGCGATGACCTACCGCCGCCCGCCGGCAGTGACGAGGCTCTAGCCGAGGCGCTGCCGGAATTTCTGGCACACCACTCACGCCCCAAGCAGTCCCTTGTCTCTGTCGACACCTTGATTGACGAGACGGGGACGGACACGCATACATTTATCTCTTCTCTACACGAGAACTACGCCCTGTCCTGCGAACAGACTGGACCTATGGACCCTCTGTCGTCCATTGATTACATCAATGGGTGCATTGAGTACCTGTCGGAGAGTGATTTGTTGTGTCCAACATGGGATATTTTCTTTGGTGGCAATGGGAGCAACCGGCACAACTTTGGCCGCGACTCGGGCAGCCACGTGCTGAGGCAAGATGAAATGGCCTTCCAAGTGGCTGTCCGCGGCCTCCTGTTTTCTCTTCCGTCGCCAGTCAAGCGGTCGGCTGCTTCCAACCACTACCAGCGCAGCGGCAACTCTTTCCACGGGGGAGATGGTGGTGGCGGGGGCGGCAACCAGTTCAAAATGTTCTATCCCATGTACCTCAAGTTGTGGAGGAGCAGAGAGGAGATGGAAGCGCTTGTGGATGTGTGGTCTTCGAAACTTCTCCGTGGTGAGATGGGCTCATATGGCAACAGCATCGGCAACAGCATTGCTAAGAGCAGTGTAGCTGGTGGCGCCAAGGGCACGTTGCCATCCAGCCAGCGCCCCAGCCACTCTGCGTCCCGAGCCTTGACCTTCCGCCGGCCACAGCAAAAGTTTGGCTTCAGCAGCAGCCAAGCCCCAAGCCAAAGCCAATCTACACAACAAACGAGCAACGGTCCTGGCAGCTCACAGAGACGTCCTCTTCGAGGGGAGGACATCAACCGCAAAGCATCCTTTACTACTATCAAAGAGGAGGAGACCGATGGCACGAATGAACTTGCCAAAGCGACCGAGAAAGCTAGTGAAGCACTTGCCAAGCCCATTTCAAATGCCGAGGAGGAGGAGGACAACAACCCGACACCTCTTTTGTCATTGGGCAGCGCGGCTCGCCAAGAGATGATCCTGGAACGTCTGCCCTACATGGCACTTATTGCGCGCGGCAAGCGGTGCTCGTTTGGCACATTGGGCATGCGGGACTTGGAAAAGGTGGCATCCTTCCATGGCATTGGTGCAGTAGCAGCAGCAACGGGTGCCGAGGAAGCTGAAGAAGACGTGGCCGATGCAGGACTGGGAGCGGGCAATGGCATACCTGCGGAAGATGCGTGGGCGACGGACAAGCCGACCGATGACACGAGCCCACGCAAGCGCAGGTGGCCTGTGCCACAATCTAATGACCGCAACGGCTCCAACTCGAATGCGAGCACCCAACTCAACGGGCGTAAGGCAGGCGAGGCTGAGGACCCGAACGGGTTTTTGACGGGCCTGCCAATCTACAAGCTTGTGCTCAGCGACGACGACATTGAGGACTCTGACTAAGGCGGGGTGGTTCTTGTACGATATTTATCCAGAAATGTGTTTCTGATAGTCTTTTGTTTTTTCTCGACGTTTTTCTGTCCTGTCTTTAGTCATGTTTGCAAGCTATATGGCGTCCTACCTCATTGCTCAACTATCATGGCGTTTTCAACTGGGTGGCAGATCTTTCTACCACGAGCAACGGGGAATACATGTATGATAAAATAGTGAAGGGGTATCAGAATCAAATACTGTTGCATGTTGAGTATATGTATGTCTGCGAAACTTGAGGCGGAGGAGCAGGTGGAATGGCCAAGCTAGGGACTACTTAATGGCTGGCCAATGTACACTGATAGTGAGCGTCGGCTGGCCGGCACCGCCTGGCAAACATCAACAGCCGCCGTTCTCCCGCCCGGGCATGATTAATTTCCCGGCATCATCGGATATCGTAACCCGCCTCAGACAAAGCCGTGTCGTTAAGCACTGCAAGTGGATCCATACTAAAACTTGGGGAAAGTCGCGACCCCAGAAACCAGCACAGATGGACCCGCTTTTATTCACAAGCGCATGGAGCTCTCCCCACGACAGACCTCGGCTGGCCCTCTTTGATCAATGAAAACGGGGCCAGCGACCTGCATCTCAATACAAAACGACGACCTCAACATATCTTGATCTCCGAATGACGCCCGACGACAAATTATCGGGACGATAATATACTGATTGTGCTTTTCAATCCTGTCGCTTGCATCATCCCCCGCCAACATACGCGTCGCGAGCTTCTTTGCGGCAACCATCTTTTGCTGCACCCCGGGTTGATCTCACGCGCACATTAGAGGGCAGAGTTGGTCAACTTACACACACTCGCGGCTTTTCTTTTCTGTATACGTTCTTGTTCATTTGGATAAGCGACTGGCAATAATGGCCGGCCCTGTACGCCAACCGATTGACGTAGCCAGGCTCGAGGCTTACCTTAAAGACAACGTTCCCGAGATTGAGTTGCCGCTCGATGTCAAGCAGTTCGGCTTTGGCCAGTCCAATCCGACCTACCAGTTGACTTCGCCATCCGGCGCTCGCTATGTGATCCGCAAGAAACCGCCGGGCAAACTTGTGTCCAAGACTGCCCACAAGGTCGAGCGCGAGTACCGCATCCTCGCCGCCCTAGGAGGCACCCCCGAGCGCGCGCAGCAGACGGGCGTGCCCGTTCCGAGAGCATACATTCTGTGCGAGGACAATGATGTTATTGGCACACCATTTTACATCATGAGTTTCCTGGACGGCCGCATTATCGAGGACCCAGCCATCCCCGACGAGGAGATCCAGCATGACCCGGCGCGCCGTCGGGCCATGTGGTCAGCGGCTGTGCGCTCGCTCGCCCGGCTACACCGGGTTGACCCGGCGTCTGTGGGACTTGCTGCGTACGGAAAGCCCTCGGGCTTCTACAACCGACAGATCGAGACGTGGAAGGCCATCTGTGCAGCCCAGGCCGCCACGCGCGACAAGGAGACCGACGTTCCTGTTGGCGAACTGCCCAATTTCAAGGACATTATTGGTTTCTTCAGCGATCCGCGGTATCAGCCACGCGACCGGTCCACGCTGATTCACGGCGACTACAAGATTGACAATCTTGTCTTCCACAAGACTTTCCCCGAGGTTATCGGCATTCTAGAGTGAGCTTTTTGCCAAGGCCGATTGGCCATGATGCTGAAGTAAGAAGAAAGAGCATCTGCTAACTAATTTAGTTGGGAAATGTCAACAAGAGGGCATCCATTGAGTGACTTGCTGAATATGCTGACCCCTTACCAAACGGCACATTTGGCCGACAAGGTTCACAATGGCCACCCGCTATTTGTGCCGGGAAAGCTGGCTGGCCTGCCGACGCAGGACGAGGTGACAGCCATGTATGCGGCCGAGGCCGGCTGGACACCCACGGCCTCTGAGCTGCGGTGGGCTGCGGCATTTAACATCTTCCGACAGGCCGCAATTTGCCAGGGTATTGCTGCGCGGTATGCTGGCCGTCAAGCAAGTTCCGAAAAGGCTCAAGCCTACGCTGCAGCGCGTGAACCACTGGCCGAGTTTGCGTGGCAACTGTGCCAGGAAGCCCGGGATCTGCAGAGCAGCGACAGCAAGCCAAAACTATAAGGACTGGAGACACTTTAGGCGGCTTGCGGCTTTGCCGTCATTTGAATAGACAGATGTTATATCAGTGCATGTTTACGTATGTGCACATACAGGCGTGTGTTTGGTCATGTTTTAGTTCATGTCTGTGTTAATTTGTCAACTAAACGAACGTCTATTAAAGTTAAAGGAGCAGCCGACGCAATGAATCTGAAAAATCTTAGAATCAAGAGATCAACGAGGGAGGGAATCACTGCAGAAGAGATGATTGAATAGAGGGAACATAGACAGAAACTGCAGCTTAAGAGATGAGGACACGGAAGTAAAGATAAGAACGCTTAGCCACCGATGAGAAAATAGTAATGATGCAAATGAATTATAAGAAAATGATTCGACAGGAAAGAGACTTGAATGACAGCGGGTATGACATTAAAAAAAGAACAAAAAAAAGAGAACGAAACTTGGTGCTTGCCATTCCGGCCGTTCCTAGAAGGAGGGCGGGAAGGTAGGGTAGTTGGTGTCTGAGCCAGCACCTGCAGGTGGCTGAGGCCGTAGCTGGTGAGGTAGAGGCAAGACACCGGCCACAGGTGCGGACTCCTGAGCCGTGCCTGTGCTGCTTCCGGTGCCAACAGTGCCGGGTGCTTCGACCGAAGAGGGAGTCGTCACGGACGGCCGGTTGGCAGCTTCTATTATTTGCATTTCAAGTTGGCGGTGATTGCTGATCCGCCGAATCCCTCCAATCCGGTCCCAGCCGGAAAACTGCCGAGCTCGAGGGCTTGGGGGTTGAGGAGTCACGATGAAATTCGTATTGAAGATCCGGGTCCATTCGGATTGGCTGATTTCTGGCAGCGGCTGGCTCGGGTTATGTAAATCAAACATTGGCGACTGGGGCTGATCGGGGGACAGGGGCGTATTGCTTTGAGTAGAATTCTGGGCACTGGTGCTCACAGACTGCGATGGAGTTGACGTGTTCATTACTGAAAAGCGGCGGCGGCGGCGGCGGCCATCTTCCAGCGAATCTTGAGCTACTCTGCGTCCAGTCGATGCCGAGGGTATCACTCTTGATAGAAACCCTGATCTCACCGTATCTCTCTGGCGAGGGAATGAGGGATGGGGGAGGGAATGATCAGCACTGGTGCTTCCCGCGTCCTGTGCGTCCTCAGCGGCAGATCTGGGCGATGAGTCTGCCGAAGAGGGCGATGCCGATCTCGAACTCGCGAGGTCCCTCGTCGCGGCCATGATTGACTGCATTTCTTGCATATCACGTTCATATTCGCTGTGACGTTCGCTTTGACGCTGGCGGGCCTGGATGTAGTGCTCAACAACGCGTGCATCTGGAAACCTGTCTGCAAGCGTTGAGGACTGCGATGGAAGCTTATCGCGGCAGTACGGACACGAAGTCGACTGGCTAAACCACTTCTTGATACAGTGGTCGCCAAATACGTGCTTGCACTTGGGCAGGCGAAGCGGCGCCTCGTTGATGCCTTCGGGGCTGGGGACGCCAAAGTCATTGTAGCAGATGATGCACATTCTCTCCTCCTCGGAAAGACTCTCTAAATCGACGCTTTCGAGGGATTCGATAGCGGACGTTGACACGACACGGCGATTATCGATAGATCTGCGCAGAAACTGAGCAGCACGCGACTGTTGCTGAACCACCGCCATCATATCAGCCGAGACGTTCCTTGTTGAAGGTGCGTTGCGATCCGTGCGGCGGTTAAGACGGTGATGGGAAGAGGACTGGCCCATACGCAATACAGGGTGTATTGGTCTGCTGGCGACCGAAGTGTGTGCAAGTCTCTCGTTGCGGACCACATCGCCAGTGTCGGGGCCGTCAGTCCGGCGATTAAAGACTTGCTCATGGGGTGTTTGCTGCTGGGAGGCTCTCCGTTGACGCCTCTGTGTTCGTGTCGAGTGCACCTGGCCAGCTCTTAGTGATGACGCTCTGGAAACCTCTCGCTCAACCAGCAGGTCCTGTGGTATATCATGTAAGTCAGCGTAGCCTTCGGATTCTAGACTCGCTGCTTCGATTCGGTCCAACGTCGGCTGCCGCTCCCGCTGCCGGGCTGCTTGCCTCTGTCTTTGCTGCGGACCCTGCTGCGCTGTGAGAAAGGGAGACGACCAGGTGCCGTCGGCAAATGACGGACGATTAGGGCCCCGGCCGCGAAACTCAAAGTGGCCAGATTCGGGGCTCATGGCCCGAGTAGAAGCGGGGTCTGTCGCCGAAGCAGGCGTTTCGCGCATCGGTGGCATCTGCGCCACCGAGGTTGAAGGCACATGCTGTGCTGGCGTCGTTGAAAATGATGGCGGCGAAACAGTCGGCATGAGGCTATTGATGGCCTCAGTCGGGCTCCCCGAGGCTGGCACATGCCCATGTCTCTGACCAAGACCATCCGTAGACCCGGAGCTAGGATAGAAGTCTGTATGGGCGCTATTTGAATATGAGCTTCCCCCGCTCGGCGCCTGCTGTCCTATAGTTCTCGGCACTGTAGAGGCTCCGCCCCCTTGAGCATCCCCAGGAGGTGCCTGCACCGGCTGCACATTATACCATGGCAATGACGAGCCTTGCTGCATAACCGAGAAGACATTGTTGGGCGTTTGGCTAGGTGCAAAGGGCATAAAGTTTGCACCATAGTAGTATCCGGGATATGACAGAGGTGGCAGATGCTGGCTGTATGGAGTAGGCAGTATCGGAGTTGCCAGCTGGCTCGGGTGCTGTTGCTGGTTGAGGGATACTAGCCCATTCGTGGGCGGGCGCAAGTTGGCAAATGCATCGCTGTACCGAGCTGTACCTGTGTTTGACTGGCTTGTTGTGAATGCGGACGGCTGAGCTTGCTGGTACGGCTGAGCTTGCTGATACAGATGAGCGTGCTGAGAAGGTTGACCTTGCTGAGACGGTTGGCCTTGCTGAGACGGCTGACCTTGCTGAGACGGTTGTCCTTGCCGAGCCTGTTGCTGCGCCATGTACGGGCAGGTTGTGTGCTGGCCGTATGTCGTGCGTGATGTTCCCGATGGGTGTCCGGCCTGCGGAGTCTGGCTTGTCGTGTCATTGAAGATTGATAGATTATCCATGTCGGGTCCAGTGAGTTGTTTGAAGGGTGAAGTACGTGAGAGCGTGAGCGTGCGGTGAATTAAAGGCGATAGATGCTGTCTTCGCCTGCACAGAGACAAGGCGAGTATCCGAATCCAAGCCAAGCCCCATCTGTCGGTGATGGCTTGTTGACGAGCGGGAGGAGGTGTCCTCCGGTCAGCGTTCAAAGATACGCCTGCCAAGAGCCAATTATGAGCGCGGTGTGAATAGAATTGACTGGGCGGAAAGGCGGAAAGAATGCTCTGGGGACGGAGGCCGAGAGGATCTGATGTAACGATACCACGAGTGCGAAACTGAGTGAAGACTAGGTGACGAGGTGACGAGGAAGATACTGGGAGGCGGGGAGTCGAAGAGGGGTGAAAGGAAACCGAAAAAGAAAAAGAAGAAGAGAGAATGGAAGGAAAATGGGTGAGATGTGTGAAAATAAAAAGAATCGAGGGGAGAGCGCTGCGCTTTATTCAATTCTGGCCAGAGACGCAAGTTTAAAGTAAATGACCTGTCGGGCGAACGAACGGAGCTGCAGACTGGCCAGCTCGAAACCGGCATGCAGAACTGGAGTGGCGGTATGGACGGAGTAGGCAGATGGTGAAGTGGCAGTGAGGCAAGTGCCTGTCGAGTGTGTGTAAATTAGGAAAGCTAGGCGCGAAAGTTAATAAGGTCGCAATGCGCATGTGATGCGTTTGCAACGTAGGCTCTGATGGCCGGTGTGAGCGAGGTCACGACGGGGCGAGGGAAATGAGGAATGAGAGGGACCAGAAAGTGTATGATAATGAATGGTGAAGATGATTCCAGCGCCCCATGAGTGAGGGAGAGAGGCAGAGATGAAGGAAAAGCAATACATTAGTGACGGAGCTAGGGTGTTGTAAGCTGATACGTACAGTTGAAAGCGGAAGCGAAAGGACACCCAAGTCACCTTGCAGCTACGCCTTGGTATATTCCGTGACTCTTGACGTCCAGTCCAGTTCAGAGCGGACAGGGGAGAAAGGGAAACGGCTCAAGGCAGGCGAGACAGCACATCGAACAGGACGGATATAATAGGATGTGGATAGGCACAACCAAAAGCAGGAAAGGAGGGGTTTCTAAGCCATCGGTTGGACGAGGAAATGGAATGTCCGGGTGCGAGAGTGGCCACAAGTGAGCAGCGATTGTCAGCGGGTGAGTTGTGCAAGAACAGTGCTGAGAAAGGAGCTGTATGGTTGCAGGCACTCAGTGGGTGTGGACTGTTATATTCTGAGTGTATTGTGCGTGTCGCACTTGCTGTGTTGTAAGCACAGCACCCTGTTGTGATGAGAGTCGTGGCGGAGCTTGCTTATGCTCTTATGCCCTTTGGCTCCTCTGGCTGCGTTATCTGCTTTTGGTGGCTAGATGTTACTGTGGTGAGTGTGATGTGACGGCGAAGTGACGGACCACATGTAGGTAAGGATGGCCTGCTGAAGAGGGGGTTGATTGATGCGATGATAAATAAGCGGTAATCTCGCGCGAATGGGCTGAGCCTTTCGAAGGAGCGGAAATGGGTGCGGATCGAGAAGACAGAGGGCTTGAGTAAACAGAAGGAGAAGGAGAAGGAGAAGAAGAGCAATAATGATGGATAGGAAAAAGGCAGCGACGAAGCGCACCGGATGAAAAAGTACGACGTAAATCGGAACGGAAACAACGACAGACAACAAATACAAATAAGCAGGAGAGATGCAGGCCTGACAAAGACACAGTACACTGCACAAAAGCCGAAACGGGATAATTAAGTGATCAACCGAGAGCGAGCAAATGAGAACAAAATTAATGAGTAAAGCTAAAGCCGGGATGTTGCAGCTGAGACCTTTGTGTACTGTAGAACATGGAGGCAGTACCTCTCTAGAAGCACCAATATTTGCGAGACTAATACATAGTATGTACGTGCTGCAGTAAAGGGCGATAGGATGGTGTCGTAAAGCTAAAGATGTGTGCCTACTTGTGAGCGGCCAGGCCCATCAAAGAACGCCTTTGCTCGCCCCCCCCATGCCGCCGAAGCCTTCTTTGCCCGGTTTGCGAGCATTAGTCAAGAGGCCGGTGGTCTTGTGCAAGTAGTCACTGCCTCTTTAATATATGTGAATAATATTCCCGTCTCGATACGGGGCTTACTACATACATGTGTAGTGCTGGCCCTTTGTCCAGATACCCAGACTGACTTCTCTGTCGGGCGGCGGCGGTATCAGGCAATTGGCCTGCCCAGGCGGAAGCGGCTAAAGAATCGATAGAATTTACACTTGGCTGTCCTTTGTGCTCCTGCCAGTATATTGCAGCGTAGAATACAATATTGGACCTCCTCTTGGGCCTGCGCTGGATCTACCAAGGATGACCACTCCTATCCTGGCAATCTAGACCATGTGTTGGAATCACTTCACATGTGGGGAGGCAACGTCTAACTTGTGGTGCCATTTTATGAGACTTTTTTCTTTCTTCTTCTTCTTCTTCTTTTCTGGAATCGCGATTTATCTTGATGGCCATCATATGCTTTGTGTAAAATCAGTACAAACGTTAGCTGGTTGTAAAAGTCACCGTACGATCCATCGTAGGCTTAAGGCGCAAGCTTTGTGCTGGCTCTTTGTTTTGTGCTGACATGACAGCCTCCAAGCTGCTTGTGTTGCCTTTTTACGGGGCGCTGGACGCCGTGAGCTTTGTTGGTTCGCAATGTACGGTACATACATACATAGGCACATGTTTGTGAAGACAAATAAGCAAGAAGCGCTTACGGCCTGGATACAGCGACGGACCTCTCCGCTGAACCAGATCCCCGACCCGAAGACAGAGATACATTTCGGCTTGTGATAGGCGTATCGCGATCCCCATTAGCTGCGTGACAGCCTGTGTTGTATTCTAGACCTTGATTTTATTAGCCATTTGACAACGCACCACTGCTATAAGTCAGACACATAAATGCAAGGAAACGTAAAGAGGCGCAACCAGACGCACAAAATATACAGCAGCAACAGCAAATCTTCCCGGATCTCGGTAGGCGCTACGTAGCCAGCAACTTTCACCAACCCCAGCAACCCACGACATGCATCCGCTTATCGTGGATTTTTATGGGGTTTCAACCATACACTAGGTGCTACGTCTTGTCATGTACTGCGCAGCAGCCGTGCATTGCTGATTTTTTCGGTTTTTTTTTTCGGTGTTCTCTTTCGCGTGGCTCTTCGAGTTATTTTGCCTATCCATCGACCGTGAGTGGGTAATTATGGGCATGAGACAGCTGAGCTGACTATGATTTGCCACGCGTCGGCATTATCGTACTGTATTTGTGACAATTACAGACAGAGTACTTGTTACTCGGCATTTGCAAGCGTGATGGCGATGTCAATTTTTATGTATAAAAAAGATTGATAGAGTCGCTCTTTTGCACAGTTTTGCTTGCTCCTTCCCTAAATGGGCTGTACCCATCGCTCCCGCCTCGTATGAGATGAATACTGGCCCGTTGCCCCGGAGGAGCCGCATTCGGCACCCTATCACGCATCCGCGTCCCGGCCCCTCGGTACGGCAAACCACGCGCCTTCTGGTTAGGTAGCAAGTCTTCATATGCCATCTAAAAATAGCGCTGAGATGGCCACGACTTCCATTGAACAGTATCTGTATCATTGAAATCATTAAATCGCCGAATCCGAGTCAAGACACGGCCGGTCTATGGATTATGGGGAACATATGGATATTTCTACTCTGTAGATTCAGCATCGATATATCGGGCAATATTAATGTAGGTGTTCTTCCCATAGCGCAGAACACGATTGGCGAGTCTCACGAGCGGAGCACTGGAGAGAGCTGATAGATATTTGCAAGTCTAGGAAGGACTGCCTAGACTAATAACGACGGAAAAAGTTGAAGAGTTCATGACGGAGCGGGAAGGATATTCTGGATTTGTATCCGAAAGAGTGCAAATATGCAGCAACGATAACGAGGTGTTGGAAGATTACTTCGAGACTGCATCGACCTGGACGAGAGCCATACGATGGGATCAAAAATGAATTATATTTTGATCTGATGGCAAGACGGAACAGGAGTCGGCGAGGCTCTTGGTTTGCAGACTGTATCGTTCAATAGACGCTGACTACTACGATCATCTATGGACAAGCATCCCTCGCCAGCTCGCAGCTTTTGCTTGGATAGGCATATTCCCGGCCTGGAAATCTCTCAAGAAATATACAATATGAAAGAGGTAGTCGGCCGGTCTCCATGCTTTTATGGAGTAGTAAGTGTGTTAAATACAGTACATAGTAGTAAGACGAGAAATGAGACGCATAACCAAGACTTGACCTATTCAAGAAGTGTAGCTTGTGGCCTTTGACGTCGCTCTCACGTGCTTTGCTACTTACGCGAAGAAGGAAAACTGATATTATTCCAACACTATTTCATCTATGTTTCTTGCATAATAACGCTACATAACTATCAACTACACGCCCAACACTGGCATATTTCGCATGCATGGCAGCTCCTCTTTGACCGTCATCAGCCATATAGTCATTTGTCGTTTTTACTCGGCAGGGGTAGTTTACTCCGGGTGTTGAATTGCCTTGCAATCAGATCTAGAATCGCTGCAAAGCCGGACAACGACGACCACCAGTTGCTTTCAGAATGTTGGCTTGCATCCACCGGCACGGCCAAGGATTCGGTGTGCTATGATACAATCTAAATGGACAGACATGTCCGGGGATTGATCAAATTGACACCTATTTTTGCGGATGTGCGGCAAAACTCCGTGCCGTTGCGAATGTCTAAATGTAACGAAGAATAAGACCAGATGATAGGCCATGCCCGGCCCCATGACCAAAAGCTTTCAAATAAGAGAGTTCCGATGGTGTAGACCGATAACGCCAGGATACAGTGCTGCGCTTCAAATGGTAGGGCAGAAAAAGGCTTGACACTGGCAAATAGAACGCAAAGATTTTAAATGAAGAAGTAAGCTCGGGTTGTCTCGTATTGGGACCGAATGAAAATATCCTATGCACCGTATGGTAATGCGGTAGACGCGATGTGGAAGACCCATGACCCCCGGTAAGGAGTTCGTCACATCACACAAAGTTAAGAAGTGAGGAGGAGACAAAAAATCACACAAGGCTCTACTTGATATAACGTGTTGCATTCATCTTCGCTATCTTATCCAAGCTACCCCTTCATCTTACTTTCGGTAGGCCCAGCACGATACTAGCTATCCGCGTATTCCATGACGAGAGGACAAGAGGCTCAAGCTGCAAAACGACAGCTGACTTGGGCATAACCCAACAAGGGCTATTTATTGGTCATGTGAATTTTAGGAATGCCTTCCCATCCATCGCTTGCAGCTAGAATACAAGTGCAAACCGCCAACCGCACATTCATACATGCAGGTTTCATCGAGAAGCTTGAAGTACGGACTGTAAGAACAACGGAAGGACACTGCATTCTCAGGTCGTATATTATCTCAACGTACGGGACGAGTCTGACTGGGCGCTTCGGGCTGTTGTCTCCAGGTTGCCATACCCTGGCCCCTCCTCCACCAGATTCGGAACAGTGCTTCCTCGTGCCCAGGCCAAGCTTGACCGAAGCTGATCACTGATCATCAAATATAGGCATCCGAGCCACCCCTACCGGAAGAGCCATGTCCGGTCCTCAGGCTCTGTAGCCCTACAGCTAATCGCAGTTTCAATCTACCGCCATGAACATCAAAGCATACGGTAACCAATTCTCGCCATTCCATTCTCTTGGAATACCCCTCGCCGCCACATGCAGCCCGTTGGTCTTCAAAGTGGTATGCAAGCTAGATTAAAGAAAAGAAACTCATAATGCATGCCGCAAATGCACTTTCAACTTGATTGGTGGGCACCCGAGGGCACATCCGAACTGAAACCACCACTGCTAATTCTCACATATTGCAAAACAGATTCCCTATCTATATGAGACACCATCTGGACGGCAAGGGGAGGCTGACGCTAAGCAGCGCATCTTCCTGTCGACAGCCCCCGACTCTGGCCAGACTGCCACCGCTGGCCCAACGGTATTTCCTGCCAACCATTGACCGGCACGCATGTCAGACTCGCAGACTCGTGCCCCTCACGGGCAAGCTCTTGCTTATGTCTTTGCATAAGTAGTTTTGTACGCCTTTCACAGGGAATGTAAGCCTCATAACAAAATGCACCAACTTGACCAGAGCAGGCCACACACTTCTCCTTGACAAAGTGTATGTTCAGCTGCGTATTTAAGGCGAGATGGACCTCTATTTTCCGGCCGATCTAACACGCAGCCCCTTTGTCTCTATGAAGTTTTGTGTTTGTGCATCTTTGCGCCTTTCCACGCATCTTCCTGTGATACCGCCTCAAAGACAGTCATCAACCTAGAGCCTCACTATGCAAAACCGCTGAGCCCCGCTACACATGGTTCAGCACCGATGAAGCCCCGTTCAGCGCCATATGAACATTGACCGACCGTTGGAAGATCCTTGCTCTTGTTTTTTTCTTTTCTTATCGTTGCACAATAACACCACCGGTCTGCAGCTAGCCCGTGAATATCCGCGTGTGCTGTTTTTGTCTCCGACTTGTCTTCATTGTCCCCTAGATACTGCATACAATCAAATAGAAACAGCTGGCGACCAACTCGCCATTTTCTGCGGCGTCTATGTTGCACAGCGTCTGTGAAGAGATAAGCTGACCTTTTCAATAGACTTGCATGTCGCTTTCTTTTTCCAATGCAAACCAGCAATTATTTGAGAGACTTGTAGGTCTGGTTCTTAACAAACGCTGTGCATAGTACACATAATTCAATCATTTCCAAATATCTGCTTACCGACCTTGGTGATACAGAGAATTCCACATCTAGCTGCATAGTTGGATGTCAGACGTGGTCCATCACGACAGGAGCTGTCACAGTAGCCCATATACTCACATACTCGCATGAAATAGACATGCCATACACAAGGTTGGGAAGATTGGAAAGTAAAGTACAGTCGCTGCACGGCTGGCTACACAGTATCAGCCGCAAATCAGCTTCTGTAGGGGCACATGCTTTCCATACTAATTATACAGTACTCATCCTCTTCCGAACGTGTCACATGTGGGCATCAGTCGAAGTCATGAGGTCGGAAAGAAATGCCTGGCTGTTAAGCAGCCTTCATAAATTGTTCGTAAACTGATCTCATCCCATGATGCTTTGTAGCACATCCACCTCCCGACTATGTGATATTGATGCACGAGCTGCGGCTATTTCTTGATCCGCTTGTACTTGCCGCCCATCACTTCCAGATCGCCATCCTCCACCTTTTCAGCCAGAAAGTCTTGTAGCTCCTCGTTGCTCCAGGGAAAGCCCTCGGCTATCAGCATCTTCATCATCATGGCAATCTGTGCCAAGGGCATAGACGCCGCGCTGTTTGTCAGCATGCCATTGATGAATTGCCAGTACACAGTTCTTTGGGCATCGTCAGAGCGCGCTTTGCGCATTTTCTGCGTGTCAGCAGAGCCTGCTGTTGCTGCTGTTGCTGTTGCTGCTGCTTCTGTGGACGCATCGGCGCCCGTGTTCGCGTCTACTTCCGCATCTGCCTCAACCTCCGCCGCCGCCGCCGCTGCCGCCAGGTTCTCGATGACGTGGTATTTCTCAGCATCTTGTGGATCCTGCCGCAGCACACCCTGCTTCTCCCAGAATGCTAGAGCAAGTGCCACAAGATCCTCGTCCATTCTAAGCATCTCGACGAGATCCCAGTGCGACCGATGCGCGGGCGCGTCCCCCCCTTCTTCAGACTCTTTTCCACTACTTTGAAACGCATATATGACCGTGGCCTCGTATGTTTTGCACTCCAGAGACACAGTGCGATCTTCTAGTTCAAGCTCGACAGAGACCTGACCCAGCTGATTCAGCCATGACAGTTTGCGGCCCTCCTTTGCTTGCTCAAAGAACGATGCATACATGTCTTGCTTCTCAGCAATGGGCTTGGGGAGGAGGAAGGCTTCCTGATCCAGACCTGGCCAATACAGGCGAGACAGAATCTTGGCACTGTAAATGGCACTGCCAATCGATGCCGCTCCATCATCCATAGGGTCAGACTCATCCTCGGGTGCCTGGCTGCCGTTTATTTGCGGAATGATGTGGGTATTGAGCAGGTGGGAGTCTTGAACATCCTTGATCATGACCTCGCAGTTCTGCATCGAGCCCTCGCCGAAACGCTTTTTGAGCAGATTCAGAACCTTGACCTCCTTCGCGAATGAGTCTTGCGGCGAAAGTAGCCGCTCGGCAATGATGCTTTGAAACTCCTTGGTAAAAGCTTCTCGCGAGCCCAACGCACTGATCAGAGTGCCGATGACGTCTTCAGTCTTAGGCCGGCGGTAGTTGGTGCCCGCATCGATCGGGTCAGGCATCCATTCCATGTCGTCCCAATCTAGCCCTTCTTCATCGACATGGCGCCGACGGTGCTGCATGGGGTCATTGAGAATGGTGGCCAGCTCATCGAGCTTGCAGCTTAGCGAGTTTGGCGTCACAGAGCCGGGGGCCGGAAGTGCAGAGCTGGCTGCCCGTGTCTTTGCAATCTTGTCTGCTACCGTCCCATTACCAGAGAGTGGCGCCTCCGGGTCGGCAAGAAGGCCATCTACCACAATTCGTACTGCATCTTCGCGCTGGCACAGACAAAACTGCAAAGGTGCAACAGCCGAGCTCAGGAGAACATTAGATGGGTCAAGAACATGGAATGTGCGGATCATGGCGACATAAACCTGCATAATTTCCAAGGTTGAGCACGCAGGATGGATCAGCCGCTTTTGCATTTCTGCCGAGAAAGTAGACACGAGCTGTGCACGGCGCTGCGAGGTGGTGACGCTGACGCGCAAGTCTTCCAGGCCCTCTCTGCTCTGCGGCCAGTGCAAAACAATGTCAAAGAGCTCAGTCATTCGCAGCATGGAGAGTCGGCCCAGGGCCACCTCTTTCCACTTTTCCACATCAGAACCTGGGATTGCATTGCCTGCTTGAGGGCTGACCCTCTCCATTACTTCTCGGGCTAAAGGGGCAAAATGGCTCTCAATCCAGTCGTACACCACACCAATGCAGAAAGAAGGAGCTTGCTGTACTTTCGGGTTACGGTGCCTGTACTTGAGCGCCGCCATCGAGCCAACCGGGGAGCCGCCCTTACGAAGCTTCGGGTTCGTCTCGCCCCAGCGGCCAGCAAACGAGAGCTGAATAAAATCGATCATCTTTTCGTCCATAATCTCAGCAAACAAGATCTGAAAGTTCTCGCCAGCGAGCCCAACATCATGTAGAGGCTGAAGTACTCCTAGCATCTCTTTCTTCAGCGCGCCGACCCGGGTATCAGAATGCGAGGGTGGAAGTGGAGGTGCACTGGATGCAGCGGCGAGCATAGTCCTCTGCCTCGCCGTGGGCGAGATTGGAGCACCCTGTGCACTTCTCCGTTTGAATGGAGTGTTGTTGGCACTGTTGGAACTGCTCTCGTCAAGCTTCCGTGGCGACTCAAATCCCAGAAAAACACCTGCGAACCGGGTAAAAACCACACGAATGGAATCTGTTAAGCCTTTGGGGGTAGAGTTAGCAACCAAGGCATTCGCATCTTGCCGGAACCTAGACACAATGGCGTCTGAATTTTGTGCCAGGGGGTTGCCATCAGAAGACCGAATTCCGCGCACAAGCAGCATAAGACCGTAGAAGTATAGACGGAATGCAGCTTCTAGGGTACGGATACTGTTGACAACCACGGCCATGTGATGGTCGTAGTAGCGCTGGTCTTCCAGTGTAGCGGTCTCCCCTTGGCGGCGCCACGTTGAGGGGGGCTCGCCAACACAAGCCGAGAGCATAGGCAGTACATGCTGAGTATAGTGATGCCGGACTTGGTGGGTGTGCCAGAAAAGAATGTCGTCTGTGTGCAATGCTCTTGGAAGTAGGGTACGAGCATTAAAGACGAGCCGGACAGACTCGTTGAAGTCCGCCTCGGTGGCAGTATCCTGCGGTGATGGAACCTGTGACTCTGGTGCCAGTGTGCCAAAGGAATCCTCGACTGCTACAGAGGACGGCAATGAGATCCGGGCCGTGACAGCATGCCAAGCCCGGTCGAACCGGAACTGATCGTTTCCATCCGACGTCAAGGCCGGCCGGCCAGTAGTTGCGGCAGCATTATGTGTGCCCTCGTCATTAGCGTCGGGCAGATCCAAGTCTTCGCTGTCTTGTGACTGTGCAAAACTTGGCCCAGCCATTGCCGCACTCCTTTGCAGTGGTGCAGAAGCATCTGGCACTCCAAAGGCCTGGCCATGGGCAGGGAAGCCAGCTATGGGGGTGGCATTGGGAGTGGGCTGTGTGATGTCTGTCTGAAAAACGGAAGAAAATGCCTGCTTTCTTTGATTTCTCCAGGCGCCAACTGTCCTTGCTGCAGGCGCAAATGCAGGTTGCACACTCTGGAGGCTCTTGTGATGTGTCGCGGCCCTGTCATTTAGTTAGTGTGCGTTGCTCGCGTATCTTTTATTTTTGTTGATTTGATCTGTTATTTCTTCTTATTGCCATGCTCTGCCCTTCTATTTTCATGATACCCCCCTCCCCTGCCTGGGGGCTGCTCGGGTGGCTGTGTCGTTTTGCGTGATGCTACTCAGCAGAGGTACCCAATGACTTCATAGCAGGGTTATCGCTGCCATCTCACAACATGGCCTATTTATGTCGGCCAGCGTTCCCTGCGGCTGCGCCCATCGACGCATCAAGTCATCATCTTACCTTAGTGCATCATCTAGGGTAGCGAAAGCCGACTGGACTGCAGCCATGATTGGCAGGCGCAGCTTGTATGGATGTGTATTAAGAATGGAGTAGCGTCAATTTAGGTGGAAGGCGCGCAGCATGCAGATGGTGATGATGAATGGCGAGTACGAGTATCGTGGTGCGATGCTTGGTGTTTTCGTCGAATCAGATAGTCTGTTTACTCGAGCACTTGGGCCGACGCTGGCCTACCACTGCATGAAGCGTGATAAGCGCGAAGCAACACTACAATACAGCTTGCAGGTGAACAGTGTATAGTGAACTGTACCGTTCGCATCAGAATGGATGTGCCAACGCAGAGAGGCGAGCAAGGAGCAGGCTTGGTCACGGCTCGATGTCGACTCGGCACGCGTCAAAATGGACCTGATGCAAGCAAGGGTGACGATGCAGCAACTGGCATAGCCGCCGGGTAAGAAGACTAGCCTTTTTCCAGTTGTATAAAGTGAGATCCCGTGGAGGCGCGGGCTGTGGTGATGAGAGCTGTTCTTCGTGAAAGGCTGCACTGCACGGCCACCATGCTCCTGTTTACAGCCGAGATGTGTTTGCTGTGCTGGCATGCGCGCCCTCTGATTGGCTGGCGGCATACGCGTCTGATGTCGACTTTGGCCCCTCCCTGTTGGCAGGTGGTCTAGGGGCGGGCTAAGCGCCGGCGCTTGTTTAGATGCCCCACCTCTGCCTCTGGTTGGTGGGGCTTTGAATCCAGGGTTCAGCGCGTCTAATTAGCCGGTATGGCGGCGGACAATGGGCGTGGCCTGGCCGCAGTACAGGGCTAATCAGGGCTAAGCAGGCCTGGTCGGCCACAACACAGGGTCGTTATTGGAAATAAGGAAACTCCTATTACAATAATGGTCCGATGAGTACGGCCGCAATAAACTCTTGCACAATAATTATCACAATGCATCCACGATCGAAAGCGCCAATCAAGCTAGGCTGAACGGGAACTTGCTACCAGATTGAGCACCGGGCCCGATGGCCGCAAACACACGTATTCCGCAGCAGGCTCACAGCCATGGGCAAGCAGGATGGGCGGTCTGGCGCATTTGTTCCAAAGATATCGACACTATTCAGGATGTAGCCTCGGCGCGTCGAATGCTAGAAAATAGAAGGCTATCCGCAGTGCTGGCTCGGGTTCAGCAGCGGATTATGACTGGCATCTATCTACTCCGACTATGTTGCTTCTTGCAGCAAAGGCGATGCTCGAGGTGATCTTCTATTTTGGATACAGTGGCTCATAATGGCTTTGTCTTCCTTCGTTGGCATCCTCACAGATATAAATATCAAGGGCTTAATCGGCGGGAAGGCCAGCGATGGACGATATACAGGATCGAGATGATACACGCTTAGTTATAATCACGAAAAGCACAGCCATGCAGCATCTATACGATCATAGTTCGGAGAAGGAAGAAGGAAGAAGGAAGAACGGCAAAGGATGGTGCCACCCCTCGGGGTTTTGTGTGCTAGCTGGACGGGATGGATTCGCGTAGTAACGGTCACCTAGTGGGTGCTGTGTAGTGGCACCCACGGAGTTGACACAATAGTGGCCTGGCCATTCAGTAAGTCCAGTGCTGGCCTGACCTGGCCTAACCATTTACTACATACTATAGCTTGCCTAGGCCGATAGAATAGTCTAACGACAACGTGCTCCCTTCCACGGTTCTTTAAATTCTCCCATATCCGAGGCTGGGATATTCAGTCCTGTTTCATTTATATACAAAGGTCGGGGAAACAGATTCCGACTTCCCGTGCTCAGGCCGAGTATAGATACTAGCAAGGAGGTATGGAGGCATTGAAGCGCAGTCTCAAAACCAGACAGCGCCCCAGCACCTAGAATCGAGTCATCGAGTGCTTGAAGTGCCTACGGGCCATAAAGCCCTTCTATTATGTGCAAGGGTGCTTCAAAAATACACTCGGATACAGGGGTTCTGGAGCTTTCTATTGTTTTAGCTGCCAGTTAGCTGCCAGTCGTCGCAGGGGCCGCCAGGCATACTATACCTCATCGTTAGGACTTAGTGTCCACAGATACTGTACTGAGAAGGATCGGGTATTTCTTATTCTAATCTCATGCTGCAGCGCACGTTCTGTTCCGATAGCTGTTTCGCAGGCTGTTAATATCAAAATAACGACAATAGTGATCTATCCTCTCATTGCCACTGCCGCCCGAAACAACTCCAGGTTCCAATCTTCGGAGAGTCGCTCCAAGTCTCGGGCACGAGCCGCCGATACAGGGCAAGGTCTCATCTTTGAATTCCGTAGCGCTGTTTCCGTCTAAACAACCCTGCAAGATTGATAGCAGCTTTGGGTGTGAGACGAAATTGAGAGAATTAATGTGCGCAAAATCTAGCCCGTAAGGTCTGTGAGAACCTAGAGTACAAACCAACGACGTGGATATCAAAGAGACGGATACCCAGCCCGAGGTTCCTCTCTGGCACAACTGTTTCGGTTCAAGCGCGCCAAGACAAGTGTGCACCCCTCACCCATCTGCGAGAAGCATACCTGAATTGCTGTCGACACAAGTACGCTACTCTGTACAGAATATGCTCGCCTAGCAGTTGGGTGTTACATTGCGCTGCAGTGCCCGGGCTCATACAGACTATGTAGTAGACAGGCCGTTTTTGATACCGATATGACATGAAAAACTTGGTTGTAGGATTGCGTTCTTCTATTGTAAACGGATAACATACATACTGTGTAAAGGGGCGATGTGGATTTGAACGGAAATGGCATATGTCATCGTGTCGGTGTGGTAAGAGTGAAGATTGACGATTGGACCAAGTAATACTCAGTACTCAATAATTAAAAGTGGGATCGTCTTGTTGACAGGCTGCAGCAATCCTTGACAGATGCGCAGACAAGCATGGCAGTGTCGGCCGGATAAAAGGTCGATGATCATCAACGACGCACAGCTGCAACCACTCGCAAAAAACAGAAAGCAAGAAAAAAAAAGACAGCGTTGTTACATGTGTACAAGTCTTGAATATTTACATGGTAGTGTTGTATCTAGTGTCACTACGTTCGCATCCTGATTTGGTCATGTATGCACGAGAAAGAGAGATCTCCATGATGGTACCCCACGCGACATGAGAAGAGGGGTTTAGGCTGACCGAACATTTTACATAGTAAACGGTCGGAGTAGATCAAATTGCGAACGGAAATACAATGTATAAATAAAGACGAGTACGAGTAAGAGTTTCGAATAAACCGCCACTTTGCAGATGCGAGAAGAAGCAACACCACAGAAAAAGAAGGATCGAGAGCAACGTGTTATCCAACTGATGATGCCAATACTTTAGCCATATAGGAAGTGCCAACTGATTACCAGGAAGCTGGGTAACACCGCTTGTTGAGGCCTGCCCAACGTGCAAAAACAAAGGATGCACGCTAGGAAGGCGATCGAAGCAATAGAAGGCCAAACCTACAATGTACGTAGATCTTATGTCCTGAGCGTAACTGGTAACAGCTTCCCACCAACCCGGACAATGTACCAGTCTTTCTACTTATCAATCCTCATCCTTCTCCCACTCTTGCATCCTTCATTCTCGGCTCCTTCGTTACCACCCCTCTCGCTACGTCTACTGCTTCTGTACCTCTTCCGTAGAGCTTCTGGTGCTCGTCATTCTCGCCAACCCCTTGATGTGATCCTTCCTGCCCAAGAACTGCTTGAGCTGGCATCTCGCATCCCATTCTTGCGCTGACCAATCGCTTTCGGACCCATCCTAACGCTACGCATCTCGATCTTACCGCTTTTTACTACCGAGCCCAAGCCACCTCACTCTTGCCATGTCACCAATAGCTGTATATACCAGCTCCGAACCAGACATAAGAGTCTGAAGACTAAGACTTTCGATGGCTATCTGTCTTCTGGCCGAGTAGTGATTCTGTGCATCAACCCGTCCTCGCGTTTCGAATTTCCTCCCAATTCTTGTTTCTGCTCGCTACTTCTTCCTTCTTCCTTCTTCCTGCCTCCTGCTGCCGTCGTTTTCGAGTTGAGCACGCCGTAGAGCTAGCATATTTCTGCCCCTCCCAAAAATTGGTCGGTAATCTTCTTTATCCTTCCCGGTGAATCAGCATCCGCCGCAGATCACTTGTACGGTTCCAATGAAGGAATCGTTTGAGTCAAAATGACAGGTAAGAGGTACTGTAGTAAAAGTAGGCTGTGTTCTCCATAGTAGTATCAACACAGTATCAGTGTGTGCTAGTTTTTGCCCAGCGCTTGCTGTAGTAATAGTCCGTAGTCTAATTATTCCTTAGTAAATACGTAGATACTTTTCTCCTCATGCATCGCCCCCATTTTGCTCAGCTCCTACATATACTAGTGCTATGTAATTTTAACTTTACCAGACTGTCAAATTCACACCCGTTACATAGTATTGCTGCAAAACTCCAACGGTCAGAGTACAACCTGAATCCTGGCATCTCCATCGAATCCTTCCAATTCCTAGTTCCTAGTCATCGGGCCATCAGCAGGGGTGTCTATGGAGTTAGAGTAGTAGGCTGCCTTGTGTAAAGCTGTGCAGGACAATTCTACTACTGTATGTACAGCCTAGTGGGACTTTTCTTCTCTTGCTGCGCTGGGTCCTCGGCAAGGCAAATTCTCAGTTGTACAGTATGTACATAGTTTACGTATACTGTCCAAACTGGGGGCGGTTCTTCGGCCTTGTGCGAGCTTCCTTTCCTGTCCAAAAGCCATGCGCCATCACGGCTACCTGCCTGCTCCAGGATGTACTAAACTTGAAATCTTCAGGCTTTCAAGCCATCCGTAGATAAATTCATGTGAGTGAGATCTGGCGAATAGTAAATGAGTAAACGCAGGACACCTACTATGATTATCCGGTCAAGGCGAAAACGCACTCCCTCATATGTACGGCGGATTGGTGAGAATAAGTATTTTATGTAGGGATATTGTAAAATATTTAAGGACTGCACAAGCCTGTTAGTAAAGTCCAGTGTCGACGGAGCTGGTCATGACCCTATGATATTAGAGGGCTGTACGGAAAGGCGGCGATCCGTAGCAAGTGGATTTTACAGTTAATAAAAACTTGTGTAAAAAGGACACAAGGATTGATTTAAAAGTACGTACAAAGTGACTCGTTTACGCCGCCTGGGTAACTTATGTTCTGTATCGTTGGCACGGATGAACCTGATGGCCCGACTCGGTCGTGCTCATTAGAGCAATACCCGGCCGCGCAACGTGGAATAGTCTACAGTTGCTTCAGTAGCGGAGCTATCATGGCGGCCACGCTATGTGGTAGAGAATATGCTACCACGTAAGATACATCGTACATACATATGTACATACATACTTTGTTACACCATCAACCGACATAGGGTGGCTATTGGAGAAAACAAGACACACCGCGAATCACGGACAGGAGCTCGGAGCAAAGCCCCTGCTAGTGGCTGCTAGACGATGTAGAGAACTCTCACAATGCGTCTATTCGCTGTGCAGTCAAACTTGTTCTGTCGCACTGCACCTGTGTGGTGGTCCATCTTCGTGGTATACAATATGTTGGCGAGTACGCAGAAGGCATGCAGCGTCACGCAATGTGGTCGAATGATGTATTGAAAGATTGTTACCACCTGCCTTCTCGGCCAGTTGCGTTACAATTTGAGCTTCAATTGCAATGATGCACCCCAAACTGCTAAGCCAGAAACATATATCACAACAATTATCAATTTCTTCTGGGTGAGTGTCTCGATCCGAATTAACAGCCTAGAACCACACGGATACGCGCCCATCTGTACGCCTACATGTTTACAAAGTCAAAGCCGACCCAGATATTAATAACTGCCAGGCAAAGGCCTCAAATTACTGCAACACTGAGCAAATTAAGGTATTATGCTAATTCAAACTGAACACTGGATGAATCTGTATCTATTCTGCCCTCGAAGTAGAAGTGGCACTGTCAAGTCTAGATTACGGAGTAGAGTATCATGTAGACTCGAGTAGTACGTTCAGATAGTCGTTTTTTTAGATTAGGTCCGTGTCTCGTTTCATAAGCTAGATTGTCCTCTCCAAATAAGTCACACCCATTTTAATTTTGTCGATGTTCCCAGAATATAAACTTTAAATAGCGCATTTACACTCTGCAAATGCTGCGTAGGATGTTATAGTGTCATGTCAATAAGTGGTGACATGGACCAGTTTCCGGTAATATGTACATACATTATAGTCACCTCTTATTTGAATTTTGCAACACAATAAGTTGTGAGAAAGTTACAAACTATATGATACACATTAAACAGGATACCAGTATGCCGAGACATTTCTTATGGCCGGAGAGATGCCGTGTTGCAGGGCTGCAGGCGTAGTCAGATATAGGAGGTAAAGCAGCCATGACAACGCAAATTTTCTGTAGGCAACGCGTAGCCACAGCGCTTAAAACCATTGCATGTTCGCTGAGCTGTCTCATTCCAAGGACTGCTAAGATGACGAGAACCTCTATGGCGCCTCATCATTTTGTTCGGACGAGCGCCCGCTGTCTTCCAGCGGTCTACGACGTTCTCCGTGGCGTCTGAGGGGGCGGGGGGGGGAGGGTGAGGGCACATAGAGCAATTTCAAGTCTGTCACACTTCGGCGAGCCTGAAGCTAAGCTCAACTGCTTCTATTTGTCTTGCTTTAGTTACAGACCATAAGTCCATTTTCCAACAGCCGCGTTTGGGGGTCTGAGCTGATCGTCAAACACAGCGAAACTATTTACATACTACAACCCGTACTTAGACGAAAGATTAGCTCGCAACTGTGCTCATTATGGTGATCTGTCGCCACAGCATGGCCTCGTAATGGCAGTATGAAGAGTGCATGATGTGTACTTAGTTATTCTATCACTACCGACCAACACTGACCAGCACTGATTGGCATAGGCGGCGAGCTACCATTTTCGTATCCTGGCAAAGTGTCCTCTGTGCGTAAAGCCGGCAATGCAGGCAAAGATCAACACCGTCAGCCAACTGTGGCGGTAAATGATGTACTGGTAACCTGGTATAACAAGGCGGCCCGGGATCAAAGACCGAGGATAGCGACATGCAAGAAGTGTGTCATTTACCACTTGGAGCAGACATAGGCCGCAATCGCCGGCACATATCAATGATCGAACCCAACGGTGCTGGCGTAGAGCACCGGAGCAGTCCCCGTCCAGTAAATTATCCTTTAGCTCCCATGATCCCGCACCGGGCATATTTTAGTAAATTAATTCCTCTTCCCCCGGCCTCACAGCCCAACGACGCAAGAACGGACGAGGGGCCAAATGTGTCCTTAGGCTGCATCACGACAACCGCGCACATTTACAGCCGCATGCCCTTGGGAATAGTGCCCTACAACGCACAAGTGTGCTATTATTCTTCTGATGTCCTGGTAGAACTCTCAGTCTAGTGAAGCACTCTGCAAAGTAATACAGTCTACCCTCTATTTTCTACTTGATGACCCTTCGGTCCCGAGAGTCTCGAATACCCCGACCACGGAATATTATGTATATGTACATCGTAGTGGAGTGCCTTGACAAGCTTGGGCCAGTACTTTGTACATATAGTTCGTATTCACACTCTCGCACTGTATCTAGCCAACCTATTTCTAACACAACGGCAAAGCTGCAGTCAACGGCACTACGATGGACGGGCCGGGTTGAGTGTGTGTGGTTGAGTGGGTAAGCGCAATGCAATGTACTCTGCAGGCGGCTATATTATATTTTCCTGCGCGATGTGTAGCAACACTTGACAAAGGGATATGTAGAGAGATTGGGAGATACATACATTGCAGCCATCGCCCATCTACATTAACATCTGTGTTGTAGCAGCCGGCTGCGTTGTAGCTATGATCAGTTGTTTTAATATGACATGGAGACCGTAGAGATTCATCAAGCATAATCAGTGGTTCGGGAACGGCATGAAGTCAACAATACAGTTATATACTACACAGCGGCTGGATGCAGCCAGTTGGAACTGGGTTCCCGATTTTTGCCAATTCCTGCAAGTAATACTTTGTCCTTTTGCATTCTTGCTCACAGGCTCGGCTAGCCGGGCGTACTGTATTACCACGTAATTTTACTACCCCATAAGCGACTGACAAGGGTACGATATGCTCAGTGACCTACAGAGTACACGCACCTCTGGCAAGTCTTGGCCAATATCAAGCAATCATATTACCAATATTGGAATAGATGGCAAAGCATAACGGTGTCGTATTGGTCTTTCTTTCCGGGGCTGTGGTATCAAGTCCATCGCGTTCAGTCATTTATATTGCTTTGCCTAATCTTACCAAACATTAAAATAGCAAACAGGTAAACAGACAAACAGGCAAGCACTGCTATTCTTCCGTATCCTAGTATACGTCGTCTTCGCTAAAATGACGTTGTTTTATAAGTTTTACTTTACATGTGAGCTCGCCGTTATCGCAAGTATTCCAGCCAGCGTGACCAAAGGTATTACTTGTATGGTTCAATATGCTGTGTACCTCCGGAGAATTAGCAGTCTGTTGTACTGTTGAAGCGTTCTTGTACCTGCCCATCTTCTCGTCACCAGATATGGCTATGTTTCAGGTCATCTGCACGAGATGTTGGCTAGCGTTGCATCGGCTCTACATAGTACAACGAGCATATGGCCAGGCCACCCTTCTGTCTGTGCCACCATTTTTTATTAGTTACAAGTATTAGTGTATGCGATTATTCTACGCTGCCTAGTAGATTCGTGTCCTCACCTTTATATTGCGATTTCTTAAAGATGGAAACAAGAAAACAAATCATTGAGACTTCACAAGAACGTGTTATATTTCCAGCCCAGCCTGAGTGTGCCTGGTCTCCGTACACAGCGCGTAATGCGGTTCTAACGCAGACATGGGGCCAGTCCAAATAATCAATACATTCAAATTCAAGTCAATGGTCAAACAGCCCCGGTTGTAATAAACTAAACCGACAGAGGCCGAAAAAAAAAAGCTGCCCTTTCTCCGTAAAAAGAAACATACATTCGACATGCATATGCACTATTACCCTGTGCATGCTTGACAGCGTCTGTACGATGCAGTGAAATTATAGTGTACAGAACTAGCATGACAGGCATCTACTCTGTAAAGCCTCAACGGTCCAGCAGTGGCTATTAGTCGGCCGTGTAGCCAGGACTCCCTGTACTATGCATGTCTTAGTTGTGTCTTTCTGTAGAATATTTTTACACTTCTTTCCCGTTGTCTTTCCTTGTTTGTACATAGGTATTCTTCATTGTTGCTTTTATGGGGGGCTTTTGTCATTTTGCTCTGTATTATTACATTACGATATATCAACATCTTTCCTCCCCCCTGCATCACATCATGGACCAACCCCATTCTTCGACCCTGGTCGAGCTGGGTTCGAGATTGAGTTAGCCACACTCAAACTAGTTGTCAGCACCAAAGCGTTGTGTGTTGCCTTTCACAATTCTCTTTAGTCTGTCCATTTCCGCACACTCTGCCCGGCTGGCTTGGTCTTATTTTTTTTTGTGTACTGCCAACGGATTTAGAGGATGAAATTTTCACTGTACTCCGACGGAAGAACCTAAACTACCGGGCCTGCAAGTCTCATCTACTTCTTGCCAGCCGCCGAGTCGCGGTTCGTACAATATGGTTGGTTGATATTTGGGGTATTTATGTCTTATTTACTCTATTAAGTTGACCAGCTGTCTACGGTAATACAACTCTTACGTTAGCTATCAGTTCTATAATTTGGTAGCATCTATTCTGTTGTCTCATTTATGGTGTCTAGTAGTGTTCTATCTTGATCCTTTGATGGGGTCCGGAAAAGCAACTTACTTAGGTCAAAACAGAAAAGCCCCCAAAAGACGCGATGTGCAGACCAGCCCATCGTTGCCAATGTTTGGCGGTACAATATGATCGTTCCTCAGAACATCAAACCAGGAAGGTGGCAATGCCTAGCAAGGAGACGGACTGAACAACATCAAGCATAGATAGCGCAGATTTAGGACGTGACGATGATGGTCTAAACCGGAGCTTGCCGTTATCGCATCACCTGTCAGCCATTCCTTCGTCAAAGATATCGAAGACTTGACTAAGGATGAGGAGATGAAAAAAGCAAGCAAGTCAGTGTTCCAAACTTGGAGAGCAGGAGGAGCAGGATTGGGAGGGTGCAGGAGCCGAAAAGTGGGAGTCGAAGCATAAAACGCAGGTAGATAGGACAGGCTAGGGAAGATGATCGCCAGCAGGGCGCTGGCTCAGCTTCTGGGCCTAGTATGGTCATGGTTACTCAAAGCGATGCTGTCTATCACTCGGCGGCCTTCGAGTTCTAAGGACGGTCTAGCCTGCCATGTAAATAACGCAAATAGGAAGGTTTTCATTACTTGTTATTGCAGGCTACAGTATGTACTCCGTAGTTTTAACGTACTATATCTTACATCGTTGGTGCGTCATGATGCCATAGCATCCGTGTTATTGCGGATAAGTGTGTTTGTTCTATCATTTTAAGGTATTTGATATGTATCGAATATAGGAAGAAATGTACAAAAGAGCAATGCGCCGGCAGAAATAACCACCACTTTTATACAGTGAGAATATACGTTCAAAAATGTATGTAAAAGTAATGAATTATATAGCTGAAGTATCAAATATCAAAACAACCGAAGCAAAAACATTGATCCCATCCCCAGAAGTTATAAGCAACTCTCCACCAGTGCGAAACCTTCCCCCAGAGACAAAATGAAAACAAAGACAAGTAACAAAAAGGTTACACTATGCCAAACAAAAGAAATGTGAACTGATATATTGATGTAGAGTAAAATGTAGACAGAGAAGAAAAGAAAAAAGAAAAAAGAAAAAAGAAAAAAAAAGAACAGAAAGATGGGTAAAAATAATCCAAGAAAAGGTTTAAAGCAAACGGCTGCCGACGATTCGATGGTCTCTGAAACGAAATTGTTTACTGAGTTTTTTTTAAAAAAAACACTTTTGTGGTGTTGTGTATGAATATGGTAGATATGGGGTATACTCGTGCTGCTCGTATGTTTTGTCTTGTCTTGATAGCTGCTGCGGCCAGCCGTTGCTGCTATAGTAGCCTCCTCGAGATGGAAGCCAAAATAAGAGGCCAAGAATCTTAGTTGCGTTGCCTCTGCTTGCATTTGTCGTGCTGCAGGTGTCCATTGCGAGCTGTTGTTCGCGTAAACTCGGCACCACAGTTGGGACACACAGCCTTAGCTGCCTGTCCAGACTTTTCTCTCTGGTGTCTTAGCAGGTTGCTAAAGGTTGAAAACTGGCGGCCGTTACATCCGTGTTCCCAGCACTGCGGCTTCGGCCGGCTCTGGACAACACGGACACCTGCTGATCCGGGGGCGCCAACAGCGCTACCAACAACACTGTCGTAGGAGTGAGGGTGGTGATGAGGAGAAGCACTGTGGGCATGGGCATGGGCGTGGGCATGGGCGTGAGCGTGAGCGTGGGCATGAGCCTGAGGGTGGGCTTGAGGATGTGCCTGTGGATGAGCCTGGGAGTGGGCGTGGGCGTGAGTATGGGACAGGGGCGGGCTGTTCTGGCCTTGGTGGTGGCCACCGCCATTGCTGTGGTGGTGTGGGCGGTGCTGCTGGGGCATGGGGTGCGGCAGTGGGCTGTGGTGAGCGGGTGCTTGCTGCTGTGCTGGTTGCTGGTTCTGGGGAGGCTGCTGATGCTGCTGGTGCATTTGGCCAGCACCCAGGATGGAGGAGTGTGGTGGGTGCATATGGTAGACCATATTGGGCTGCTCAGGAATGGCAGTACGCCTGTATCAATTTGTTAGTATATCTTGGAATCCTGCTCGCTATTCCCTATTCCCTATCCCTAATAATTCCTATTACCCACTTGATGGACAGAGGATTTGGAAGGATTCAGGCAGGGCAGGGGTTTTTTGGAGATGGGCTCATTTTGGGAGCAGTAGACGCACGGGTACTGTGAGTGCAGCGTTGAAGGAGCTGCAGAGGGGAAGGATGCAGTAGTGTATTCAGGCATGTAATGCTGGTTGTGGTAGGCCGAAGTTGAAAAGACTCCCTGGCTCGAAGCGTTGTCGTGCATCGACGGCGAGTAGTAAGAAGGCGAGTTCAGACCAGCAGACGTCGTGGTCACCGACTCGGCAGACATGAGGGACATATGCGTGGGCGCGCTGGACGTGTAGATTCCGGGAAGGCTTCCGGTTGCCGAAGACGCACTTAAGTCAGCCATGGTGACTGCCGTGACTGCTGTGACTGCGGGAGGCGATGATTGCAAAAACGAGGGCGAGCCAATAATCGACTGAGTGTGCTCGGGCGAGGCACTACCAGACGTAAGGATGCTGTCAATATTACTATCAGATGTCGACTGGCGCGAGATGATCTTTTCGTGACAGCGGGCTTGGTTTTGCCGACGCTTAAAGGCGCGCTCCTGAGGTGTGAGGGAGAGGCTGTAATGTGGTGGGCTGCCGGTAATAGACCGTGATGTGTGAGGTGGTGAGACGCTTGTGTCAGAAGCGTAGGAGGAAGAAAGGTCAGGACCGAAAAGACCGTGTTGACTAGACTCAATAGCTGCTATTGAGTGTTAGTTAAATGTGCGTTACGTGTGCTGGCTGGTGCTAGCAAATGCAAATTGCTCTTCTTGGTCTGTATGCAGGGTGTTGTTCTTTTAGTTTAGCTGCATTGCATGTGTGTTGTTATCGTTGTTGGTCTTCTTGTTGCCGGTATGATATATGTGTTTTGACAGACTTGTAAGATTGACTCCAGGGTCGAGTTTGAAGAGTGTTGTGTTGCAATTTCGCGGTTCCCATTGTCCCAAAAATCATGAAGGGGGAATTAAAGGAAAGGGAGTTGGTCGTACCTGGCCAGGAAGAGAAGTTTTGTCTACTGCCCATGCCGAACACAGGATCAAAGTGGAGAGCAGCGACAGCGCTGCAAGAATGGTGTGAGATAACGAAGGCAGGGTTGAGGGAGGGCAAAACAAAAGGCAAGACGAGAACGAAGAAAGAACAAGAAACAACGACCATGAGCGAGAGCCGAGAAGGGGAGGGGCGTCTCTTTGATGCATGCAAAAAAAAAAAAAACGCGCCCAACCCACCATGCACAGAAACCAGCCAGAGACGGCAGGGAAAGCGTGAGATGAGAGACAATACAGGACTTATAGGCAGACAGAAACATGCATGAAGGCACAAGAGACAACCGTCGAAAACAAAGGATACAAGCAGCGCAAAAGAGAGTGGCAGGAAATAAGCAAGGGCATTGTTGGTATATTCTCACCTCATATTTGCAGCTTGCAATAATATAGAATGAGGACTGCAAAGGCGATTAAGACGACGATACCAGAGCTGGCAAGACTATGACGGAAGCAGGAGATGTTGGAGCTGGCGATGGGGAGGGTGGACTGAAGGAGCCGCTGGAAGCGGAGCTGGAATCTGAAAGTAATAATAAAGCTTGTAGGTATCGTTGGAGCTGCCGATGAGAAGCCGCGAAGATGTAGGGCGAGGTCGCTCTGATAGAGATTATATTCTTGAGATGCTTGTTTTGTTCTCGAGTGGATAGCGCGAGGAGACCGAGATGAGTTGCAACTAGGTTGGGGTGAGCCGGTGTTCATATACTGATGATAGTGTAAAGACGTATCATGGTATGGACCTATCAAAAAGGCGTGGGCATATACGGTGGTAGCAGATAGTAGTAAGGTGTACATACATTATGAAGTTAACGGGACGGTTGGGTTGGTGTTTCTGTTGGACTTGAACTTGGGAGATGGGGACGGGAGCTTGTGGTCTAAGGTTGGTGGGACAAGAGATGTACTTTATATAAGAGACGAGGTAATGCTTTATGCTTGGAGTTGGAGTAGATTTAAAGAAAAATATATGGTAGGGTTTAAGTAGGTGTGGAAAGGAGGTCTGCGGGAGGAATTGCTTTCGTAGAATGGAGGACGTGTTGACTTGTGGTAGGAAGAGGTAGGGACAGCCAAGATGTGAAGTAAAGCAGAAAAAGAGTACAAATATCCGTTCTGTGATGACCAGAGCTATATAGAGCTTTGAATTGTCGATGTGATTTTATTTCAATGCTAGGAAGAGAAGGGGGTATTGCCATATTATGTATATGATGAGAGAATAAATAGCGTCTCTTACATACGCATTTGTTTTTTGTGTTTATTCCACTAATTTATCTTGCTGTTCTAAAATACTTCTATAATACTTAACCTCTTACCAATTGAGGCTGAGAGACACCCCCCCCCCCACCCACCCCTGCCACAAGAGTACTCTGTAATAACAAAAGCGTAAAAGTAAGAATAAAATAGAGATAAATCAATGACGGAAAAGGGTGGGCCCGTGAGCCAAAATGAACGTTGCTATCCTGCGTTCATCTATTCTACAATTGTTTACGACAACTGCGTATTCGAGTAGGGTTTGTATTGATGCAGATAGTTGTGAACCGTGGCGTTGACGAACAGTTAGGCCGGTATGCAATGCAAGTCCTCTTTAACTGACGCTGCAATGCTCTGACACTGCAAAGCTCTGAAGCTGTAAAGCTGTGAAGCTGTATATAATTGTGAAAAACGCATGACACACAAATAAGCGCGCTCACCAAAACAAAA
This sequence comes from Ophiostoma australiae, assembly GCA_022392945.1. Classification (NCBI taxonomy): domain Eukaryota; kingdom Fungi; phylum Ascomycota; class Sordariomycetes; order Ophiostomatales; family Ophiostomataceae; genus Ophiostoma; species Ophiostoma australiae. The sequence goes on from JAKRGJ010000008.1 coordinate 1,489,436, forward strand.
TACACCTAAACTGCCGCTTATGTGACTTGGGCGAGGCAGAGTTGGACACCAACGAGCAACCCGTAAGTACTGTACTAACACTGAAATATTATTACCAATGGTAGCAAAACTGGGGAAGACCGCCATAATATACACACTCTATCCCTCTGACACGCCACATCTCATGCATACTAGTGTAGCAAACCCAAAGGGCTTCTTTACTTCAACCCCTTGTGCGTTATTACCAGCTAATACCGACCACGGCGTATTGTCTCATCTACAAACACATTCGCGATGATTAACATATCCCTTTCCCGCAAACATACCGTCTCATTCTGTCCAAATGGAGTTATTCTTACGCTGCCCTGAGTCAGTTGTAGAACCAGTCGACATGTTCGGAACCTCGGTATCCTAGGGCAGAGGTGATAGAATTTGGTGAGAATAAAAACAATGTGGCAACTATGATCAATAGAACAGAAGAAAATGACAGGGCAGTCATTCCTACTGTTGAAACATAGCCCTGGGATATGTGCTGAGAAGGTGCGCCGAGATGAATGCGTCTGTGCAGATGTAAATGTGTGGCTCGGGATATGTAGCGACCGACTTGCGTCTTGTGCCTTTGTATCTCACGTGTGTCATCTGTATGTGTGGGATCCAGGAGTGCCGTATCCCAAACACGCAAAGGCAAAGAGACGGAAAGTCGGAGAGACGGAAAGGCACAGGCCAGAGTATTTACACGGGACAGGTACATACATAGCGTTGATGTGCCAAACTCGAGTGTCGCAAAGTCAAGAGGCGGGCGGTCGCAGGCAGATTGGCAAAGTTTGACGAGGTAGACAAAGCTTCAGAGGTAATAAAATCACCGATGGCCCTGGGTCTCCTTCGAAAACCGTTCCTGTGCAACTGCAAAGCACATTATTGCAGCTCAAAGCCGTGGGGCGAGGGCTAGCTGTGTCTCGATATGTACATACCTGTCGAACCACAAAAGATCGCCCTGTGCCGTGATTTGGGCAAAAGGAAACAAAATGGCAAATGAAGCAGACGTTGGTGAGCTCCAGTTGTAATAAACTACAGATTGGCTATGAAGATAGTCAACAGGGCAGGCAGCAAAAGCGGCCTAAAACTACTACAGTACCATTAAATAACTGGCAGCGGGACATTCAAAACACGGCAATACTGAAGTGACAAGCAAAATGGGTCGAGCTACACCGAAAACAAATTATGTTAAATGCTCTTCGCTTTTTCAAAACTCGACACCGACGTTGGGGACATAAAAAGAAACAGAAAGGACCAGAATCTGTAGCAAAGACCATATTACATAAAATTTGAGGCATCAAGGTAAAAAACCGTGGGGTTGGAAAGTTGTGACTCCCATGTTGCATTGCCTACACTCGTGAATCTATGCGAGCTTGCAAATGACGGCAGGATGATATGTAATAATAGAATTTGAGGATATGTAGGAATCAGGAGCTTGTAATTTATCGATAGACATACTTGAGTGGTTCGTAAACGGGTAGGGTATTGGCGTATATAAGTCTAATATGTACATGAGAAATCCAATATATCGATTGAATTGATCGTAGTTGTTTAAATCAATAAAAAAAAAGTATACAAAAAAAGTAATTATAAGGCTTAAAATCCAAAATTGACTACTTGGGCCGAGAACTAAAATCAATGGAAACCCCTAAAATATCGGAAACTAGATAACTATAATATTTATGATGAAGATAAGCGTAAAGAAAGGCCAAAAATATTTAACATACCAATCTTCTTGGCCCTTACTCTTGCTGCTTTTGTTGTCTCAGCACCCCCGGCAATCACGGGCCTTGGCGTGCCAAGCCGGTCAGCTTTATTAAAAACTATCGGGCTCGAGTTCACCGACGTACCGATGTCGAACCATCAATTCTAGCTTCTTCTCAAGGGCTGTGTCGAGATGGCATGTTACAGTCATCACAGCTTTTGTTCTCTTCTTGGCAGCGCTTTCTTTTTTGGCCACTTTTTGTTTAATTTGGTATGGGTAGCTATCGGTTCTGTTTTCGCGGGCAGAACATACCATCAGCTGAGGCGAATTCTTACACCTTTGTGTTTGAATCCTCAACTTCAAATGTCAACTTGGTTGGGACGTCGAAACAAAACCTCGGGATCACAAAAGAGGCTGCTAATTTCCATAATGTGTCGCTTCTTGGGCACCGAGGCTGAAGATCATGGCCATGTTAAGCTCGCCACCCAAAATGCAAGCAAATCTGGGCAACCTATAATAAAGATATCACACCCGATAATATCTACCATGTACTGTCCAGCAAGTAATATATATACGCTATAACTAGCAGAGAGCGCATGTGCTTAAAAAAAGATGTCGAAATAGAAAAGGAAAGAACAGCAAATTAATTACATAAGAGGAAGCGGTCCGGTGATGATGTGTAGGCCACGTTTTTTTTACTTCCCAAGGCAGGTCCAGCCATGTATTGATAGCTTCGGGTAGTTTACTAGGAAAGAGCGACTGTGGACCTGACGAGCTCCTTCTCAAAATGTCAATTCTTGCAAGATAATGTACACAGGATAATCAGGATAAATATAGAGACATGCTTTATCCACGTTGCCAGTCTATGCAAGGCCCATTCGCACCTTCTCTATTTATTTTTGACCCGAGGCTATAATACTCGAACCAGATGCAACAAAAAGGGAAGGAACGCGGCAACGCAGAAGGAAACAGACGCGGGCGCCTACGCTCAGAGTATGTCATGTCTACTGAGTATTTTTGTACCTCTGCTTTCTACACTGGTCAATAAGGGCCCGCTCTTTCTCCCCACTCCCTGTTGCCGCCCGCTTTACTTTTGCAGCACATGGCTGAGCCCTACAATTCATCTACTGGGTAACAGCCACACAGAGACGGAGCTTGCCGCATACAAGTACTGTACTTTTCAAGGAAAGGAGTAGTGGCCTGGGGCCGGCAGACTGGCAGGATTATATATCTTGGATATTCACATACACACTAAACAAACCAAGCCGTTCAAAAGTATACTAAGAACGAAGGAACAGGTATGAATACACAAAAAAACAAAGGACAAAGGACAAAACCAAGGGCGACGGTGGTACTCTCCTATTGTTTCGTGCATACGCTAACAACTCATCGGGCCCGAGTTACAAGCGTCGTCTTTTCGTATTTAGCTCGTGGCTGTAAGCTGTTTGGTGAAGAGTGATGATGTTGGCTTTTTGACGCCATACGCCATAGTGTGTGTTATTAAAAGACCAAAGGAACACAGCTGCAGGAACACAAGTATACTGTTTCCTCTTTTAATACCCCTTGTATTACCAAGAACAAAAGGCCAAACGGCGCCGAGGGAGCACCATAGCGTCATTCCATCTCCGTTCCTGCCGATGCATGCTGTCTTCGAGTTAGTACGGGAGGATGATATTTACTTGGGACTCCTTCGATAGTCTGCAGTGTATATATAGAATGAATGGCCAGTGATGGAAAGGCGGTGATGATATTTCAAGACGACTATACTAGCCTGATGAAGATGCACACGGGCGGCAGGAACCGTAAATAATAAATAATAAAATGAAAGCAAGCAACCCTTGCTGGGCTGACCGCGTCCTAGTCCTTGGCTCGTTGAATACAGATGCTTACAGCGACTGGCTGAGTCGTGAGCTGCACTAGAATCGAGAAGGCTGTTTCAATGCGCTTCAGAGTCGTCCCGGCCCGTGTTTCCGACAGTCCTATGACTTTGATGTGTATTTGTTTCGTGTTGTCTTGCTGGCGCCTTTTAATAATTAAGAAATCAATCATTTAGTTTTTAGAGTATATGTTTTTTTTGTTAACAGTACACTTAAAAAGTCGGTAGTATAGTTGATTAGAACAAAATAGCACAAATTTATTCTATAAATAATATATAGAGAATCATATTCTGTCAGCAAGCATATGGTATCTGGTGATAACTTGTCTGCTATGTACAAATCGGGAAACGGCAGCTGATTACACTATTGGCAGCCGTTGCGAGCCCACTCATGCTACACAAGAATAACGGGTAGAGGCCCTGCATAGTTTGCCGTGATCGTATCCTATGCCAGCCGGTAACAAGTACCATACATAGGCAAACTCATTGCTTACTAAGATAACGCCTTATCAAGACATATTTCATAAATATTGTATTAAAAATACCACAGCGGACACTAAAAATCATATGATTCTGCGAGTCGATATCCAGTCCAAGGTGACAGTAGCAATGTGGTTTGGATAAACATTGACTATACCGTAATAATGATGGCGACCCCATAAGGGGGGTGAACGAGGCACGAAATCATACGAAATATCAGATAACCATACCCAATACAGCGCACGTGCTACTCATGTTGCTGACCAGACGTTACAGGCACAGTGTGCTTGGCTACAAATATGGACGAGACGGTAATAATAGTATATGCATACACCTGCACAGAATTGCACTAAGAGCGCATAATGGTGACATTAGCAAATGCTGTGTGAATAGCCGAGGGTTCATGACGAACAGAACAGAACAGCCCCTGGGCGCAGAAATGACGTTGCATATGACATGTGGCACATAGTAACCGCATCTTTGGAAGTCGATGTCAATTTACTAGATGCAACAAAAGATACGACTTAGCTCAAAACAAAAGGCTACAAGATGCTGGAAAAGCTGTGTTTTGAATGAAAAGCCTGGTTCAAGCCTGGCTGATTTCTTAATATGGACGTGGATAAGATAATCCAGTGATGTATATAGTAATAACACCTTCGAAGGGTATAAAATGTGCATTGGCTCTAACATGTGGATAGCCTGGTTGATGCTTGCTAATTCCACTATAACTATGAGCTACTTGCGAGAGACTGTCACTCGTAAATGTTGGGTGAATAATGAACAAGAGGAGACAATAGAGTAATGGCGAGAATGTGACGAAAATGAAAGAGTTGGAAAAAGCTGTCAACCCGAATAAATCACAGACGAGGAAAGATGGACAAGAATAGAACCATGGCAGACCTTAGTATCACACAGACGGCCACCAAAAATACGCGGGCATGGCTCACCGCCACTGGCTGTGCAAAATAAAAACTACTATGTACACACGATCACTCAAGTATGATGGATGCATCGAGATAAAAATAATCAAAACCAACGGGAACAATGAAGAGGGCGAAGAAGCGAGCGTACTATGTGCTGGGCATGAAACACCTGCATCGTACAGGTTTAAAAAGATATTTGGGGGCCAGAGACTATCAGCGGCGTCCCGCATATGTAAAAAGGCCAGCGAATAAGTATCTCACAAGTAGGACAGTAATTACAGTACATAGGTTTGAAGCAGATAAAAAATATATTCCAGAGGGAGAAAGAAGGCACACGGGACAGGAATGAAAGACAAAAACATGCGGAAAGGCAATAGTATTGCATAGGAATAACAAACAAAAATAGAGCAAGTTTGAGAAACAGGCTAGTGGCAAAGTATTGCAAAGTCAACACAAAGTTGTAGAGCTACAGAAATATTTACTGCAAGATGGGCTACATAATTACTATGCACGATACATACTGTAACTTATGTGGCACAAGAGTAGAAGAATAACTCCACAGCCTAAACGCGAAACTATTGGCCAGCCATCGGGCACGGTACTGGTTTCCGTGTTGTACAGTAGCTCAATGAGCACAGAATGTCTACGTCGTAATTAAGTATGTACTTAGCGTAGTAACTGCTTGTAGATGCAGATACATTAAGAGATATGACCTGCCTCAAGAGGAAGATGTTCAAGCTATTCCCCTGCAAGGAAGGCAACCAAATATGGATGCTTGCCAATCATAGCTTGTCAAGACGTAAACCACACTCAAATTAAGATACAAAGAATGCACAGGTTACTTTTACAAAATAAATAAATACAATAAAAAAAAACATGGGCGAAGGATTCAATCCTTGTGAGAAGGACAATCATCTTGAACCAGAGTAACGGGTAAATTAACCAGGCGACAATCACAAAACCAGGAGAATTAAAGCTGGCTGGTGGAACTCTCCATTCGAGTACATATGCTTTGCCGGGGTCATCCATGGGAAACAGAGCTTTATTACTTAGTAGTACAGAGTTGGAGTTGACCCCATAGGTAAGGTACATACAATATACTGTGATAATCCCTGTCTGCAATGGGGAGAAGAGATGACGAGAGAATAGAAGGATCACAGGAGCAGCCGGGAGGAAGTGTCTAGTGCTGCGCTGTGGTATGTAACTACTATGGTACAGTACTGTACTTGTCTTCAAGTAGTTATTTAGTCTGGAACGATGGCGCCACAAGCTTGCTGGGGGGGTCGTCCACTTACTTTGTACTCTGCACTGTGTAGTCGAAGGATTGGGTTTATGGAGTCTGTACACGGCAAAAGACTACCAAAACCGTTTGACTGTCGAGGTAGCTTTAGGGACGGGGCAAGTTTGAAATGGATTTTTTTTTCAATAGCCGATGGTTATCGAAGATGGAGATGAGTTGAAAACGCAAAAGTGGCCAGGGGCCAGGTATGCATCGTAGAGAATAGAGACTGGCTGCTTGGGAAACGTGTAAGTTCGATGGTTGAGGACATGATTCTACACAGTAGAGACTTGGGCAAATTGGAACTAAAAGAAGAACCGAAGAGAAGCGATAAAATCGGATAGCAATTGAAGTGACATCTCTTGAATAGAACAAGCCGAGTACAGGCTAGAGCCGTTTTCCGATTTGCCTTTTCACGGGAGCTTGCCGGTACATCGGCTAACAAAGGCAAAAAAGTGTATCTCAAGCAAAGGGAGTACAGTATTGAGGGGCTACACCGCACAACTCCATATGCTAGGGTCTCTAGAGAGACATGGGGTGGCTGACTTTGCGAATTGATGGGCCAAAATTACCGAAAAGGGCACGGGACAATGGCAGAGACCACGGGGATAGAAGTGCAAAATGGAGCAAATCCGAGATGCAAAACATGACAAAAAGCAATAACTTAGAGGCATTGAAGAGGGACGAAACAAACGGACATTATAATCACATCATTAGAGACTGGCATTCTGACTCCGTATACATAGTAAATGTATGTATAGACATGTATTGAAGATGAGGTATACATAGTATTGATATCGCCGCAGGTGCATTAAGTTCTCGCCGTGGAGACATGATCGAGCAAGATGAGCAACAGGAGCTCGATGGGCAAGGGTATGATGTACGAACGCTGTCGCTCGTTTGGCATAATCATGAAAATCACCAATACTACCTGTCACCTCTCAATATTTCCAACAGCCAACGAGGGTAGTACCTGCTAAATCATTCACGTAGAAGCTCATTCATCCCATCATCTCCTACATCCCACGGCCTTTGCAAATACCCCCCCCCCTCGAATCCTGCTGGCATTTTTCCGAATACTCAGAGGGGCAAGCAGCACGGGGAAGTCTAGTTCGATACCAGCGTGTGCAGCTAGGTAGGATAGTTTAACGGCAGAGGATTTAGGATTCTGCATTCGTAGATCGTGGGATGTTGTGAATCCTTATTTACGACACCAGCAACACGAATTGCAAATATCGATACTATGTACGCAGAGGACGGATGACGATGTGCAGAAACATTGATTGCAATAAAACGCACTCTCTATGTAATTCTGACAGGTTCACAGAGTGTAAAAAGGACGAAAATGAGATTGTCGTTTGCAAGGAAATGTTGATGAATCAAAGAAAGATGCCAGTGATTGACACTGAGTCAGGCGACGTTCAAGACGAGTCAGCCAGCCCACGAACAAATTCACATTGAAAAGGGACTGAGACACAAAACAAGATGGCTCGGCTCCGGGGGGCTGTTGGAGAGTGCAAGTAGAATAAGGTGAGGTATAGCAGAATGAATAACAAGGCAAAAATAGTAGACGGTAAGAGTCTCCGAGAAATGTACATAGTAGTGGTATGTAGTATTCAGCTCGCTCTTTTCGGTAGAGATGTGACATGGCACGACAAAGAGACAAAGGGTATGCTATTTAGTTACTCTGCAGCGCAAGTTAGCGTCCTTGCCGCGTGGTGATTTGGAATTCAGGAAGCGAAGATGCTTGCTAGGACGAACTTATGGCGTCTATTGACCTGTACTCCGTATTTATCGATTGCGACCTCGACTGTGGTCTTGAATGCTGTCATAAGACCGGCAGTCAGACATGATGTTAAGACACGCATAACTCAAATCATCATGCACATCATTTCGGCGTCATATAACGGTGAAGGAAAGGGGCATACAAAAGAGGCGTTCTTGAAAACCACGACCGACAAAAACAGAATTTGTCACACTTGTATGTACCGCACATGCATCTACTAGGGAAATACAAATACTGAACTCAAATACTAGTATCAGTCATGATTGGCTAATTTGTGATAATACAGAAAACTATATAGACACATAGTTGATTAAACACCAAATAGAAAAGCTCGGTGTCCCAACTCCATCCCCGAGATTTCTATGATGCTGTTCTAGACTTAATTATAATATTCTGTCAAGTGACTGCTCTTTGTGTCGTGTTCAACTCCCTACATAGTAACCATTACATCGTAGTAGCACTTTACCGAGTAGTTTTTACATACAGTACATGCACAGTAGAAAACACAATCTCAGATGATAATGGCACGCTATTGGTCTTTAACCGACGACATGCCTCTCCCTGGCCCTGTACGACGTACCCGTTTGCGGAGTATGAAATACATGCGTGTTTTGGCTTTTGCCATTTCACCAACCCTCCTGTTTCTTGTAATACGATTGGCCTCTTTTCGAGATTCATAGTCCGTTTTTTTCGGTCCCTTCTTCTACGTAGTATTACTATGTTTTATGTATTGTCGTGTAAACCATATCCCAGATATCCACCGCCTTTCTTCACTTACATTTTCATATTATTTTACCTATTTTTTCTGTTTCCTATTTCTCTACTTTGGGGGTATTTTCCTCTTTCATCCTTAACATGCTCTCTAATGCTATGCACTCATCCACCAACCCACCGGCCCTACACACCGGCAGGCAGTCCCGATGGCTTGATGGCTCGATTGTACAAAATACCTAGTATGTACTATGACTGGCTCGGATCCAACGTCATCCTTCACATGCTTCTCTTTTCTTCTTCTTTCTTTCTTTCTTTCTCTGCTCTTCTTTTCTTTTTTATCACAAAACATGCCCCCCCCCCTTTCTTATGCCTGGATAGCCACGACTGGACATACCTAGAAGAGAGAGATCTACTACATATGTATTCGGTATTGCTAGCCAAAGACGCACACTGCTGCACTCAAGGTAGACTGCATGAGCTAGCATGTCTTCTTGGTGTGCTTCGTTTCCTATATTTCTTCTTCTAGCTCTTCTAAAATGACAACGATATACATACATACTGGTCTTCTGCCGAGAGGCGCGAGATGCGGGTTTGCCTAGCTTCCTGTAGCAGAGTTTAGCCTCTGTCAATCACATTCCAGACTCTACAATGTATGCAGTATGCTTGCCGCACTTGCAGAGGGCGAAAGGGGAAAATAGATATGCAAAGCACTCAGCAATTACGCGACGGCGACGTATGCACTCTAGCAGCAAAACACAAACGATAAAGTGTCCCTACATATTTGCGCAAGTAATATGCACTCGCACTGTCATCCAACCACACCTGTGCTCACAAGCGCCGGCCCGTCGCTAGTCAGCACATAAATTCGCATACTCCAAGAATCCCAATTTCACGGGACCGACATGAGTACCGGCTGGCGTCGACTCCTCCCGCATCCTTACCCTTTTTCGTCTCGTATTTCTTCTTCCTCCTTACTTCTCCCCTTTTGTCTGATGGCTCTTCACAATATACAGCATCTTAGCATGCCGCAATGATTTCTAGTACGGTGTACTCTGTAGATGATGGGCAGGGGTATAGAGAGGTGCATAGTGCTAGTAAGGTATGTACTAATAAAAGGAGCAGTACCGAGAGACTCCAAAGGAGCATCCGAGTAGAGCAGTCGTTGATGATCATCCTGGGCAATGTTGTCAGATTGATCCAACTAAGCTTTGTTTTTATTTATTTTTTTATTTGTCTCTTTATTTGCACCGTGGTAGCCTGCTGCTTTGAATGCTTTATTTGGGAGCATTCTTACATAATATCATCTCGGTGGTCTCGCCTTTCGAGCCGAAACCTGCCACAGTGATGCAGGCCGAACAAGGCTTCTCATTGTTCAGCCACTTGTCGGTGCTTTCACTGAGTATGTACTCGCATCCACGAATAGTAATATATGCGAGAAAGCATACACTACTATGGAATAGATACATGATTGAAACTTGCCAAGACTACACGCTCGAGTCCGAGAACCATGTAACAATACAGCACAAAAGAAACTCGAAAGCATGCGCACTAGGCTGTATGAGGAGCTCGCAGAGCATATCCGGGTCTGGGAACGAGTAAATTGCACTGTTGGGCACGCAGAGCCGTATGGGTGCGACGTAACAATGGCTTCATAGGAGGAGCCTCCTTGCCTCTATGCTTCTACACAGTATCCCTAACACTCTATCATTCTAGGCCATCTACAGCCTAATTAGGCAATTAATAACTATTTCTTCCACTTCCACTTTTTTTTTTTTTTTTTTTTTTTTTTTTTGGAATCACACCTCAGACGTCTTTTTAGCAGTGATCTAAGAGGCTAAGAGGCTACCGAGATGGCAGCGTCTTTGTCTTTTGTTTGTGCGATGCGTCTAGTGCCTTGTCCTATTACCTTTGTGCACGGTCTACTCTGTACATAGTACCGGCAATAACCTACTTTATCAACCCGAGGCTGATGGAACGCCCTAGTCTACGGCACCGAGAAATTGGAGCGATTCCGTCTCGATTGCCCCATACTGTGCCTGGCAGCAACGGTTATGGCGAACAATGTAAGGTACTGAGTAGAGTCTACGGAGTGAGTGATCGTGCTGCTGGCCGGGTTTAGACGGGGGGCGTTCGAGTCAGTCTTGGACCTGCCTATTCGATGCCGGTCTATTGTTCTTGTTATCGTTGGCAGTCTAGCGGTGTGGTGGCGTGAGATCTGTGGCGATCTATCACTGTGTCTGTCGTTTGACGGTTACAAAGTTCCTGGAGCTAGCCCCCATTTCTCCCTCTTTCATACTGCCCACTCAACGTTGAATGAATCAGTCCTGAACTGGCGAATCTTCTCTGCTTGTAACTACTTTGTATGTATGTATTTAGTACTGTTTGTAGGTATGTACAGTACACGTATAGTACTGTACCTCTTTTTCTTCTTTGCACTCGCTTGGTTTTAGTAACCCGCTTTGGCTAGTAATAACCTTCTATCTGACCCGGCCTCTACCACCCTGTCCTTCTATTTCTACACACATAGCTGTGTCTTTTTTCTCTTTCTGTGCTACCCTGCAGTCTAAATGCTACCCACCGACCCAGTGCAACCGCAGCTATGGAGTAATACCTCTTAATACACAAGTCGATCTAGCGTGCCGTCGACTCCTCCAGGTGGATGCCTTCTGGACACGCTATCGTTATCAGAGTGCGGGTGACCCGTGATAAGTAGACAACATATGATCTATTTTTCTCAGATACAAAGGCCCAATCCAACGACCAGCATGTAATTGAGAGAATGCAGAGTAGATAGCAAATCAAGAACAACAAAGGTACCAAGGACTCTACATCGTGAGACTAGATTCCAAGTCCAATCCTCCAAGGAGATCACCCGGTAAAACAACGTCTGAAATCCTCCCGCGTCGTGTAAACAAGCGAGGGCAGATGCCGGGTTTATAGGTTGGATAGCATTTTCTGGAGCCGTTGGATTTTATTTTGAGTCAACTTAGACCAACAGAGCGAGTAGCGCACACCAGCACTTTTTCCCCTTCACGGCACACCCGTTATACCGTATACCGCTTTGCTCGCGGTGTATATTCTCTCAGTATTGCTACAAAGTAGCCATTATACATACATACCTCCGAGAAAACACTGTCCCATATGTACCCTAGATCCTTGGCTTTATTCGAATATTCAAAGACAAAACAGTTTATTCACCCAGAGCAGAGCTAGGATAAGATTCTAACAAAAGGAAACCCGCCTCGGTGTTTGCTATTCAGACTTCGCTGCAGATCCAGCCAGCACATCTGCATATTTCTATTTCCATTGCATTTTTACTTTTGTGTGTGTTCTTTCTTTCTTTCGAGAATGAACTTGAAGTGACCCAAAGTATTATCTTGCTCATCGTCTTGGTTAGCTCTGGCTTGGGGCTTGGGACTTGATCCTTGGAGTTTGTCTATCCCTACTTAAACAATGGACCAAAGAGTTGATTTTTTTTCGGGGATGGAGGGCCCGGTCCCGGATGTAGCTCTGGTGCATGTTGAACTCAATTAACATAGTTGAATAAAAATAATGCTGAACAACTAACGAAACGAATCCATAACTACTGAGACTTTCGTTGGCTCATTTACTTTGTATCATTTTGATCCATTGCAGCAATCAAAATGGCAAAGTAGGGTTTGTGCGAATCGTATGTTTCGTGCTCTCTTGTTTTAGATTATCGCTGTCGCTTGCATAAGTACCGTCCAAACATAACTGTTCTCAGGCTGTCCTCCAAGCTTCGGCGAAATCGGTAAACGGTAGCTACTAAAAGCCAATATCATAAACATAGTAAGTACTATGTACAGAGTAATACCCAAGAATGAGGAATGGCTTGGTTTTTGGGAGACATTTTACACCTCCCGTGCGCTTGCACATCCGTATGTACATGCGCGTATTTTAAGCCAGTCGCATGCCCTGTTGACTTGTATGTAGTAGGCATCTCAATAGTGCTCGAGAATCGCTTGTTGATCTTCTTGTACGATCCACGATACCGAAGCCAAGAATGTGAAATAGAAAATGTTCATGATTGACAACATACAACTATCTTGGCTCCAAGACGGCGTCAAAGACATTGGTACGCCGTCTTCAGCCACATCCTGGGCTTAGCCAAATCCCTCTCCAGGCCTGATACAGGCCTCGATTATCTACTCTCTCATACTGACTCTGATGTATCATGTATTGCTTGCCATCTTGACCGAACCACTTGACCGAGCAGTTGTGATAGACGATGTTTATAACTTGCATATGCAGCTGTTATTCTCAATCATGGTTACTGCTGGCTTAGTGAGACAAAGGATTATCTACATGGTTTTGTTACATCGGCGTAGTACTGTATGAATAATACATCACGAATCACACCGAAGCGTGGATGTGCAACGCGGGAGATTGTAGGATGAAATAAACCCGGGACGGAGGAACAGCTGCACCGTTCGGTATCTCATTCCTGTATATTCTTGAATACTTTATACTTGCGATACATTCGATGTAGCGTAGCTGGAATGTGAATATGTTTGAACAAGGAATTGCTCTTAAAGCCCTCAATACTGGCTGCTGAAAAGAGAGTAATGGGACAGACAATGAGAATGGCTTCATCAACAGCCACGGGGAAATCTTCTATTATACTATGTAGACTGAAAGAAGAGCCTACATAGGGGCACGTGACAAAATGCGAAGCATCAACAGAATCTCGATGAAAGCTGAAAAACAACAAGATATCCAAAGTCGATAGCGTTCTGTTCCAGCTCGTGTAATAGGAGGCTTGCACTTCTGAGGATAAACCTTTGATCGGAAAAAATGACCTCAATCAGCTCATCTTGGTTGACGAAAAACCTCCGAACTCGTTGATACTCATCAAGTCAAGGGGAGACTACTGAATCTATTTCAAATCGAAGGTAGAAAAATGGCAATCTCGGAAAATAAATGAAGAGCTAAGAAGAATAAAGAGGCTGGATAAGACTGGTGACCGCATTGAATCCTGCCTGCTCTGCCTTGCTTGGCGTCTCTTATCTTATGAAAACAAATAGAATATGATAGGCGTCGGCAGCTACTGATCTCCCAGCGCATCATCCCACTCTTGAAGGTTAAGGTACTGTACTTGCATGCCAGGATCGAATATGCACAGATAAAACACAAGTAACAAACAACGGCCATGAGCACACAACACCATAGGGCAGAAGGACGCCAGTATGCCACACTGTCTGGCACTATCTCCCTCATCATCTCTGATCTCCCACCTCTGATCGACGCATAACGCACTGTGCCTGTGATCTTCTGCCGTTGCAAGTGGCAGATTCAGACCGCCAGTGCCAGTCAATGTGCCGGCCTAACCTAGTTGATGTCAATCACACGTCGTATGTCACTCCTGCGACCTTTCAAGTCCAGTTGACTGCATGCTGTTAACGGCCTCTCTTGACAGATCTCGAAAACGCAAGCTTGATTATTATTATGTACACATGAGCCGTTCCTTCCCCAGCTTTCCCATCAAACCGATCAGAATAGACACCGCTTTACGGACATCTCCGTACACTAGTGCCACCCTGCAGCCCTAGCCTCTGCTAACTGCTCCTCTTGTGCTAGTCTGCTGCAGACCGGTGTATAATTGAGAGACACTCCAACGGACAGGCAGAACATTGAATCAATGAGTAGAGAAGATGAATACAAAATACACAAATTGACTCTGGCGTGCAATGTTGATTTTCAAGACTCTATGCATGAGACCCATTGCGGTGTAGCGTTGGTGGAGGCTCTATTTCGTGAACAGAACCCATGCTGCGGCGATGTAATAAATTTCAGTACATACCGTAAATTTATATCCTACCACTTTCAGGGACATACGTATAGCTTTACTATGTACAATACCATCGCACTCTTGAGTTTACACTCTGGCCGCGTTTCTTACTACATGGCGAAGACATGTCGGACAAGAGCAACTCTTGTCTTGACCTATAACGACGCCGGGCCAGACGATGCCTGACCAAGACCTAGGCAGATTCGATCCGAAACCTGGATAATTTTACACTCAGTAGTGGCCAAGACTCGAGCTAATGTCTCGGATATCGCATTCGCATTTAGCGACGTTACGATACTAGTGCTCTGGCCCTTGTCTCCCATCATCTTTGCATTCATACGATCTCAACGGCAAACGATGCATTATCTCAATGCCAGAGAATAGTTCTTTAAGCAAACGGCGTGTATTTGATCCAATGGCCCGAGCTGCGCGTGCTGACATGCTGATGAGCAAGAAACAAGACGGACCGCAGCGAGATGAAACAACTAAAATGTAACTCAACTTATGGAAATAACTATGAAGATGCGCACCGACTATGTGCGACGTGGCAGGTGATTGGTTCTCGTACGGTTTACTGAGACAACTTCGATTTTTAGCTTTGTGTTGTTTAGTTGCTAAGCCAGTTGCACCCATTTACCCGTCGATATTGACGAAAACGGCACCAGAAGAATATTTACATTTTACACTTTTAGACGCGCCCAACGCTGTGTTGTAGACGCCATTGTTGGCCATCAGGCCAGAGAGTAACATACCGATAACTAATACGGCGATCAGCAGTGTGGCTGGAGCATCCTTCTGCATCTTCTATCTGCTATTTCTATTCTGCTATTTCATTCACTACGTAGATCATGGGGAGTGTGGTCCCTGCATTGGATTGAATATTTTCCAGGCAGTTTAGAAATACAAGGGGTGGTAAAAGTACGGTGCAAAGCAGTCTCGGAATGTCAACTTATAGCACGTGTGTCAATACCGGCTGCTATGGGTGAATACGTATAGAAGCTCCGCAGCAACAGACTGCGAGACCTCAGCAACACCTGTTCAAAGGTGGACGTGGGCTCCCAAGTCGGCATAGAAAGAAGCCATACAATATGAGAGTAAAAATGAGTAACAATAACGGGAATTGGTCACGTTTAAAGCAGGATTACTTTTCCGGTCTACTCGGCATTGGCCGCACTACACATACTTGAAGCTCTGTATGATATACTGAATGCAAGCTTGCAACTCTGCATGCCGGCTGCATTCCCGCCTCTCGTCTTCTGCCTCTGTGTCCTCTGCTGTCCCGCTCTCCCGTTTTCCCGCTCTGCGTTATATTTCGCACTTTGCTTTATGCATGTCTTATGAGAAAAAAAAGAAGTAAAAAAACTTGGGGTCCAAAGCCAAGACAAACTGCCCGCCCCTACATGCGGAGGTCTCCCTAGTCTACTGCACCCAATTTGAAGTCGAGATTCTCGGGAGTCCAAGAGTCTGCCGCCGTGATTTTCGGTGTACGCGAAAGCGAGTGCTATATACGTAGTGCATGCAGGCCTGGCCTCATCTTCTGCCAATATATGTCCCTTCTCATATACAATACGTCATAACAAGACCGAGTCTAAACGGCCAAGATAAATGGTGTCATCTTCAAGATCTTGATAAGCTTGACAAAACCGTCGAGTTCGAAGCCAAACTAAGAACCTGCTAATTTTGCACACCAATTCACTGAGATTATCGAATTTACGTCGTGGGGGCTAGATCGTAGGTACACACAGTACTATTAAGGCAAAGAAGAAGTTCATGGTGATCACAATGGAGAGGGTAAGGATATGAAGCGTAATGCGTTGGTTTATGTGTACCAAATCTTGATGCTGTGTGCCGCAAGACCAAAACTATTACTCCGTACATGGCGTGGTTGGTCTCAGCCTCGGGCTAAAAAGACACCTATTACGGACGCACTTTGATACGAGACAACTAGAACAGCCAAAATAAAAGGAAACAGATTGGAAAATAGCTCTACACGAATCTGGCCGAAACATTATAACCAACATTATACCGGAAAATCGGTGATATCAGTGACAGGTGCTGTGAACACAAAGAGTTGAGAAGATAAATATAATGTTAGAACAAATACAGAAGTGGCCCCCCACAGGATATGGGCATCATGCAAAGTTAACACTGAAACGGACATTTGCTCGTGACCACGACACAACGGACTTGCTTCCGTGGTAGGTTTGACCTGGTCGAGCTCTAATGACTAGAACTTGGCTTTTCTGTGTCTCATATAAACCATATGCAATATTTCTGTTATCTATATGAAGGCGCTGCTTTGGATCACGACAACGTAGGCCACTGCTACATTATCAGTAAGATCTGCCGTGCCGTCTTTTTGGGCCGCGGCCGAGCCGTCACCGTCACCGCCGCCGCAATGTCCACCGTAATCTTGGAGCCGGATCTGTACAAAACTGCATCCCTTCACACCGTCTTATTACCCTAGACCTCTTTCAACCCGCTGTCTCTCATAATTAATTTTGATTCTCCAGCCTGTCTGTTTCTGGGTTCAATGATCATGCGATATCCACTGCCAGTCTCAGCTAGATGTATGGTGTTGACTTGAATGCGTTTCAAGACGAACGTTGGGTGCCGACTCTAGGCCTGCTACAAATTTAGGATCGAAAGAACAGCAAACAAAAAAGCGAGTGTAGGGAGCACAGAGACAAGGCGGAGATATGTGGGCAGAGGCAAGACCGGAGATATTCTGAGAAGGAACTGAGCGTGACAAGACATTCCAGAGACGATGTGACGACAATACTTGATAGACACGACTGCATCAAATCCTCTCTCTTGCTCCTTTACTTCCTTTGGCACCCCTTGATTTACTCCTTCTTCCTTTAGGCGATCTTTCACTGCGTAAGGCTGGAGTGACACGAGAGTCAACTGTGAATATAGGATCGTGTGAGCTCTCCGCTACGTTGCGGTGGCTAGAAACTATAGCAGCTGCTTGGAAGGCTGAGAAAAAGGGGAGGTAATACCGAGACCAAATCGAAGGAGCGGATGAGGCTTTGTAGGATCAGTCCCCAAGTCATCTTCTTATCGGTATCTGGCCCCGGTTTGGGCAAGGCATTCTTGCCATCATCCATCATGAGCGTTGGCTACTGTTGCTTTCCACCAGGACTCGTGGCATACCAGCCACAGAACAATCGCACTCGCTTTTATTCAAACTAACCAGTAGAAGCTCACATAGCACTGCCCATGAAACCTGCAGTAGTCTGTATGCATCACGATCCTGAGCTCAAAATAGATACGACTATCGGACAGCACAGCGAAGATAAAAGAAGATCGAATCATAAGCTCACCACCGTGTGAGACGACATCTACACCGTCAGCAACGCTTCAGTAGTAGACAAATCCGTTCTCTTGGCTAGGATGAGCTGCACAAGGGTATTTTCGTCCTTCCATGCCTGCTTTCCTCTCCGTCCATTGCCTTCCGTACTCTTCGGTAATTTTCCACCTTTTCGTATATAGTGTTTCATAGCATACGCAGACAGCCAAAAGCCAAGAACAAACCCTCGGCGGGTACGCCCAAGTGCTGATTTCTATTTTCTCTTCCTTGGTCCTCGTGATACTCATACCGCATGGAAACGGCGTCGTGGCCGTGACCCGTCTTCCGGCTTCCGATGATCTAGAAATGCTCTACTTCTAAAACTTACTCTAGTGAAGACATTATGAAAACAGCCGAGTTTTAAATAGAGACGTAATGAGTTGTTGTCGCCGATTAAGCACACGCTTCATGTAGAGACATGGGGGTGCGTGGGCAGACCATGTATGCACACCCTGCTTGTGTGACTCTGAAATGCGGCAAGGCGTACAACAGCCGGCGTGATCATTAATAGTTATTACTAGCTTCACATGATAATCTGTAATAGAGCTAATGTGGAAAGCCGCCGTCTCTAGCAATGGAAGATACGCAGGCTCAGATGCGGTGATGGCCTGGTTGCACAGCATACTCTGCAACGCCGCACTCAGCATGGACGATAAGTCGATGACTGCTGCCTTTGCAGATTTGTTTTCACGTTATTCTTCCTATTTTAGTACTTGCATATTTTTAACTGCTGGTATACATCTACGTATATATTAAGGCTGCACAGATTATGAATCCGGTAGTTGTTTCATGCATATATCAATGTCATACTTTAACTTGATGACATATCCTGTAGTAAGAATAGCAACTAAAACCCAAACATCACAGCATCGGCCAGCTTCCGAGAATGATAAAACAGCCGATATGCAAAACGCATGGCTACACATAATGCCAGTTGTGTCTATGATTTCTTATTTGATGCTATATACCAAACATTTGCAACGAATTTACTGACGGATTTGCTGGGTGTTTCTTATAAAAATGTTTCTACTAGACTCACTTCTACGCGGTCCACATCGAGATAACGGAGGTGGCGTTGAGTGTCAAGAAGGGAGGCATGTCGTGCTACACGTGAGATGCTAAGCATCAATATATTCATTGGTTGTTTATGTCCGCGGTAGCACCTGCGTATATATAGATTGAATATGTTGTACAAGACCTCACTTGACTACACTGTTAGGTACATCGTGCATCGTGCATCCTGTGCCGTGTGCACCGTGTGTCGTGTGTCTCTTATAAGCCCTATGTGCTCATGTGGCTCTTCCTGTCTTAGCCCCATCTATCTGCTGCAAGTCTGTAACAGAATTACAGACACAGTAGGCGTATCGGTGTCAATGTGACAAGAACATGATATGCTGTGTCGCACCGCCTTATGTCAGAAGAACGCCTAAGCTAATAGACTCGACCACCGCTTACACACAATCATTCGTAAGAGTATCTGCATAACATCTACATCTGCATCTGCGGTACTCTTGGACATCACTCACCCACGTCTCACTCAAATTACGTAGTCGCCAGCACCATATGCCGTTTCTTGTGGTAGCCGGGGGCCATGCAAAGTGAGATTGCAGAAGCTCAATATTGAATGAGTTGATACGATATGGTACCAAACAGAGTCATATACTAGAAGCTAGTAGTTACACCATTGCTCAACACCGTCTGAGCACAACTTCTTATTCGCCGCTCTACGGTGTTGTCTACAAAGCCCATAACGGCGATGAGTCTGCGCCGAAACGCAGCACCTGTGGAAGTCCTGGCAATTTTCACGAAACAGGAATGCCACCACTTGGCTTCTAGGCTGGCCAGCCAAGACTGCGGCCAGGAATCAAGAGGTAAGAATGGCCAGTGCACTAAAGACGCCTAAAAGTACTGACAATCGAAGACTACGATGTAGACACGCCCCGCCTGGACGCCTTACATGTCCCATGCCTCATTCTGCATCGGTATGCTGGCAAGTTTTGTTTCATGGATATTCTCTGGAGTAGCCCATGGCTAGATCTGGGGAGGAGGGGAGGGGGGATGGGAGGAGAACAGAGTAATCCGAGTCAAGGGGGATAAAACAGGACAAAAGGCGGGAATCTGATCTTTATCGGCAGGCTCCAGGTCATTCATCCTTTGCACAGACGCCATGGAACACTATCCACACACTGGCGTGCATCCTTCGAGGGGCCCTTGGTCGAGAGCCAGGAAGAAGCAAAGAAGATCACCGTTGAAAAAATATGAGAACAAGACGCCCTCCTCCCGCTAGTCGTTTCCAGTGTACGGTCACGGAAAGGCGAGGATCCTCATTCTGGAGTCTACGATTTCTATTTCTCCGGGGAAAGGAGGGGTCTCTGTGATGGCCTTTGAGTAAATCATACTGTATCATAACACAATGCAGGAAATGCAAGAAAAAAAGATGCTTAAACATGTCGATACAACCTGTAGATGTGACTGTTCTGGCAAGGGGTGAGTTCGGTATTCCCTGGACTTCTCGGGCACGACAGCACCCGCACGAGCAAAGACAACCCTCATTACGTGCACACTAACCCCTGCCGTGAATTGGTGCACGGCGTGGCAAGCTCCGGGCCACGGATGGTGTAAACGTCGAATGATGTAGAACGACGGGAGGCATTCCTAAACTCCACTGCCAACCTCACCCTGTCATTGTGCGTTGCATTGGTCATTGATGTTGCCCACAGGCTAGAAGATAGACGATGGAAAAGACTAGAAGGATCGCGAAGATCAGGAAGATACCTTCCGACACGGGGCGTGCAATTAATGCAAGCATATATTACATGTGTAGAAGAAACAGATCCAAGCTCGGTCTACTGTACAGAATAGAGGCTACTACACCGCAATCTGAATATGGGATACCGAAGATGGAGAACATGGAAGTCACTGTCCTGATGTCTGTTGTCGATGACCGCCCCCGGAAGCATTTTCCCTAGAACTCCAACTATGCAGTTCAAGAGTGCATTTCAGTTGAATGGCGCTATTGTTTGGTGTAGGACCCAAGAAACAGTTTTAGATTATTGTAGATAGAAAGAAGGACCGGCCACCATAAGCTAGCAAGATGATGTTCGGACATACCAAAACAAACACCGGAATAAACTGCAAAACATACAAGCTACTAAACTGAAGTAACCTGCCGAGTGGTAGATCAGATCACCGGATGGGTAGATAGATGTAGAAGACCATTATCGCCTTTCACAGCCGGCCGTGGCGATTCTTGAAGATGGTCACCTTGTCGTCAAAGAAAAAGATCTCGCTTAGACGAACACGAGAAGACCGAAGTATCAAAGACGTGTGCTCGTCCTCCGCGTCGGACGGGGACATATGGCTGGCGTCGCTTTCTTCTCCCATCCCTTCGCCAAACCTGCCAATGCCGAGTAACACCGGGTCGCCCTCGTCATCACTATCGCTATCATTGTTGTTGTCGTCGTCGTTATGGATGTCATCATCGCTGTCGGTGGTTTCACTGCCTGAGCTGCTTGAATCGGCAACGCTGCCGCGGCGCGAGCGTTCACCGGGGCCATATAGCTCTGAGCCATCGGCGGCCTTGATCACCTCGATGAGCTCAAAACACTTCGTAGCAGTTGCGACATACGACAGCTTCATCTCCATGCGTAACGTCACAATATCAGCAATCTGCATAGCCGAATCGGTTAGGGAGTACTCTCTGTTGACATGCTGAGAGATATTCTGTATATGAAGTGCTGTCAGGTTCGGGAGGCCAGGCAGCATCTGCAGAAACGGATGCCAGTCCGAGTATGAGAGTGAAAATGATAGCTCCCGCAGCCCCCGCATTCGGCCGCTCGTAATAAACGTGATGATGTCTCGCGGAAGGTCCCAATCTCGTGCGTTGCGGTTGAACTCGTCTGGATCGTCCGGATCATCGGCCTCGGTGTAGTTCCGCTGATCGCCATTGATCATGAGTTTGCGAAGGCTCTTGTGGTGCGTCTTGACGATGTTTTTGAACACGTCGTCAATGGCCACATTAAGTGGCGCTCTGAGGCTGTGCTGCCGGTGGAGGAGAAGCGTTTCGAGCGAGTTCGGCCGTAAAGTTTCCTTGACAAACAGCACCAGAGATTTACGCACACTGTCTGTATGAATAGACTTGAGAGACAGTTGGTAGTTCTTGCGAGGCCCGGGGTTCCACCAAGGACGCGGGGGCATACTGACTACCGGTGTTGGCCGAAACTGCTTCCGCAGGTGGCGCCAAAAGCCTTCCTGGGAAGGGCAGCCGAGAAGTGTGAGTGATGTTATCGTGCTCCAGTCGAGGGCGTTTGCCATCGTAAAAAAGGAGAGAGGCACACGTTCCAGCTCAAGTTTGGTGAGTTTTAGCCTTGTGTTTAAGACATTCTGCTCACATCCAGCTTCCTTCCCAGCATCGGCCACATCAGTCGGGGTTTCTGCCGTGCCGCCGGCATCACTCTGGTCTAAAGCCTGCGTGTGGTTTTCTGATAGTGGCAAAGACGGCGATTGTCCGGCTTCGACAGCAGTAGTGCCTGCCGCTGGCCTGCCATCGTTCTCTGCGGCTACATCCATCGTATCAGATGCTCGGCTGTCCGCGATCATCCTTTCTTCAACGTTGTCGTCTGTGGACTCGAGTGGTAGATCCATTCCAGGCGATGCTTCAGCCACCGTATCTACCCCCGCTTGTGTCGCCTCATCTGCCGTCGCCTCGGGAGTTCTGGCTTTGCCTTTATCCTTTGTTGTTTTCATGTGCTGCCGCAAGTCGAATAGATGGCCAACTAAGATCCCCATGACACCCCCCAGCCGCCGCTCCCCGATTTGGTTGTGTCCATAAAAGCATGCCGACTCATCAACCTGCTTCAGATCGGGACTGTCCCAGCTTTGCACAAAGTATCCACCGGTGGCATGGAACGCGATTCCAATCCGCAGCTCTTCAAGCCGGGCATGCGAGTTGTAGATGAGGATGGCTAGCTCGTCGAGATACGATATATGGTCAATATCGAGCACGGTCAGGCTTTTCACTGGAGGAAGAACGCTAAAGGTTGGAAACTGAACATCGCTCTCATCGTACCGTAACCGTTCGTCAGGTGGTGGGTACGAGTTGTTGGGCGGAATCTGGATACCAACATCGGTCATGGTGCTCCCTTGCATCACAAAATTGACAGGCAATTGTATCCCTGGTCCCCCCATTCCAGGGGGCCTCGGTGGCTCTGGTGTCGACGACCGCGAGGCGGATGGCGAATCGTCAAAACGGTTGCTGTTGTTATGCCACCGAACCCACACTTGCTCCAGCTTGCATTCATGGGTGTCCGGATAGAAGTCTGGCAGCGAGGCCAAGGCCATGAAGACGTCTGAATAGACGCCTGTGGGCATGTCCCATATAAAGGCTTCCAGATTGCGCATCTTGGCTATGGAGAGGGATGCTAGTGTCCCCAGCATCTTTCCTCGCCCCCGGTGCACATTGTAAATACCGACATCGTCGGATGGCCCGTTGCCTAGCGAGAACTTGCGGGTGTACTCTGCGTAGTTGTTTCCCGTAAAGTTGTTGCTGAGGTGTGGCTGCGCAAGTGCTCTCTCCGTACCAGGTGGTGGTGGGCGATTCTGGTTCGGGCCGTGCCGAAACCAGCTTGTACGCAGCCGGATCATAGTCCGTGCAAACGAGCTTCCAAGACAGATTGTCGACAGTCCGTAAGTGAGAGCATCAACACTTTTCCCCCCAGACTCGATGGACATTGAGTTTGACCACACAATATCGAACGAGGCATACAGACATGGAACAGCAAGGGCGTAGAGAGTCGAGCACGTTTTAGCTATGGCGGCTAAATCGTTGGAATGGCCAAACTGAAGATGTTAGTGAGGGGAATAATGTATATATTTCCAAGATGGTATACCTCTTTGAAGATCAGCTGCAGGACGTCAATAGGGAGCTCAAGGAGTTGGAGTGGCTTTCTCTCGGTTGCAGGCTCCTTTTCCTTTGGCGACGTCTTTGCCTCGGTTATGGTGGCCTCAGGCTTGCCGTCAATTGCTGATTTTGCGTGAGCCTTTTCATTTGCGATGATAGCTGTGTGTTTACCCGCAGTAGTGAGCTGAGTCGTATCCTCCGTAGGCAAGCTTGAATATTGGACGGGTGAGGCTATTTCCGGGCTTAAGTTGGAGGTAGCATGGCCAACTGTATGCGATAGTGCTGTGCCTGCTGAGGCCACCGCTGCATCAGCCGGTGTTACTGGGACATTTGCATTTTCGCTGGTGAGCGGCAGTTGAGGCTCTGCAGCAGCATCGTGTAGACTTGTTGCGGGAACGATCGACAGAGTTTCTAGTACAATTGCCTTTGCTTCACGTTCATCTGTGGCGGGAGCTAATGCTGTGCGCGCTGGCGCATGTCCATCAATATCTGCTGGTGATAGTAATGAACTCTCAGCCGTGTTGGGCGGGTCTAGGAGTGTCCTGGGTGTTGCAGGATCGGCAGCCGACAAGGTCTCAGTTGAGGTATCGACCACTGAAGCAGGTGCAGGTTCTGGACTCAAAACCCCCGTGTTTTTGTCGTCCATGCTGCTCATGGCTTCTGACATTGCTTCTGGTATTGCTTGTTGACAAGCTTCTGGGGGGGCGGTGTCGGACATGACACGATGCCAGCCCTACGGGTGGGCGGCGAGACAGCAAGCTAGGAGCGTGGTCTTTGATGAAGAGTCTGTGTACCCGCTGATGTGTCAGTTTTGTGTTGATGTGTCTGCAACGAGCGAGCAAGTAAGTGAAGCAGCGAGCAGGCGCTCTACAGAGAAAGCAGAGCTGAAGATGACGACAAGTTGGGCTAGAGGTGAGGCGAGGATGATAGATGTCGGTGGAGCACATACATTGCAGCGCTCTAGCTAGTTGATAGTGCCAACTCTTGATAAATCGGGCCAGCCCTATTGGAATAAATGACTTATAGCGAAGAGGTGAACAAGGTAAGAGCATACACTATATGACGCCGATGAAATCTATATCCGGGCTGACGCTGTATATGTGTACTGAAGGAGTCATAAAGGCTGAGAAGAAGAAGGAGTGGTGAGGAGAAAAGCGAGCGGCTAGAATAGGCAGGGGCGATACAGTCGGCTGTTAGATCAGAGGTTGGACCAAAGACGTTGCAGAGAAGACGGTACGATACTGGCAAGAGCGCTAAATGTGCGGGATGTGCTATAAGTGAGAGGGTAATAGTGGGCTCCGTCACCGTTTACGGGGCGGTGGGAAAGTTACAAAAGTGGCTATTGACGTTGTCGCCTAACAATTAGGCAGCTTGGCATAAGCACATGCTCGTTGATTCGTTGATATTATGTACAGTGAGATATCAGAACTTCCTATTAGAAACGGCTTTTCTTCAAACTTTGTGTACCAACACTTTTTTAATGTGACAGTTGAAAATGCAGTTGTAATGACACATAAACTTTACGACAAGTCACGGGGCAGACGAAAATGAAAGTAGCTTGAGTCACTAGAAACCAGACTATGGGTAAGATAGCAATGGATGACTGCCCGGAAGCCGGCTATGTTCCGGCACGGTGAAGAAAACGGAACACGTCTATGTCTGAAAACGGTAGTTCATGCTGTGTAACGGAGCTCGTAGTAACTGTATTTTGGGAAGCTCTGATTTTGGGAAGCTGGTTGCCGGTCACGGAAGGAGCGATGGCCATGACATATATCTACGACTTATCATGTAATACCGCTAGAAGAGGAAGTCACTCGATCAGCAACCAGGTCATGTGCAATGCGCCTTCCCCAACTATAGCACGATTACCTAATGTTTCCTCTGTCGGAGTTGGATATAATAAAGACGTCATCCTTGAATTTTCGTTCTCATTTCAATATTTGAAGACTTCAGTAGGTCGATAGTAATCTTCATCTATCACGACAAGCCCTTTCAACCATAACAGCTGCTTTCTTATCTACAGTACGCTAAACTTTCTCGAAAAGCAACCGCCAGCAACTACGATTACGCTAGGCCAGCTTAGAGCCAGGCCAGGCCAGACCCTGCAACGACCCGCGTCTGCCTTCTGCCTTCTGCCTGACACCAAGCACTAGCCCAACAGCTAGAGCTAGACACGAGACAGGCAAAGGCATTTCGGATACTTTCAGCCTGCCTAGTCATCGCGGAAGCTTGAAAGAACAGCAAGACACTTGCTCGCCTTGTCGACGCCGTGCCATCTGTCCTCAACCCCAGGGCTTGAGACTCAACTTGGAAGAAGAAAAAAAAAGGAAAATCTGTTCTTTGGCTTCTTGATACAAAAGCTTGGTCGTCGCCCCAGCCGGTCTTCTCATCCTCAACCCACCAACCTTATCATTCAGCTATCAGCTATCACCACTTGACGTATCGACGCCGAGACACGTGCATCAACCTCCCGCCTCCCCAGTTAATTTGCGTGCTACACACCACTCCTGCACCTGGACCCCCAATTCATACTCTATACTCTGCACATCCACAATTCGCAGCACTCCTCTGCAAGGGCCTCGACAGACTTTCGCTGCTCCCGCCTTTTTCTCTGCCACCGCAGGCTCTACGTCTACACCAGCGCAGCCTCTACATCAGCCATACCGCCTCTGCCACTGCAACCACCCCTCCAAGCCTCTCTACCTGAATACCGCCGATTGCAGCCCAAGCGATTGCATCGTGTCCGCAGCCATCATCTTGCTGGCCCAACCGCGCAGACGCATCTGCACCTGCAATTTCGCAGACTCGCAGATTTGCAGACTCGCAGATTCACAACCAACAAGCTCAATCACAAACCACTCTTTCTACAGCCGCCATGTCAAAGTTCTTCGAGGATCTCTGGGAGTCCATCTTCACCCCAGGCCCGACGCCCTCGCTGCTGATTGCGACCAACGTCTCATTCTTCTTCTTGCAGATCGTGCTGGGCGCGTTGCTAGTGGCTACATACTCGGTGCACTTTGTGGTGCTGTCGATACTTTGCGCCGGCCTGTGGTGGGCAATCAACTGGTTTGCCAACGAGCTGGCGATTGCAGAGAAGGAGAAGGGCGAGCGCGAGGAGGAGCAGAAGCGCAAGGACCGGCGCCGCGCTGTTGTGGCAGCAGCTACCGCGGTAGAGGACGACAGCGACACCGAGGTCGAGACGGAGAAGACCGAGCCCACAGGCAAGGCTACAGGGGCCAGTGTCGGCAGTGCCCGACAGCGCGGAAAGGCGTCGGCAGCTGCGGCAGCGGCAGCGGCTCCAAAGGCAAAAACGCCACCACCGGCACCGCTGGACCGAGAGACAACCGTTGTCCCCGAGACCCTGACTCCCGGCAGCCAGGGAAGCTCCAACAACAGCCAGCGCCTTTCGAGCCGGTCGGGCGTGAACACCGAAGACGAGTGGGAGAAGGTGTCCGAGAATGAGAGCAAGTAAACCGGATGCGCCTCTGTCACTGTTTGTCGCTATCTGCCGCTCGTGTTTACTCTTGTTTATCTTGTCGTCTTGTTTTGCCGCCGCTCTGCCGCCGTTCCGTACATAGTCCAGCCACCTGATTTTGTGCTCTTTATTATTATCTCCATAGCTACTTGTTTATCCACTGCTTGGCTTGAGGGTGTATTCAAGTTTTAGGTCTACAGCACATTTCAATATCAAGACGTTTCAAAACACAACAAGCACCTGTAGAGGCCCGGCGCATGCTCGTGTGATAGCCAAGAAAGAAAAGGCACGCGCGATAACTACAGCACCTGCGATAGCTCCAAGGCGCCCATATTCGGTGCCAATTATAGCGGGGTAGCTTGCTCCTAGCAGGCTGTTGGGTGAGCCAAACGCCTAGTCTAAAAGATTCAATGGTCCAGCGCGGCACGTGATGACTAATCTTTCGAGACTAGCAGCTCTGCCTGCATTTTCGAAATCCAACGACAAAGGGCAGCCAAACCAACAGCAAAACAGCCTCTAAATTTTCGAGATCGCATCCCAATCAGCACTCTCTCGACGGCTTCTCGCACGCGCCACAACAAACACGGAGCACTCTACGAATCTGACACAGACGTACAAACCAGGCGAAACGGCAATTCCTTCACCTTTGCCCCCTCACTTTTCCATACACCTCGCCCGGCACGACACACACCCCCCCAGGTTCACATCGCCATCATGAAGCTCGTCCGGTACGCGTCCAGTCTCGCCTTTTGCTTTCCGCTCTGCACATCTCGCATTCCGCAAATCGCAGTTCGGATATGCCGCTGCATGGCTCATTCTGTGTGCAAGGCCAATTGCTAACTGACTAGTTTCTTGATGAAATGCGCCAACGAGACGGTGACCATTGAGCTGAAGAACGGTAAGCCTCGCATCACCTCCCTTAGGCAACGATGCTCGTGTTCCGCACAACACCTAAGTTTCTACCGAGTACTAACTATCCAGGCACCATCGTCCACGGCACAATCGCTTCCGTTTCGCCGCAGATGAACACGGCCCTGCGCAACGTCAAAATGACTCCCAAGGGCCAGGACCCCATCTCCCTCGACACCATGAACCTGCGCGGCAGCACTATCCGCTACTTTATCCTGCCCGACAGCTTGCCCCTCGACACCCTGCTCGTCGACGACGCGCCCAAGCCCAAGAACAAGGCTCGCAAGGAGTCGGACCGCACAGGCGGTGCTGGTCCTCCGGGACGCGGCGGCCGTGGTGGCCGTGGTGGCCGTGGCCGGGGCGGTCGCGGCTTTGGTGGTCGCGGCAGAGGGTTCCGTGGCCGGGGTTGAAGGGGGGATTTCAAAGTCAAGATAAATAGTGGCGTTGCTGTTGAAAATATCGCCTCTTACATGGACACGGCCTTGGCTTGCGAGGCTCGGCGCTTTTGTTTTTCGTTTTTGCGGTAACGTCTTGGTGCATAACCTGTTTTTAGTGTTTTCTCTTCTTGTTCTTTTTCTTTCCATCTACGTTCTTATCCCATCTCGGGTCGATCTATTCCAACTTCTTCGTCATCCTATCCGTTACACTCTGTCACTGGCTTCTTCTCATGTACACTTGCCATCTCAACCGACGTCATCCATCCTCATTGTATTCTTCAGCGTTCATGGCAGATGAAAAGGGTGGTAGAACATCAAAAGGAAGGGCATCCCCTCCCATAATGTACCAAAAACTAAGAATAAAATATGCACATGAATCATAGAGCAGATCAACTTGGACCATATAGCGTGCAATGTGTAGTGGTATACATATCTCTATCAGAGATAAAAACATTGAATAAATGTTATACGAATATGAGAGTAGGAAAGAAAGCAAAGCAGAAAGAACACAAGAAAGAAAACACGGACAACAGTGACTAAATCTATGAGATACAAAAAAGGCCAATGAGGATAAATTCGACAGGTAAAGAAACAGGCAGATTTGTAAAATCGCACAAGGACGCAAAATCATGGAAAAGGTGGCAATGCGAGAAGACTGCTGATGGTCGAGCTCGACTCCCGCGCAAGCTCTCGAATGGGGGAATCTACTTAGTCTCGAAGCTGTACTTGAGCCAGCCGCCCAGTGCCTGCAGCGACTCCCACCGCACGCTCTCGTCTGAATCGCCCATCAGCTGCATAACGCGCGTCTTGAGACCCAGCTTCTCCAGGGCGCTGCGCTTCTCGGGCACCTCACGCACCAGCAAGCCAATGTCGTTGCACGCAATTGCCAGGACGGCCTTGTCGTTGTCCCAGGGCTTGGCCATGATCTCGGCAATCTTACGCGGGATCGCACCGTTGTCCTCATCCAGGATACGGCGAGCGTTCTCAGCCCAGAAGACAGTGCTGCGGTGGGGCGGCGACCAGCGCAGATGGCCTGTGTTGACCTCGGCCACGTACTCGTCAAACGTCGTCTTGGTGGCAGTGTACTCATCGAGCAGATCGCGGAGCTGCTGCAGGTCGTCCTGCAGATCGGTGTCTGCATGCTGGCGGCCGGCCACGTTCTTCAGCAGCGTGGGCAGCCGTGCGAGCACGGCCGTTGGCAGCAGCGTCAAACGGTTGGCCGTCAGCAGGTTGAAGAGGGTGGAAACCAGCAGGCGGGTCGTCTTCTCCTTTGGCGACAGACGCAGCAGCTGTGTGTACAGCAGGACAATGTCGTATTCGCTAGCAGTATGTTAGCATCAGTCTCAGAAGGAAGATATACAGAGTCAAGACGACTCACTCATTCAGATCATCGCCGACCTCGGCAGCGTCGAAAGAGAGCTGCCACAGAACCAGCAGAACGTGGTACAGCAATTGCAGACCAACACCGCCGCTGATCGAGCCCTCCAGCAGACGGCTAGCAGCAGCCAGGTCGCCATTGATGGCGCCGTTGGAGCTTTGGCCCTCGGCGCCTGTTGCACGCCACAGACTCGCCGATGTGTCCTCGCCGCCGTTTGTGCTGACACCGGCTGCTGTCCGCAGAATCTTGATGAGGGGCGCCACCGTCTCGCTGCGCTGTGCCCACACCTGCTTGCGAGTCTCGCTGCTGTACAGCAGCGCCGACGACAGAAGAACGCCAATGTCCTGGAGGCCCGCATCAGCGGTCTGCTGCGCCAGCGTCGACAGGTAGCTCAGCAGCGACGGCAGAGCGCGCGTGAGGGTGGCGGGCGAGTCGTCACGGGCGGTGGACATGAGCGACGTCAGCACGGTCGACGTCAGCAGTGGGATGGGGTCGTCCGAGTTGGTCGAGTGTGCCAGCAGAGGCAAAATATTACGGTAGGGGTCGGTTTCTGAGGAAGTAGACGATGCAGAGTCGGCGAGGATAGCCTTGGCGAGAGCAGGGATGGTCTCGAGCAGGTCGTTGAGCAGGACGAGGATGTACTGCACGACATCGGTGCGCCGTGCGGCCGACTGCAGGACGCTAGGCTGATCTGCAGTGCTGCCACCGACAAAAAGTATCCGGTAGCCATCCAGGTCGCTCTCAACCGCCTGCTTGCGGGCGTCCTTCTTCACCTTGTCGACAGCACGGATCTTGGCGAGCTGCCACTCCAGCACGGTGCCGGCCCGAACAGCGCCATCCCAGGGAATGGGCCGGGTCCGGATGTTGTTCTGGAGGGCGGTGAGGTAGGTGGGAGGATCGACAGACATGTTGACGGTAGGTTGGTCGATGTGCGACGAGATGCTCGGCTGCGGATTCGATGTAATAGTCCAAGGGCTGTCGATATCGCGAGGCGAACAATGAGGTTTTATCGACACAAGGGCGCTGTGGCAAATGCTGCAGTACCTCTGCTAGCCAGAAGACTAACAGCAGACAATAAGAGAATAGAAGAAGCTATATCTGGCTCTGCAATAGCTCGATGTTTGGAATGGCCGAGATCCCAGGTTCGTGATGGTCGGTTGCCTGGGGGTTGATGGTGTCAATGGGTTCAATGGGTTAATCAGCCGGACAAAGGCAGGTGCTATGATGGTCGTTACTACTTGCTGCTCTTTACCAATACCAACACTATGAGCGGATTGATAGAGGGATAGACAGCACCTAGGCACAGGCTAGGCTAGGCCGTGGTGCTCGCTGCCAATGAGCTTGCACGCCCCGCAGAGCTATGAGCTTGGGCCACAAAATGCCGCGTCTGGTAGCGCCACAGGCTGAGGCTGGTGCGATAAGATAACGTCGATAAGATAAGAGGTGTAATCATCATCTGCATGGAAAGCGTGGGTGAATTTATGTTCAAAATATGACCAAAAGTGAACTTTAAGACTTCAAATAATTGTAAAAATTACCAAAAAAAGGCTTGTAAACTAGAAATATGAAAAAGAACAAAAAAACAACGTACGACACTGGGGATTCGATGGTCGTCACCGACCCATCTACTAATCCAGCGGTTACTGGCTTATCTAGGGGAGAGCGGACGGGATCCCGAGTTGTCCAGTGCCCATGGCCGTACGTGGAAGAAACAGCTTCTGGTAAGCAAATATAGTTAGTAGAGGCGCTTTGTGTACACACGCAGTGTCTTGGGTGGCCTAGCATCTTGACGGCTGCACATATCAATGAGGTCTACCGTGGAGGCTGCAGCCGACGTCGACTCGTACTTTACAGTGATAAAAACATCTGCTTGGGTTTATTGTATTGTTGAGGATACATCTTCTTCATATATCGAACTGCAACTGTTCAAAACTAGATGTAAGCTCGACCAAATGTCGTCGATTACGTCAGAAATGTGATTACATAAACGGTGTTTTCTAGAAGACTATACGGCTCTTGATTGGCTTGTATATTACTAACAGTGGGTCATATGTGTCGCCACCCAAACGCGCGCCTGCATATGTGCATGAGAAAAGCTGTGACGTGCATCCAATTTCTACCATCTTTCTCAATCCCATTCATTATCGTACGCGCAGCACTCAGCACAAAACGACACGGCACAGTGCTATTTGCATATATCTTTCCAGCATACAACCTCAGAAGCATGTCTTCCGAAGATCAGCAACTACTGGCTCGGATCAGCCACCTCGCCGGTAGGTCACTAACACCACCTCAACAGGCGACCACCCTGTCACTTCAGCTCTAACTCATCAAGGCCAAATCAACCGCCACAAGAACCAACTTGCCGGCGTCGACTCTGTTCCAGCTCCGCAGTACCCCAGCAGTAGCACCTACCACAACGCATCACAGTCTGCACGCGCCTCGCCCTACCAGCGCCCACCTTATGTGCCTCGCGGCGGTCCAGCTGCTGCCCGGGGACGCGGCTATGGCGGAAGCTATCGCGCAAAGAAAGCCACACCATTCCGGCACCGCACACTAGTTTTGAACGGCACGTCTGATGGCGGCGGCAGCGAGTCTGCATCCAACTCGGACAACTGCACGGGACCCTCGTGGGTATCGCGGACCGACAGGCACATGCAGCTGATCAACTCCGACGTGTACGCGAAGGACTCGAAAGCTCGGGCCAAGGCCATTGAACAGACACGCTTGCAAAAACAAAAGCAGCGCGACGACCACGAACGCAGCAAACTGCGCAGCCACTTTAGCCGCCTGGCAAACAGCGGCGCTTCCGGTTCAACTTATGTTGCAAGACCAGCATCCACAGGCAACCACCTGCAGAATACTTACCAGGTGTTTGTCGAGGGAATTCCTTTTTACATTGCCAAGAACGGCAGCAAACTCGTCAAGGTCCCCGGCGATCCGAACCCGCCATCGAGCACGCCGAAGACGGCAATTATCGGCGGCGTCAAATTCTATCGCAGCAAAAACGGCAACCTTTACCGCCACGGTGTTGTCAAGGCCCAACGGTACGAGGCTCGCGACCCAAGTGGCCATTTCTTGCTAACCCATGGGAATTTTAGGCGCACGGGCATTGTCAAGAAGATTGACGAACCGTGCAAGACGTTCTCCACGACCGGTACATTCAATCCCCCTGCAATCAACTACTCCCCTCGAACCACAGAACGAGACAAATCTTAAGATCAGTCTCTTGCATATGATCACGGGATGCTTTATCATCTTCGGCCCTTCTCGCTTCTCCCTTCTTGAATACTTTTCTCTCCTCCCCGTTTATGTTTTACTAACCAACTCGTGTCATTTTAACATTATTTACATAATTAGGTTCATGTTCCAAAGGGCCCAGATGTCGTTATATCCATGATGCGGCCAAAGTGGCTGCGTGCAAAGACTTTCTACTCAAGGGAGACTGCGCGCACGGTCTCGACTGCGACCTTTCGCACGATCTGACTTCCGAGCGGACACCTTTCTGTCTGCACTACGCCAAGGGCAACTGCACCAACGAAAGTTGCCAGTATACTCACTCCCAGGTCTCTGCCGGCGCGCCTGTTTGCCGGCCATTTGGTTTGTACGGGTACTGTGAGGCGGGCGGGGACTGCACCGAGCGCCACGTCCTGTTTGAGTGTCCCGACTTTAGCAACACTGGCGTCTGCAAAACCAAGGGATGCAAGCTGCCGCACCGTGAGCGTGCCAGCTTTATGCGGCGTGCTAATGTGATAGACACCCTGCACCAGAATAACAGCAATGGCAACAGCGACAGCAACAACAAGGACGACATGTACGACGACCCGTCAAGCGACGACGACTCGGTTAACAGCGATGACGTCGACTCGGACGAAGTGGAAGAGTTTGTCGGTGCCGATGAAGATGCCGACGCTGACGCCGACTTTGTGACCCAGAAGGACTACATTGGATTTTGAGCAGCGTCTGGAGTCTAGTCAAGTCCGGCAGTCGGGTATTGTAGCCCTCGTTTCTCTTGTTCAATTCATGCTTGCGTGTTGGCAGCATTAGGGTGGGCATTTATTTGCACAAGAAGCACGGCGAGCATAGCATCGTGTGCACTTGGATGATACCCATCTTAGACTTTACTTAGCGATTTTTCTTTGCTTTTTTCTTTGATTTTTGTTTGTCCGGTTTTTATAGCGTGCGATATGAAGAGGGGGATCCAGTCAGGAGACACAGCGGTATTCTCATATGAGATGCTAGTTGAAAAGTGGAAAGAAAGATCTGGGTAAATGAAAAGACAAAAAGGAATAAGATATTGTTAAAGAGTCAAGAAGCTACACCGCTGAAAGCCAGCAACAACTCCCTTAAGAAGATAATGTCGAAATCAGACTTGTATCAAAATTTAAAATCAAACAGACTAGATTCAGGCAGGCAGACTATCGTCACGAACAACTAAACAACAAAACTGAAAAGGGGATGAATTAACACCTAGATCTCGGCCGCGTGAGGCTATCGGCCAGATACAATGGCGGTATCTGCTGCAGTAGCCACCTCGTTGCGATGATGCCATTTCCAAATGTGAATCTTCCATGGTGTGCTAGTAAAGTACCTTCTGAACAGTGTAAGTAATCATACTTTAAAGTCGCAGTTTCGAGACATACAAGGCGCTTGATAATTAGTATGTCCTCTGTCCTCGTCGTCAATGCCAACTGCTTACTGTTGCGCCTTCCCCTTATGACATCGTCACAGTTAACGGCTACACGGATGCATGGCATTATGGTGTACCGGTTATGCTTATATTGTGGGTCACAGGGCCGGCCCGTGGTCCACTTTTCGGCCATGACATTTGACCTCAAGACAACAACGACGACGTGCCATGTCATAATATTAAGACATATTCAGATATCTCTAGCCTCGTTAAGGTCTAACATATATGTATTCGAGTCTATGTCTATATTTTACTACGCCCGTTTTTTTTTCCAACCCAGAAAGAACGGAGTCACAATTTTTAGTCAGAGCATTAATATGAAAATAAATAAAGATTTAAATTTGATCAAAACACAAAACAATATATTTAAACAGAAACAAAAATACGTATACAAAAGTCAGTACATGGAAATATTAATAAGTATGAATAACATTGTGTGAAACTCCATTTGCAGTGATATGTTAATTTTAACCATTTATTAAATATACAAATAATGGCATACTTGATTTTTAACTTACCAAAACAAAGCGTGAAAGTTTTTCAAAATGAGTAGAGAATCAGCTAAAACTACCGAAATACATAGACCGTGATATAGCCTGCGCGCTCTACTCACTAATCTCTGTCTCTCTGCCGCCGCGTCAGAGTAGAGTCCTTGAGTGTGTCGTCAATATCCAGAGTGTTCTCTGCACCCTGGCCGATCGTCCCGTCATTGACAGCATCATCTGCCTCGCTGTCCTCGTCGTCATCCTCGTTGTTGCTGTCATACTCGGAGACGGACTCAGATTCGGACTCAGAGAACGCCGGCATGAATGGATGCGGGCGCTCGACCCAAAGCTGCACAATATGGTCGCCATTAGCAGCCCTGTCCGTCTTGAAGTCTTTGTTCTTGGGCTCCTTGTTGTCGCCGTTCTTTTCCTTGCTTCTGTCCTTCGCTTCCTTGAGTTTGGCTGCCTTGGTATCTTTGGCGTCTTTTGATGGATTCAATGCCGACTTTGAGGTCGTTGGCTTTGGAGATTTCATCTTTGTGAGCCTTGATGACTTTGCCTTGGCCGACTTTGTCTTTGCCTTGGACTTGGAAGACTCATCCGTCTTCTTCTTGGCAGCCTTTTCAGCCTCAATCCGCGCTTCGGCAGTAGCTAGACGTTTCTTGTCGCCCTCGACCTCTTGGTAGTAGATGCGCAGACCGACAACAGCAATAGCGTTCCACGGGTCAGGCTCGTCTTCCGTTTCGGCATGTGGATATTGGTGGCAGTGCTTGCCGTGGCAGCCTGCATGGGGAGTTGGCTGCCGAAGTTGGTGATGACGGCTTCGTTGGGGACTAGCGGAGGGATTGTCGTTGCCTCTGTCTGTTATTGGCATCGAAATGTTTCTGTGTCCTTGGTCTAGAATCTCCACATGTTTGCTGCCTCGGCGTTGGGCGTCCTCGAACAGATAGCCAATCTCGCTGCCGCTGAAATCAGACAACCTAGAAATGCTAGATAGGTCTTCCTCGAACTCGGACTTGGGTGTTTGGGGGCGGCCATACCCGTAACCAGCTTCTGGCGAGGGTCCGGGTGGAGGCATGGCCTGCTTGTCATATCGAGTCATGCCGCTGTGGTCCCGGCTACGGCCACGATAAGGACTGTGCGTGTTACTCTTCAAATTACCGTTTGGAACATGAGCCCGAGCATCGACCCGCAAAACATCCCGATCTTCGGTCTCGATTATACCCTGGGAACGTTCCCGAGCGATACCCTGAGCAGCGCTAGGCACACAAACTTGCGCATCAGAAGGATCAAGTGTTTGTGCTACTTCATCAACCACAGACGCAGCGGGGGTGTTCTTGCCTCCAGTCGATGGGGCACCTGCGACAAAATTTGCCGGGTCTGTTGCTTCGGACTCAATAGCACAAGTAGGAGAAAGGTGACTGCCCTTGCTTTCGACCGATATACTGGGAGTCATATTCGACGTTTCCGATATGGTATTGGCGAGCTCCTCCACAATTGGCCCATCATTAGGCGCCTGCGTCGTGGCCTCCGCCAGGTCCACGACTTGACCGCCACCAGAGCAGGTAGGGGCAGCACTAGAAGGAGAGTTATCGTTCTGCTCACGCACTTTGATAGCCGTAATGGGGCCAACATCAGCCTCTGTGACAATAGACGCATCGCCATCGGTAGTATCGTCGGCGGCGGGGACACCAGGGGCACTCTTGTTGGTGTCATCCTTAAAATCTTCTCTTTCATCTTTGTTCTCGGCCTTCTCTTTGATGTCCGTCTCAATGTTTCCATCGGCCTTCTCAACCTTGTCATCAACCTTGTCATCAACGTTCTTGACAGCCTTCTCGTCATGTATCTCCTCAACTTTATCTTCAGCCCTGTCACCAACGTTGTCCTCTTCCGTTTTCTTGTTCTTCCCCTCGACCTCCTTCTCGCCCCCCTCTTCAATCTTCCCAGCTTCGTCCCCAGTCTTCTTTACGACTCTCACACAGGCATCTTCCTCGCTGATGATTGCCTGCTTTTCTTGCTGACTGACACCCGTATTTTTCTCATCGCACTTCTTCTTATAAGCGTGAAATTGCTGGTCCCTCAAGGCTTCGCGCTCCTGGCAACGCTTTTGGTAGAGTTCTTCTCGCCTCTTCTTTTTTTCCCTGGCCTTGGACAGTCTCTTGCGTTTCTGCTTCAGATCAAACTTTTCTTCAGCATG
This sequence comes from Ophiostoma australiae, assembly GCA_022392945.1. Classification (NCBI taxonomy): domain Eukaryota; kingdom Fungi; phylum Ascomycota; class Sordariomycetes; order Ophiostomatales; family Ophiostomataceae; genus Ophiostoma; species Ophiostoma australiae. The sequence continues at coordinate 1,526,845 of JAKRGJ010000008.1, forward strand.
ATTGCGCTCTCGCAACCTTGTGAAATGCTCTATGAACAATGCCTTGTTGTGAGCTCTATTGCGCGCGCTTCTCCGATCAATCGCTGTAAGACGCGCCTTCTTTTCGGCGGGCGTCTCCACAATGCGGCCCTTGCTGTGGGCAATGTCATAGGCCATGCCGATGCGAATCAGTTTTTCCCGGCGCGTCTCCATGCTGCTGCGCACGACTTCCTCGGCTGGCAGCTTGTTGTCGTTACGCGTGGCTTTGATGCGTACAAGAACGACATACTGGCCAGCTTCGAGATCAAGCTCGACGCTGACTGAGCGCATCATGCGGTAGCCAAACTGGCAGCGGACGACATAGTCGGCGCCGTCATCGGGCTTGAGCTCACTTTCGGAGCTCGTGGAGCTGGTAAAGCTGTGTGTACGCTCTCTCTCTGCGGTGCCTGGGGTGTTCGCGCTTCCAGTAGAGCCTTCTGGGTCTAGGCCTATCGGGTTCGATTTGAGCCGGTGCAAGCGGAAGCTGAGCTGGAAGATGTATTGTCCCTCAAGTCCACGGAAGTAGCGCTCATCGAGCTGGCTGAGAACGAGGACAACGGGCCCATCACGGGCGAGGGAAAATGCGAACTTGGTCTGGTTATATTCGTAAGTCCAGGGCACGGTCATGGACGTCCAAATATTGGCGATTTTCCAGTCGGGACCAAATAGGCGCGTGCGATCAAAGGACTGGTACTTGCGCAGAAGATCCTCGTACGAAATCCAAAACGAGCCATCGTCACCAAACTTGTGGTTGAGTTTTTGAATCCATTCAGCCGTCCACTCTTTGCTGCCGTCGCTCCATGCGCCCTTCCACTCGTGCTCGCCCCAGGGGTTCTTGAGAAGCACAAGCCGCTGGCCATCTATTTCGACGGCGCGCATAACCGAGTAGGCGTGTCCTTCGACGATGCCGTCTCGCTCACCGCGACCACGGCCCCAGATTCCGGTGCTGCAGCCAAAGAGGAATGTTTCGTTGACTTTTTTGAGCTCTTTGTTCCAGAAATATTCCTTATCCAAGATATCGGTCGCATAGAGCTCTGACGTGACACCGCCTGTCAGATCTTCAATGCCCTCGCCCATCAAGCCACCATCAATGGACGTGTAGTCGCCGTGGGCTTTTGCGTAGGCTTTTTCGAGCAGCGGCAGCCAAGTCTCGTTGGGGTTGTCACACTGAGCAAAGTAGAGGGCACCGCTGTTAGACTGGTAGACCTTGCGATACTGCTCTTGTGTGTTGGTGCGCACGCGATCCTCCAGCAAGTTACGCTCCAGATTGCTGTCGTCGTAGTCGGGACTTTTGAGGTAGAGCTTGTCGTCAATCAGCTCTGAGAACCACTCGCCATCGCGGTGGAAGACAAAGCCGTAGACACCGACAGCCGCATCGTAGGCCACACACACGCGCTCAATCAAACCCGGCTTGTTGCTCAGCGTGCACAACGCGGCCAACAGCCAGCAGTCGCCGTTGTGGCCCTGGCGGACGTCGTTGGCTGTAGGACCGTCAATGAAGAACTCGGGCTTGTCAAAGATGTCGGTGACACGCTTGACAGACTGAGGCGTGTACTCCATATTGGATACGGTTGCCTGGACTCCGCCCGGCATGGTATTGTCCAGTCCATCGATACAGTCGCGGCCGCCGAAGTTGAGATCGACATCGAGGTCAAAGTGCGGATCGCGGTATTTTTGGTTGACACGGCGGCATTCCTTCACAATATGCGCCACCTTGGCTCGGCACTGGGCGGCGGCTTCCTCGTAGGATGCAGAGGCAGTCTGGCTGCCTCGTTTCAGCTTGTCGGCAATGCGGCGGGCAGCTTTGTCGGCAAACACTGTCTGTGGGAGAATAGACGTGACTGTACGTTGTTAGTATGCAAAGCCTTCTTTTGGTTTTCTAACGTTTCTAAATAGCTTTTCTTTTCTCACTTTTGCCGGGAGTCTTGGATGCGAATCCATCCCAGTAGTCGTCGATGACCTGTTGCGGACTACGGGTGACACTAGCATGCCGGATTCGCCGGGGCTTTTTGACCTCGCCAGTTGACACCGAGCGAGAACGAGGGTCTGGCATTGTGAAGTTGCAAAGAGAAATAGAGATGAAGATAAAAAGGTGTCTGCAGGCGAGGTTGTGTGAGGTCGTCGGTTTTCGCGTTCGCAGCTCAGCCTCATAGTACTTTGCTGGGTAGGTGTGCGGCGACTAGAAGCCTGCTCTTTACGTGAATGGGTCTGAATCGCGAGACCAAAGTCAAGACAGGCAGGAAAAGTATGAAGCAAAGAGTAGAGGAGAAGAGGTGATCGCAGGCAAGAGGGGAGGGAGAAGCTAAATAGATCATGAGAAGGCACCCAGCCCTTCTCTGCCTCATTTCCGCTGGCCACCTTTGTCTGTTTTCTCACCTGCATATCGTCGGAACGGCTTTTGTCATCACGCTACTACCGTAAGACGAGCATTTTGGTGCTTACAGGTGCAATGCCCTGTCCCCTCCGCTCTACCAATAAATCAGTAGTAGATGCACCCCTGCAAGCGATTTGAAAGCTGCAAATCGGTGTACGAGGCAGATAAGACTCGGTTTATGAACCAACAGCAGCCCACTTTTGTGCATTTGATGCATGCTCTGTGTTGGCTGTCAGTTTCGGAGTGGCTCTGTATACGATAGAGATGTAGACCACATGTATTGCAGGACATCCCGTGCAGTAGCGAGGCGCATATGGGTGGGCGGGTGTCCACTGTTGTACTCTATGAGGGGCTGTGTGTTGTCCATTATTTTCAGCCTCAATATGGGTGAGTGTAGATGAGTACTGCAAAGCTCCGGGCAGCATGACTGCTGGAGGTCTGGTGGAGGACAGAGGAAGAAGCTCTGGCGATAAAATTGATAAGTCCTTATTTTTCCCCCTGAGTTGCCGTAGTTTGTTTGAGGGACTTGATATGATGCTTGTTCCGTATTTACCGGTCAATGGACGCCTACTTGCGTTGTATCTGGCGTGTGTTGGCTTCAGTGATAAATAGTCCTGTTGTTGCTGCTGAAAGAAGAAGAGCATAGTGCACTACAGCGCACAGTGTTGACTATATGCTATATTCAAAGCCTTGGTTCTGTTTTAAAAATAAGGATATCGAAATAAAGAGTCAACAAGTCAGCCTGTGTTGGCATCTAGGGTGGTGGTAGGCGATACTCATTGTCAACTACACCGGTAGGTCAGCCTCATTTTTATTGGTGTATAGTGCTGGATAGCAGTAGTCTCTGTTTATTAAATCTTACTGGCTGCGAAACATGCACATGACAGGAGCACAGCATGAGCCTTTTCATTGCTTACCGCCTTTCTTATGTTCTGCACATTTGTGAATATGATATTTGGTTGTTTCGTTGGTGACAAGTCCACTGGGTGGGGCGGCGGTTTCGGGGAAGCCGTCGAGTTGAACATGTGTTGGTGATATGTACTGATAGTGAGGACGGCAAGGTTTTAATATTAAAGTATTAGTGACTGATAACTTTTATGAAAACAACGCTTTCAACAGGAGAAAGAGTGAGATCATCCGCTAATGCTGGGTAGATGCAAGATAAAACAAGTGACATTATTCAAAATGAGACAAAAGAAAAGGTGCGTCAACCATCCAACCAGAGGGAGAACCAAAAATTAATGTACAAGGAAAATGTAAAGGTAATAATAAGGATATAAAAGGACACAGACAAGAAATGTGAAAACAAAATGCACCTCCTCCCTTCCAGGCTCCACAATATAAATGCCAAAATATGTGCTTTTATAGTATGTCGAATGTCCAAATATGCATTTCGTTAGTTAGTAATTAAAGTAATCAAAACATTAATGGCGGGCGCTGAGACTAGCAAAGGCGTCTGGGCTGTGTCGCCCATTGCTCCACTCCATGCCGAGTGCCATGACGCTATCACGGCTACGGCCACCCATGAACAGGTCAGTGGATGCCTTGGCCGCACCCGACGATGGTGCTGGCGGGGGCGGGGGCGCCTGTCTCTGACCGACAGATGCAGTGCCTGTAGCAGCAGCAGAGGTCATGCCGAGGAAGGGGTTGCTTCCGGAAGTGGGCAAGGAAGGTGCTGCCGCCGGCAGTTGTGCAAAGAAGTTGTTGGCGTTGGCCTGCTGTTGCTGCTGTACTTGCTGCTGCTGTTGTTGGACCTGTGCCTGTTGCTGGGCGAACTGCTGCTGTTGCTGCCCCTGTTGCGGCTGCTGCTGGGCTTGAGCCGGCGCAAACTGCTGCATATTATACAGGGCCATAATAGAGGCCTTATCCACACGCGGCTGCGGTACGGGTGCAGGCGCAGGCTGGGCTGCAAATGGATTGTTGACCTGCTGGGCAAGAGTGGGAGTGGGCTGAGAGTAGAAGTGCTGCTGCTGAGCGTAGGGGTTTTGCGACTGTTGCTGCTGTGCGTATGGGTTTCCATTGGGTATGGGATATGTTTGCGCATGGGAAGGCGCGTTGAAAAAGTTCGTCTGCGTCTGCTCTGGGATCTGGCCTAGTGTCGGAGACTGGATGTTTGTCGGCGACCGTGTAAACGGGTTGTTCGCAAAAATGCTGCCTGGGTTTGTCGTGTTGATTGTCATTGGCTGCTGCTGCTGCTGCTGCTGCTGCTGAGCTACTCCGTTTTGAGCCATGAAAGGATTGTACTGCTGCTGCTGCTGCTGCTGCTGGAGGTAGGTTTGCTGGCCGGTATTGCCGTTGGTCAGTGTAGCAAAGTAGTTCTGGGCTGCCGATGATGTTGCTGACAGCTGCTGAGGCGGGTATGCCTGCTGTGCCTGCTGTGCCTGCTGTGCCTGCTGTGCCTGCTGTGCCTGCTGTGCCTGCTGTGCCTGCTGTGCCTGCTGTGCCTGCTGTGCCTGCTGTGCCTGCTGTGCCTGCTGTGC
>JAKRGJ010000008.1:1531816-1553134 GCA_022392945.1 Ophiostoma australiae
CTGTGCCTGTGCCTGTTGTTGCTGCTGGGCTTGCTGCTGCTGAAGAAGGAGGTATTGCTGCTGCATGTGGTGCTGCTGTTGTTGCTGCTGCTGCTGCTGGTGTTGCTGGGACAGCGCAGTGCCGCCAGTGTGGTTGGGGAAGAGTGCTTGTGGTGCATTGAGCGACATATTCTGGAACGACTGGTCTAGGTTGACGGCAGAGGCACCCTGTGCTGGGTACTGGCCATTAAACTGCGCCGACTGCTGCTGCTGTGGTGTCGGCACAATACCAAAGGGATTCTGGTTGCTGTATGGGTTCTTGTTCTGCAGAGTGCCAGTAGACTGCGAAGACTGCGGCTGCGCTGGCGGCGACTGAAAGTCGAGCATAGCAAATGGATCACTTGTATCTGGCGATTTCGGTGCTTGGTGAGCCGCGTTCGGAACAGTGAGTGTTGTGCCCGAGTTGCCCGAGGTCGGCGCTGAAAGAGAGCTGTCCCGTGGCGAAGTCAAAGGGTGCGGTGAGAGGCGGCCATTGCTGACACCCGCATCACCCATGCGCACCAGCATTTCGGTTGCACGCTGCACGTCCTGTCCAACTGCCTTGAGCACTACAATGTTCCGACGGTCATCCGAAAAGCCCATGTCACGCAGTTTTGCCAGCTTGACATCTATGTTGGCGTCGTTGTTGTTGCTGTCGGAGCCAACAGTCACACCAAACACCTGCGAGCTCTTGTTACGGAGTGCCGGTGCGGACCCGGAGGATTCAGGGCGAGGGTAAGACATGGCACGTGGCATAGGAGAAGTCGGCTGGTTGTCAAAGTAGCCACTGCCGTTGGAGTGCGTTGTGCCGACGCTGGGTGAGGCGGGGCCCTTAGACTTGGAGGAGACGGGGAAAATATTGGACGCGGAACGCTTGCCAAGACCGAAACGGCCAGGAGTCTTTGGGGGCAGGGGTGGGGGGGTGTCGTCGGATTCGGGACTGCCGCCACGGGTGCGGCTGTTGGCGGACTTGGAGAAGGCGCTGTTAATGTACTTTTGACGCATGTAGCGTTCCATGGCAGAGTCGGCCTCGTCAGCATCGATGGGGACGGGGGGCTTCTTGGCCTGTGGGTTGTATGTCTTGTTGGAGTTGATGTTGCCGACCTTGCGCATGTTCTTATTTGTTAGTATGAAGAGTTTATCGAATGCAAGATGCAGTAAGTAGAGGAGGCGGCACTTACGTCGACTTGCTCGTTGGACCAGCTGTCCATGCTCAAAGACTTGACCTTGGACACGTGAGTGCCCAGCTTGCGGTGGATGGCGGCGCACCGCATGCAGAGAAAGATGCCGAGCTGCTGAGGTTAACAGGTGTCCGTTGTTTGTTTCCCGTGGTGTGCCCGGACGCAGTAGCCAGTAATTCAGGGGTTGCATACATTCCATGATGCCCAGGAAGGGTTCCGGGCTTGGCAGTCGGCGCAGGTGTTGTTGCCCGGTACGGACTGCACGAGGTCCTGCAGTGCCTTTTCATTGCGCGCCTGCTGGCGCTTGCTCAAGACGCTCGTCATGTTGCGATGGAGGCAGTGAAAGTCGAGAAGGCGAATGCCGGGTGACGGTGGCGATGAACAGGCAGCTAGAGACGTTGTATGCGCGTGTATGCGCGAGAGTGGGAGTGCTGCTGCGTCTATCCGAGGGCCTGCGCGGACGTCGTGTACTGGTGTTGGTGTACTGTTGTGTTGAAAGGTGTGGTAGAGATTTCTGTCTTGTGTGTCCCAAGGTAGATTAACCCCGTTGCAGCATTGTGCTTCCAATCAATGTCCGTGTCTCGTCGTGTCTCAACCCGAGAGTCGAAGGGTGTGAGTTGTGCGATTTGAGAGGTAGAAGGTGTGAGGTGTGAGGCGGGAGCTGTAGAATAGCTGTGGCTGTAGCTATGGTAGTACAGAGCCTGTCGTCCTCCCGAGAGGCGTCAACGGGCGTTAAGCGGCGTGCGGGCTTGGAGTGTGAGGGCGAGAGTACTTTGAGATTGGGTCGTTTATCAAGAATGAAGAGCGTCCAAGATACTTTCCAAGGACCCACGATCTATTGTGGGAGGGAAGGATGCGTAGAGTGCAGGAGGGAGGGCGTCTGTGGTTGGTCAGGCCTGGTTGGGGTGAACTTGGCCAGCTTGTTCAGAGGCTAAGATAAATTGCAGGGCCTATTAGAGGGGCCCTTGTAGGCCTGAGTTGCTGGTTGATCCTACTCTTCACTGTAGATGGAAGGCAAAGGAGCCACCGGGCGTAGTGGAGTGTAAAAGGAGAACAGTGTTGTCAGTGGCATTCAGGAACGGCAAGAGCTACTATGTACATACCCACACGCCTGCACGCCAACCCGATAAACTCGACGGAGTATTTGCGATATTTGCACACTATTTCCAGACAGAAAGAGCGACCCAGCTAGTGACCCAGTAAAAAATAGGGGACCAGAGACGACAGAACAGATTAGAGCAGATTGCGGCCCAGGTATGGTACATGTACCCCGAAAGCGTACTTCAGAGTTTGTGCACAATGTAATACTATCAGGCAGGCTGTAGCACTGGTTACAGTCACACACGTCGATGGGAGAGTTAGGCATGATGAGGATAATTTTAATTTTATTGAAAAAGAAATTATTCAAGAACTGCCACACCAAAATAAAAGGAGCGACAAGCACTTCTACTTTAAACTAGGAAGGCACAAGACAATCCAGGAACAGAAGGAGATCGTGAGGAAAGAATGGGCGATCAAAGAAGGAAAGAACGATAGACCAGGGGGCGTGTGGCTCTTTCCTCGTTTTTCTTGATTCAATTTAATCAACTGATGGCACGTTTTGTGGGGAGCGGCGACCGGACTAGTACATACAAAGTAGCCTCCTGAAAGACTGGGCGATGGTGATGGGCCGGGCGACGATGTGTCTTATTAGGTATTACAATATGTATTAATACGACATTAAATTCCGTCGTTCCTTTATTTTTTGAGGAGTTGCCTGTACATAGTATGGGAGTGAAAGTGGCGCACATGCCATTAAGAAGGAATGAACGAGGCGTCAGCAAAGCACCGCGCCTTCTCCCCTCTTCTTTCACTTCAGTCTGTTGGCCTGCTGACTAATTCTTATACTTTGCACCGAGCGTTCTCTGCGTCGTTGTAGTATTGCAACTTTGATACCTTTCCGCAAGACAGCCGACCTAACCGTCCTAGAAAATCACACAATCGCCACGAGCGGCCGGCCCAGAACGAGTTAGCGAGTAGGGCTTTCCGCATAAAGATGATTAAAAATAAGTGAAGAAGAAAACAATAACAATTGCACCGTCCATAGTAGAGCGACCATGTGCATAAAGTGTGTGATTAGTCATCGTTTCGTGATACTTTGGCCGGGCTCAGATCCTAGGAGTCGATCCCGCAAGCCAATGCAAAACTCCTCGTTTACCTACTCCGTACAGTACTTGTAGCAGCGGGACCGGCCCTGCGGACCCTGGACTCCGTCCTAATGTATAGAATAAACTACTCATTCTTTTCTGCTGTCGTGGGGCCTCATAACTGGCGTGTACAAGTGGGTGTGAGCGCAAGGTAAACGAAACGGTAAGCGATATACGGTAAACGATTAATATCCCGAAGAAGGCAGATACGTGTTCCGGGAGATTGGCTAGGCAGACTGCGTGACAGCGCCGATACACAGAGTAGATGGATGTGCTACATGTTAGACATACTACGTATGCTCATGTAGATGTTCGACGAGGACGTCAACGATGTCCTCGGGGGATGGCGGTTCAACGAGGCCGGCGTGTTTAATTGCCTCCTTGTTTGATAACTTCAGATACGTCGAGCAAGCCTATATCCAAAAAGAATAGGTGGCACCGTGTTGACAAAAATACAGAGTATAATCCGAACCATGCATCACAGCGGTTGCTAAAGAATGCAAAAAATAACACATGGGGCAACTCGGGATCGAACCGAGGACCTTCAGATCTTCAGTCTGACGCTCTCCCAACTGAGCCATTGCCCCGTTGTTGATGTTAGGCCGTCGACTACTGGGTAGATGGGTCAGAAACACATCCAGGCTGTCCCGAAAGACAAATGACACGCAAATGTTGAGGTCCAGAATGCGTAACTGGGATGTGATTGTGAAAGATAGAGGGCTGGAATGAGTACGACTCCTAAGGATAATAGTCAAAGAAACACGAAAAGAAAAGGAAGAACACAACTCATAATCCACAAAATAGCCGGCATATAAAAGAGACACAATTTACACACGCCGACCTCCAGCCTGGTATGACGTCCTAAGAGCAAGCGGAACTGAGACAGTAATAATAAAAAAGACCAAAAAAAGACAAGGAAATATACATTATTGCTCCGTCGGTGCCAATGTCAACGTCGATGACCATGTCGTCTTGGCCGAGGCTGCACTCGACGACAGCACCATCTCCTCGGCTGTCGGCTTCCGTCCACACACGACGTGGTACAAGCCATACGCATGCACTTCTGGGTTGTTGACATTTTTGCGCACATCTACGAGCACCAGCTCAATTTCTTCTTTCGTCTTGCCCAGGACCCGGTGCATAAACGCATACGAGAACGCCGGCAGGGCGTCCAGCATGTTGAGCTGCCACATGTCGCCTAGCTTCTTCAGGCGCGGGTCCCGCGGCCAGCCACTAAACGGCAGCTTGTATACCTTTTCCTGCACGTCGAAAAAGCCGGCCTCCTTGAACCACCCGCGAAGCGATGCGGCCGCGTTGAGGGGCCGGCCGATGGAAGCTCCTGCGTCGGCAAGGCCCTGCACCCAGCGCACAAGGGGAGCATCTGGCGCTAGAGTGTTGTCGTCGCTGTAAAGTTGCGCCTCCTTTTCTTGGCACTCGAGCCAGCCACCCGGCTGTAGGGCACGGTACGATTTGTTGACGACATTGTGCTGAAATGAGTCCCAGCACCCGGCTGTGAAGCGCGTGTGGATGTAGTCAAGGCCGTCCAGCCCCCCGCTGGACCAGTCACCCTCGCTGGCGTCGTCGACATAGAATGTGACGTTGGGCGGTACAAGTGTGTGCTGGATGGGTGAGAGATCGATGCCAATCACTTCTGCCCCCGGGAATTCGTCGCCGACTTCTATGGCCCACCGTCCCGTGCCGGTTGCGACGTCCAGCACTTTGGTCGGCGGGTTGGCCTGTGTCCATGGCGCTAAAAAGCTGCGGCCTCCCTGCAAGATGTTTATAATCTCGTGCTGGTTTTCAAGCCGTTCCATCTCCTGTTGGTCATTGGGGAAGAAATAAGCTATGTAACGGTTAGTAGTGTGTCATGATGCCTTGTTCTGGCGATGGCAATGATACTTACACCCTGCTTTGTACGCGTGGTATGTGCGCCCGTTTTCTTTTTGATACTCAAAGATGCTCTCGGTCAGGGACACGCCCTCTCTGCTTCTGTGTCAGTTCCGAAATCGCAGTGCATGGGTTTATATTACTAACAATCTGCCGTAGTCTTGTGGCTCCGGCTGGTGAGGTAATGTTAGTATCCGCTGTCGATATGCCACTACTAACATCAAAAGACGCCGCTAGTGTGAGAAAAACATACGTCGACCTCGATCTTGAGCGAGGTGTCTAGCAACGAGTCGAATGTGAACTCAAAGTCCTTGTGCGGCATAGCCAATGTTAAACCTTCAAAGACCATTTCAACAGGCATGGTGTTTTTGTTGCTGCATAAAAGGTTGAAGATGCAGAAACTAAGGGGATGTAGCGAGAATAAGGTGAAAAGAAAGACAAGAGCTTCCAAGTGAGTATGCTAGTCTGGATATCTCTCAAGTGTTGACAAAGCCGCGGCAAGCAATATATTTGTTTGGCGTTCTCTGGGTGTTGTCAGTGTAAAGATTGCACTGTTGTTTGCAGCTTAATGTTATCGATAGTGGTGCCTTCAACAGACAAGTTCAGTCAAGCTGCAAAACCACGCACAACTGGCAACGTGGTGGCACTGATCGGTTTGTCGAGTGAGGCAAATAATCCGACAGCTTGGGCAAGCGAGAAGTAACGGGAAGGGAGCAATGGACCAGACCCGAAAGAGTGGATGGAGGGTGATACCAGACACGATATATATGGTCGTTGGTTATCTGTTGTATATTAAGTGAGATACATGACCAGCTTGTGAGAGTTGGGGGCCTTGTTCTTTATGAAGATAAAGGGATACCAACAAGGATTTGCAAAGAGAAAGAAGCGAGGCGATTTACATGTCCGTTGATGGTAGCTGTCGATAAACTATACGGGGGTCGGGGGGTTTATAAACAAACCATGTGCTGGTGCTAAACGGCCCGTACATACTACGAGAGAAGAAAATAAAGGGAGCGTCAGAAGAAAGTATTTCTGATGTGAGAGACTGTCCGTGACTGGTGTGTGATGTTAGAAGTTGTTGCATGCATACCTGCACTCGGCAATTAGGCCCGGAGTAATCTACGACAGTTAGATCCAATGACCATCTATGAGCCTACAGAGTACATATCAGTACAAGAAATCCGGCTGATTGGTCACTGAATAGCACGATGCAAAAGGCGAACTCGATAAACAGAAAAGAAGTTGGGTAAAACTTGCCACCAACTGGACAAGGTGGCATGCTGTATATTCACAAAAGGCCAAGTTCAAGTGACTGTGTTCAATGTTAAGCTCTTGACAACCGTTTTTTTTTGGCATTCTATACTGTGGCTTGCATGCAAGTGAAAGCGATGTTGGTTCCCAAACCAGTCTATATACAGTAGTTGATACCCTGATGCTTTCTTTTTTACGTGGCCGCTTGCGGTTTGGATGTTTAGTCATAATGAAAGATAGAAAACGGTTCGGTGCGGAGGAACGGGGTTTGGAAGAGGGTGGTGGGAAGAGAGTGCAGTCGTAGCCTCCGTGAGAAAACGCGAACGATCTTATAAAACTTTCAGAGGATCGACAATCTTCAGCTCATCGGAAAATAGATAGCACGGCAGGATCGAGACCTATTAGCTCACCAAGGTGTCCAGTCGAACAGTGTAGTAAGTGGCTAAAGAACCGTCATACAAGAAAACAGTTCAATGGCCTAAAGGCACTTTTGAAAGCTATATTGAGTGAAAGAGTTGTCAAGCATATCATGCCCCGCGTATGCCCAATAGCTCAAGCGAGATATCAGAAAGTGCCAATTTTATTGCTGCTATGTGACACTGGATAACAATTGACAGCAGGATGATTGTAAGAGCAGCAAAGCAATCAAATTCACTGAAAGGATAGATCAAATTGGCACAACTACTCCGTATGGCCATGACAAACCCAGGAATCGACAACTGAGCAAGTCTTGGCTGCCCTCGTGGATAATCACATAGCTGCTTCGACCCTGCAGGGATATCGCTACCAACAATCCAGTACAGAATATTGTCTTAGCGCTGTTGACGTGGCAGTCGAGTGTAATCATGCTATGCAAAGGGATAAGTGGTGGAGGAAGAAGAAAATACTCGGTAAAAATAAGAAAGAAGGATTTTGAAGAAAAGAAAACAAATCATTGTTAGTGTTGCGCCGCTTTAAACAAAGGCCAGGCTGCGGATTGCTGCTGCTTGGAGGTGCCTTTTAAGACGAGAACAAAGAAAAGACAGAAAAAATTGACAAAGCGAGTAACAGATGGGGTTGGCCAAAGCAAACGCTTGGTAAGACCAGACTCGCGGCCCCAGATTCCGCACGCCTGGAAAGGAATCAAGTGGGTGTTAGTCGACTAAAAGGGTCAGGTGTGATGCGAAAATACATTGTGGCTTGCCATTTGCTCAGAGAATAAGGTGTTAAACTTCCAGAAGGAGATATCAAGCCGGAGAATAGTAGCGTGGTATGCTTCATAGGTCGACACACTCACTTGATGAGCTCCTGGTGAATTGGCTAAAGTCTTTGCTAAAATGAATATTGCCAATGCAAACCTACCAGCATCTGAGTTGGTGCTACAGCAAACAAACCCCGACCGATGAACCATACTGCTGGGTGTCTGTTTGTGCTACACCATGACAGAAGACAACAAAGGCATGTACTGTACCACGAACTGAGCTGGCGGAACACTGATATTGTCCTTGCTGGTCGTTTGGCCACCAACAGACAGCAAATTGTTTAAGGATGCAGGCAGAGGACAAGGGTGCGGGGCAGAGCGTCCAAAAGAAATCAAAACGAAAAAAGAAAGGAAAGGATGATGCATGCTCATTACCTAGCACACGACAGGATGATAAAAGTAGCGGTGGGAGCCGGAACCTCGGACAAAGCTGGAAACGGATGGACACATCCTCCCGTCTCGCTTCGGTAATGCAACTTGATTCGCGTCCATGGCAAGTTCCGTTCTCGCAATAGCAGATAAATGTTGGATAGCATACTACCCCGTATATACACCAACCAGGCTCTAGGATCGACCTTGACTCTTTTCTTTGTGCGAAGGAGTAGATCATTGCCAACGCCCGGCTCCGAACCAGACGAACGGGCTGGGTCTCTGATGGCAGCTCGCTTCACAAGTTGGCTGTGTTTCGAACAAATAAGTTTGATGTACACCGTAGAGTGCAGGCGGTGTTTGGGAGGTGGGAGACTGCGGATGCATGCGAACCAACAGTGATTGTTCTGTGTATTCTCGCAGGGGTTTATGCGCGATGCGTCCTCACTGCGTACTCTCAAGGCGAAGATGGGCATGTTGATCAAGGCTCTTTAATATGGTTCGTTTTGCGCAAGTGTGTCGAATGTCGTTGACTTGTATACGTGTTATATTAAAAGTGACGCTTCTCGCACCTGTGCTAAATTGGACCTGCTGCACGGCAGACAAATACACCAGATAAGCGAGAACGTTTGGATATGTTTCGGGCCTTTATATGGTACATGACAAGGGGAGAAGGAGATAATATAAATCATATATGATTCGATGATTTACGACAAGAGATGTCGTCGATTAGCGAGTCGCGCATGTGGCAAGCGTAGACAACCGTTCCTTCCCTGGGCAAAGCGATAATAGCTGTCTGTCCAGATTTATACGTAAACGTGGCTATCAGTCGCTCTTTCGCTTTTATTATTCTCAAGGTCATTATTCAAAATGCTCCGATTATTCATCATCAACCGACAACAAAACAAAGGCACATCCCGTATATCGAGATTGACGATGTACACTTCTACTCGAACCAAGTGTAAAAACAGCTCCAGGTCTACGTACAAGGGTCGTCAAAGTGGAATCGCCAATGCTAGTGCTTATTACCTACGTTGTTTGTAGGGCGCAGATGTCATGTCGATGACTACTGTGAACCCCACCAACGCAACCGACTCAACCCCCCAAGGCATCATCTGTGAGACTGGTGGAAAGATATACTCGCGGAACTACAGAGTAGCTTGGTGGTATTGATAGTCGATCGATCAACCAGTATATCAGAATGAGCGGTTCCAAACTAACCGACGCCTATGTGCGCCTACGTACCGCTGTCAGCAAACTAGGCGAAGAGACGACAGTTGCAGGAGCTGGTGGCGATTCAGGCACTGATGCGGCAACCCTTCCATCTGCAACGGCCGTGGAAAAGGCACTGTCGTCTCTGCCCCGCCGCGGCGATGCCGGCTATCTTGAGCCGCGCGGGTTCGATGCCACACTCGACTACCTTCTGGGCACTGTCGTGCCCGCCCTCAACGGCCAGAATCTCGTGGGCCGCTACTACGGCTTCGTGACAGGCAGCACCTTGCCAGTGGCCGAGGCGGCCGACAATATGGTGACGGCGCTGGACCAGAATCTGCATGCGCACCTCCCAGTGCAAACTGTGAGCACGTCTGTCGAGGCGGCCACGCTCGAGATGCTGTTGGAAGCAGTTGGCCTTGGCGATGCCGGGTTCGACGGGCGCATCTTCACGACGGGAGCGACGGCGAGTAATGTGCTAGGTCTTGTACTTGGCCGCGAGGAAATTCTCAGCAAGCGTCTAGGTGGCGGCAGCGACGCCGAAAAAAGGAGCGTATCTGAGTTGGGACTGCTGGCCGCCTGCCGCGAAGCGGGCGTGACCAATATCCAAGTGCTCACCAGCCTTGGCCACAGCTCACTCTACAAGGCAGCCAGCATTGCCGGCATTGGCCGTGGATCGGTGGTGGAACTGCCTTACAGCGATGCCGAGCCGTGGCGTCTAAATGTTGACCGTGTCGAGGAGACACTCAAGTCATCCCCGCAGACTGCATTTATCATTGCCGTGAGCGCGGGCGAGATCAATACGAGCCGGTTCGCTACAACAGGGCTGGCTGAGATGCAGCGGCTGCGGACGCTTGCTGACAAGCACGGCGCCTGGCTGCACGTCGACGCTGCCTTTGGCCTGTTTGCACGAAATCTGCCCGACGAGCCCGCTTTCAAGCGTCTCCGGCAAAACGCCCAAGGCATTGAGCTGGCCGACAGCATCACCTCGGATGCGCACAAGCTTCTCAACGTGGTATGTCCCGAGTCCAAGTCTTCCAAGTCTTCAGATAAGAAATATATAAATCAAATGGTTTCTATAAGTAACTAACAAACAGCCGTATGATGCGGGTATCTTCTTTTCGCGCCATGCGCGGCTGCAGCACCAAGTTTTCCAAAACGCCAACGCTGCCTATTTAGGTGGTCCGTCCACCAGCTCGTCCTTCCCGTCGATTCCCTCGCCCATGAACATGGGTATCGAAAACTCCCGCCGCTTCCGTGCGCTGCCCATCTATGCCGTGCTCTTGAGTGAGGGCCGCCAGGGATTGTCCGACATGGTCACCCGCATGGTCCGCCTAGCGCGCGGCGTGCATCAGATCCTGGCCAAGATCCCAGAGTACAAGACTTTTGGCGGCGATTCTATCGAAGACACGTACATCGGCGTGCTGTTCTGGGCCAGGGACGGCGCCGCAAATGCAGACCTCGCGTCGCGTATCAATGCATCTCGCGAAATGTATGTCAGCCCAACGGCCTGGGACGGCCATCCGGCGTGCCGCGTCGCCGTCAGCAGCTGGCGTGTTGAGGAGAGGGATTTGGATACTGTCGAGCGTGTTCTTCGCGAGTCGGCAAAGTTCGGTTAGGTGTGTAGGGTAAATGCAATAAAAAGTAGACAAATAAAAAACGTCAAAAGTAGCAGTAAGGTAGAACAAAGCAACCATCGTCTAACCAAACCGGCGCGAACCGGCCTGGTGAGCCTTGTCGGTCTTGCGGTCGACGCCCTTCTTCTTGCCGGGGCCGATCAGCTCCAAGTGGCCGGCGCGCTCGCCCAGCATGGCCTCTGTCTTAGCACCAACGCCGGCCGAGAACTTCTTCATCATCTTGCCCGTGTTGACGTGGTTCTTGACGGCCTTGGACGACTTGGGTGCCTTGACGACACGCACACCACGCTTGGGGGCGTCGCTGGCCTTCCAAGCGGCCTTCTTGGCCTTTGCAGAGGACGACGTCGGCTTTGCGCCCTTCTTAATGGTTCCCTGAGGCATGATGATGGTGTTGAGTATGGGTGGGGAGATGAGGTGTAGAAGTGAGGAGAGGCAGAACGGTGTCAAGCCTGGTTGGTGAAAATTAATACTATCCTAAGATGAGAAACTTTGGCGGTGAGGGGTAATTGCCGTTTCTCACTCACCGCCTTAGTGGATATCATGCACAGCCTAATTAGTGCTTTACACCTAAGATTTGTCAGTTTGCACTATATGAGTTCTACTCTATATTAGCGTGTGACTAGGCCTGTATTCGCGCTATCAGCACCACTAAACCACGTCTGGAACACACTGTTTACATCGAAAAGGGGGCATCATTGGCAGCCGACAATGTCAGTCCGTCACCGGTGCATCGCTTTGTGCCGTAACACCTGGCGATTCTCACCCGCAGGCTCACTCTCAGCCAGGAGATTCTTTCACGTGACAGTAATGAAGCAAAATAGCGCTGCGCCAGAGTGGCTGTCGACGGTTCTCGCCGACAAAGCCGATGCCCCAAAGCTGTACAAGCGGACGGCGAGGGATCAGGTTCGGGGCAAGAGTGGCGCTTCAATAGCAGTCACAACGAAGACGGACGACTCCAAGGAGCGCATCTACGTTGTCGGTGTGGGCAATCTGGGCCGCCTGTTTGCAGCTGCTCTAGCCCGCATGCCCAACCCACCACCCGTCACACTGGTCGTGCACCGGTCTGGTCTTCTCGATGCGTGGAATGGCAACCCAGGGCTCCGGCTACACCCACAAAGCTATCTCAAGGACGGGCAAGAAGGCGGACCTATAGTTGACGTGGACGTGGAGTTGTGGTCCGACACTTCTGATGGCAGAGAGGAAATCGCCCCCATCTTCAATCTTATTGTCGCCACCAAGGCCCAGGATGCCTTGCCGACAGTCGACCGGCTGCGGCGGTATCTCGGCCCTGACACGACGGTCGCTTTTACGCAAAATGGGATGAACAAGCTATGGCCGCCGTACGGGGCTATGTATGGGGCAGCAAGGTATCCTGGCAGCACGAGTCCCAGCTGGGCGGCGTGCGTAGTGACACACGGTGTCTTCTCACTGGGTCCGTTCGAGAGCGTGCACGCGTCGCCGGCAGATGTTGTCCTTGGCTTGGTAAACAGCACGCAGGAAGAGCAGCCATACTTGGTGCAGAAGCTCATAGACGCTTCAACCCTCAACTCGCGCAGTGTCTCTCAGCCTGAGCTGTGGCTGATGCAGGTCGAGAAGCTGGTTGTTAACTCTATTATCAATCCGCTTACGGCTATCTTGCGGTGCAAGAATGGCTATCTATTTGGTTACGAAGATGGGCTGACTGACGATCTGGAGGCAAGACAGGGCGCAGTCTTGAGAGGGATCATTGACCGGTTGCTGAGGGAGGCCAGCAATGTCCTTGTTGGGCTTGCTCAAGAGGAGGCGAAGGACGGCGGTGTTCTTAGCCGCGGTGTGGATGCATCACAAGTACTTGAGCGGCTATCCTTGGAGAGGCTTAGAGCAATGGTCTACCGCGTCGGCGGTGTTGTTAGAGACAATACCAGCTCGATGCTGCAGGATGTCAATGCCGGGAAAGGCACCGAGGTCCGCGAGTTCAACGGCTGGATCACTAATATGGCACACTATCTAGAGGGACTTCCTGGGGGCAACAGCAGAATTGATGTGTCGACGCACCAAATGATGGTCGAGCTGGTTGAGGGCGGGCGGCATCTCAGCAAGGAGCAGCTGGGTGGTATTGAATGATAACGAGATATGAAAAACAACACTAATGACAGGGCGTGACGAGACCATGTTATATTCTGTGACGTGTATGAATTATAGATATAAGAATGGTAAAGACAAAAGACACTTAGGTGGATAAAGAACAAGCAAGACAGGAGAATACACAAAACCCCATACCCACGCAACGCCCCAGGCCTCTCCGCGGAAACGAAAACAGAAATAATAATAATAAACAGGAAATTGAAGCAAGCAAGGCAAAATCAAAAATACAAGAAAGTAAAAGTGGAAAGAATACATGATGAACCGTGTCCTTGCTCTACCCACATCTATGGTCATAATATGAAAACCCATGGCTGGGAGTTTGCTAGTTTGAAATCAAGGCTGAGGGAGAAATATATAAAACAAAAAAAAGGTTCGAGGAAAGCAAGGGACAACGAGCTGTGGGCCCCGCCAGAAACACTATTAGGGGTAGAGGGAAGTAAACACCGAGCCGATGGTGACAATGTTAGGAGTATAAAAATATTGAAAGGAAGGCAATGAACAAAGTAAAAGTACTGCGTGTGAGAGCAGATTGTGCGGTAGACGCAGCGATGGGTGCAGTTGGAAAGCGTAGAGCAGGCGAGGCTAGCCAGTCGGCTGGAAGGCGGACTGCCGTCTATTAAACGTGGGTATCATTTTGTTGATGTTGGTAGTTGTTTATCGTGATATTGCTAAAGTCAAAGGAGCTTCTTCTATAGCTGCTGTGAGAATATGTTCCCGGGGAGGCCGGGTGATGGCTGCTGGTGATGTTGCTGCTGTTGGTGGTGGTATGCTGCAGTTTGGGCTGGGTGCTGTGCATGGTGCTGCTGCTGATGGTGCTGTTGCTGGTGAGGCTGGTGCTGCGGCTGCTGCTGTGGTCGTGCCTGCTGCGGCTGCTGCTGTTGCTGTTGCTGGGGGTGGTATGCTCCAGACTGGGCTGGGTGGCTGGCGTACATGCTGGCGACAGACGTGGTGTCCCCGGACTCGGGAGGTTGGTGAGACGTTCCCGGCGGAGACATTGATTGCTATAAGCTAGCGTCTACGCTGATGCTGGCATTGCTCACATGGACGTTGATGCCGCTCGCAAGCTCGGAAGCCCTTTCACGGCACGCCGCCGGTGTGAAGCCCGTGCCCACCTTGTTGGCCACAATGCGCCACTTCTCGTTCTCATAGTCCTGCAGTGCCGTCCGCAGCTTCTGGTCCGTCTCGTCGCTCCACTGCGTCGTCTTGGCCTTGAGCTTGGTGCAGTAGCGCACCTGCAGCGTACCGCTGGACCGACCCGGGAAGAAGTCCGCAATCTGCTTCCACGTCAAGTTCTTGTTCTCCTTGAGGTCGATGAGGAGCTGGTCGTCCTCGGTTGTGAACTTGAGCTTGGGTCCGCGCGGGCGTGCCGCAGGCTGGGGCATACCGGCCTGGCCCACGACGCTCGGCGCACCACCAGCCGACAGATCGGGACCGCCACCATCGCGGCGCATCATTTTCGAAGGTGGGCCGGCGTCAGGTAGCCGGTGGTGGTGGTGTGTTGCCTGCCCCATTTGCGACGTCGGAGTGCCGACACTAGCATGTGCGGCATAGGCGCTGAGAGACGACTGCTGGATCGAGTCGATATCGCTCTGGTCGAGGTCGGGGATGCCCGACACGGTCAGATCCAGGTCGTCGGGCCGTGACCGCTTGATGCCAGATGTAGACTGGGCACCAAGCGATGGGTACAAGGGCGCGGCAATGGCATGAGGTGATGGGCCCGGTGCGCCATAGTGCGCAGCAGCCTGACTGGCGTGGTGCCCAAGATGCCGTGCGCTCATCTGGCTGGGGTCCATCAGCACCTGGTGGTGCTGCGCATGATGGTGGTGAGACATGCCGTGCTGTTGGTGTTGTTGATTGTGCTGCGTGCTTTGGCCGCTTTGGTTGTGCTGCTGCTGCTGCTGCTGCTGTTGTTGCTGTCTGTGCTGTTCGGTAGCGCGGTGTGAGTCGTACGGCTGCTGGTGCTGCTGGCTACTATGCGGGTGCTGCTCGCCAGGGTGCGAGTCCTGGGAAGGATAATCGACATTGTAGTCCTGCCCAGGCCCTACTCGGTAGTTGCTCGCCAGCGTGTCTCCTATGCATGGGTTCCGCCAGAGCGAGCCGCTCTGGCTGGTCGCCGGACTCTGAAGAGAAAGAATTTGATAGACCGGGGCCCCGGAGGGCTTCGTCAGAGCGTTGGGGTGGACGTTGGGATTGGGAGGAGACGGCGATGGAGAGGGGGGTGCGCCGCCTTGCAGATAGCTTGCTATTGTTGCCAGTTTCTGGTGCTGGTTGGTGTTTGGGGTATGCTCTTGACTGGAGTGTTTGAGAATTTTGTCGGTAAGCCGGCGTGGCCGGTTGTCTCTTTTCGTAAGTGTTGTTGTTATTATTGTTGATGGTATTGCTTGCGGGACGGTAGTTGGTATTTGCCACCAGGTTCGTCTCGTGTTGTGGTTGCTGTCCTTGAATTCGGTTCAGAAATCTTGATTCGGTGTGGTTGGTGGTTTGATTTTTTTTGGCTTCTGCTTTTTGGCTCTTGGGTGTATGATATTATTTATTTCAGGGTGGCGGTGAGAAACAAGTGGCGAGGTATCAAGTGTAGCACGAGAGCCTCATGCAGGAGGGTAGTAGAAGGGGGGGATGGAAGAAGAGGGAGAGAAGCACGAGCAAAACAAATAGGAACGTGAAAAGGGAGAAATAAAGAAGGAGGATGGAAGTCTTATAAGAAGCAGCAGGTATGTGGGATACTTGCTACTTATGACTTGAGTAGTACTGTGGCAAGCCTAGGTTGATGCCGAGAGATCTAGTCTATACCGTGTATTGGTGTGTAGTGTATACAATAGAGGTTCATCGACTAGGAGCGGGTGTGCATTATCGTCTGATCTCCAACCCAAGGCAAAGGATAAAAGTCGAGGTGTGATGTTCAGGACGGAGACGGGCGAGATGAGGACGAGGATGTGGCGATAGAGAGGTGAGTATAACGGTATGGTATGGCGGTATATAATCACAGTAAGTCGGAGGTGGGTAGACGAAAGCGTGAAAAGTACCTATGTGCGGGATTGAGTAGTCTTATAGTCTTGTACTTGTGGCGTGTATAGAAGAGCACATAAGATACATGAAGGGTGTGAAAGACGAGAGTTACACGGAGGTAGGGGCAGAAGGGTGTGAGCGGGCAGAGGGGTGTGGCAGGGACAGATGAGTGAGATGGGGTTGTCTATTAAAGAAAGAGAAAGAAAAAAGAAAAAGAAAAAGAAAAAGAAGGAACTAATAGAAAGAATTTAGATAATAAAAACAAATTAGAAGATCAAAGGAAGGATCACAGACGATGGGGAACCCTTACAGAGGCGAGTCCAGAAAAGAAATGAATAAAATGCAAATTAATTGACAGAACAAAGTAAACACAACCCTGGCCTAAGGCAATATGCGAGGCAGCTATTGGCAATGCTAGTTAAGAGAATGATGGGACGGATGACGAGGGGAGTGACGGAAGTGACGGTGACGGTGACGAGGGTGCCAGGGTACTGACGACTGACTACATGCTGCAGAGTATGGGTAATGGGCTAACGACAGAAGCAATACCTTGCCCAGCATTTGTGGGAAAGCATAAATTGTTGATCTTATGCCATGGCCTTGTATGCCGGATATAGAAACCGTATGTTAGACGTGGTTGAGGGTGATACAGGGGTATGTGGGAAAATGTACTTGGTTCGACGTGGTGGAAAACGTAAAAATAGAGATGGAAAATAGATTTACGTGTAGATTTACGAGCCGATATAGTTGTAGAAAAAGGAAGATGGCGGTAAAAACAGGGCCTTGAAAGCAGAAATATGCTATAAGCAGGGCCGCGGCCAGCACGATAGAAACTATACACATGTTTTCTTTAATCTCCGTGGCCAGGGTTGTTAGCTATGGTTGTTAATAGAGCAAAAATAGAAGGGACAATGCAACATGAATAACCTTGACTGGGTTTGAGACGAGGATGTGTTAATGGAAATGGGGAGGAAGAGGAGACGAAAAGGCAAGGAGGCAGGGGGAGGAGCAGGTGAGGCGGAATAGAAGCAAGAAAGAAGGATGAGGACACATGAAAAGAAGACAATAGTAGAAAAAGGAGGATGAGCAGGCCAAGATGAGGGAGGCAGGTCAAGCAGCAAGGTATCGAGGCAGTGAGGCAAAGCATGAGGGAGGTTACAGAGAGTGGGAGTGGGAGGGGACGGGTAGTAAAGCAACGAGGCAACGAGGCAACGACAGGAGGATATACTATAAAAAAAGAAGGCATGGAAGAATGCAAAACGTCGACAGTCGGATTGGCACACCCAAGATGAAACGGCAACCCTGCAGGACAACTCAGAGGAGAGTGTTGATGAGAACGAGGCGGCAACATGTGGCAGAAATCACAGGTACAGTTGGGCTATTTTTCTTGAACAATACCATAGTAGCTTTGATTATAATTATATTATATTATATTATTGATTTATTACTGGTTCGGCTTTTTGCTGCTTTGATTTTTATTTTCCCTTTAGATATATTTCGACTGCCACAACTCCTACATCGGAGCTGGTGATGCTAGATCAAAAAAAACGACGGACAGAATGACAAGGAACACCATGGAAGAATTCTGGAATACCGAATTGTGAGTGGTTTAGTGGCTGACGACCGTGTTGATTTCTGCTTTGCAAACTCTGCTCGACTAGACTTGCTAGACTTGTTCGACTCTGGAGAGTACGATTTCCCAGTCATTTTGAACCAACACCTTAATAGACGTGATATAATGCAACCCAAGGTGCCATCAGCGGAGTATTGAGCGTCTGCCGTCTGGTGTCTGGTCAGACAAGACCAGCAGGCCAGCGATAGGTACAGAGTGCTTGAGCTGTGGTTTGGCGTGTTTGGATGTTGTGCTGCCGGCATGCTGTCGTCGATTATGTATGTATCCGTATAAGTGATTGCCGAGAGGGGAAGTTGGTAGGTTGGTCGTATCATATTTTATTCATTTTCGGTTTTGTAACCTTTCATTGTGTTTTCTTCTTTTCTATTACTTACTTTTCTTTTTGTGTTCTTTTTATTTTCTTTTGATTGTATTTACTATTCTTTTTATTATTTATTTCTACTTCGGTTTGTATTTCAATTAAAGACACGGTCATTTTGGCCTTATTAATGTCGGTGCTTTGTCATTTTCTGCTGCCTTTTTCTCCTCGTCATTTAATTTTCTTCACCATTTTAATTTCTTCAAACTAATTACGCAATTCTCATTTGACCTACCTCATCTAGCTACTCTTTTGCTTAGATCGAGCACAGACACACACAACACAGCAACGGTCGACTCGGTCTTTTTCGAGCACGGCCTCATCCAATCTAATCGGTGGTGCCTGTTGTACCTGGCTAATTGTCATCTCGGGGCAGTCGATACTAGATCGATGCTTTGTGGCGGGCGACCACCCCGAATTGAATATGGGCGCTTGTCAAGTAGAATGACCAAGAACGGTGAAGACAGGTCGGCAAACGTGGCGCCTGTCATACCGGGGAAGCCGCCGAGTTTATAGACTTGGGAATAAGGGAATAAGAACAAGTTGAGGTGTCTCGTGTCGGCACTCAAAAGCAAGATAAAGCAGCCATGCACAACAAGTAGAAGACAATCACAAATAACCGCGACGCGACGCCCGTGAGACCGCAACTCCCTAGCATCTAGAGACAAAAACTGAGCAGTGACCTAGCCAGCCAGCATAATGCCCTCTTGGTTTGTGACAGTCCCTACTCCTTAGGCCGTAGCCTCAGTCGGCCACTCCAAGATTAGACGTGTCCGCGTCAATGCCAAACATACTCTGCACGCGTAGGATTAACACGCCTGCCTACTCCGCAATACCAATACTTAAGTCAAGAGCAGCAGGCTACGAGAGAACTACATAACGTGTCCCAAGCCGTTGAGGGGCTGTGCGGCTAAGCGACAGGGATACGCATAAGAATGTAGTCGCGCAGAACCTAGTAATTAAAAGCAACATTATGCAGCGGGGGTCCGTAATAAGAGTATCAGAATACATAGTACATACGTTGTCATTGTCAAGACTACTTCGTACAGCACGATGTACTGACCACACAGATTATCAAATATCAGTACTTCTTTGGCCTCCTCGTCTGTCTTCGAAAGCTTCTAGCGTCGGGAACGAGCAGGGACTCTGGCGATCTCTGTCTTTTTTTTTGGAGATACTTGCATACTAAATGCACTTTCAAGTTAACTAGTTCTTCCATCCCTATGCTGTGCCGAGTGCAATAATACGAAATACATACTGATCATCGTCACGTTCCTACTTTGGGCTACTCTCCGGTCAGCACCAGCTGCCCATCTCCGTCTCTGCCACGGCATGAATGAGGCTTGCTGCGATATTACTTCATTACGGCGAACACGCACATCAATCAGGCTGGCCTAATAGAGAAGCGCAGAGAGCGAAAAAGACCGCTTGCCTTTGCGTGCTTCTCGAGTAATTCTCACTCCTGGCTCTCCTCAGTTACACCCTGTCGCGTGCGAGTTCGTACATAGTGCGGGCTGTGACAGGGGTGTGGTATCAGGAGCAGGGTTGTGTCGCGTGGAAGCATTTGGAAAATCAACAACATGAGCAAGCCTGCTGCAATTGCTGGTAAATAATGTAAGACACCTTGATGTCAGAGTAATGTGCACATATAACTGTAGACTATAAATAATGTATTCGCGAGTCGTGGTCGCTCCTTCCATGTTGGGACGTTGCCCGCCAGGTATATAGAGCCTGTTAAGTCGCGTTATGTAAGCCGTCCTCTTTTCAACTTCTCGAACATCTTCAAACTTTCATAGTCGAGGTGTCTTCATCTTGCTCATCGCGTGCTCTCCTTTGTCCCAAATTAAAGTTTTTTATTTCCTTTCTTTTCCAGATTCGAATCTGCAGTCAAAGGCGCGGCTGACCCCTTCCGAAGTCTGCGACTCCTGATCGGCCTATAGTGTTTGACCCTCGTCTCGCTTCAGTATTTGAGTTCCTCATTCCTCGACTTCCTTCAGCCTCCGCCTCGCTCGCACTCCTGCTCCTGCTCCTTCTCCTGCTCCTGCTCCCACTGCTCTGCACACCCTCCTATCAGTGCCAAGTACATGTCCAGTGCTAAGCGAAGCCGTTGAATACAACCCGCGGTACTGCGTGCGTGCCATCGGCTACACTGCACATCGCGAACCACGCTATTCTGTATTCTGTCGAACCCACCTGGATGACACTGGACAATGGAACTGACAGAGAGCCGCTGGGTAGCTGTCCCCGGCTGGTGCAGGTCAGCTTTCCTTTACACTTTACAGCTGCGGCCATGCCCGATGTATCGAGTATGAGGCCAGGCCCACGGAGAGATGTCCGATGATGCAGTAATGAGCTGCGAGATGATTCCAAGAGTCGAGTGACGCTTTGACGTGGCGAACAGACACCTCGAGAAGCTACTGAAGCAGGACCCGTGGAGGTGCTGAACAACGGAATAATCTACACTGATAGCTCGCGTCTCTTGGGCTCGTCTCGCCAGTACAATACTCCGTCTCTACAGAGATCCATCATGGGCTCCCCTTATCTTCTCCGTGACCTGCGTGTCTCCTGGCCCGCTCTCATATTCCGTATTGCATCGTGCATGTCCGCGTCTATTAAACTATGAAATGAAATGAAATGGATTAACTGCAGTGATGCCCGGAAGCTGGAACACGCAAACCGCGCCAAGCTTTTCTGTATCCTTCTCGCCCGTCCTTCCATTGTTCTTCTCTTCTTCTGTGCTTCTTTTTCTCCTTCTTCTCCTTCTCTGACTCTTTAACAATGTCTTGCAGTCGTACAGTACCACAGTACTGTCGTATTGGCACCCGAGACTGTCTCTCAGTACCCCGATTCTCCATCGAGTTCCATCACTCTTCTATTTCCTTCTTCTTATATTTCTTCATCCACTATCTGAATTATGAAAACACCTCCCAGCCATTTCATCGTCGGTCGTACGTTTTTGCATCCAGCCATCTGCGCCACGACGTCCCATTACATCGTAGCTACTCCGTCTTCCGCGCTATCGTATACTGTTGATTATCATAGGTGTTCCTCTCTCTTGGGTCTCCTACTTAAGTACTGTATCTTCTTGTCAGTTTCACACCGACCATTTTCTTTCTTTCTTTCTTTCTTTCTTTCTTTCTTTCTTTCTTTCTTTCTTTCTTTCTTTCTTTCTTTCTTTCTTTCTTTCTTTCTTTCTTTCTTTCTTTCTTTCTTTCT
>JAKRGJ010000009.1:0-208811 GCA_022392945.1 Ophiostoma australiae
ATACATACATACATACATACATACATACATACATACATACATACATACATACATACATACATACATACATACATACATACATACATACATACATACATACATACATACATATGTAGTATGTGTTGTCAAGTACCTTCTTGGCGCCGTGATGCTTTGAATTTGAAGTAAAAGTAGGAACACGTTTATTGTAAAAGTACTTTGCATAATATAGAAGATGTTGTATTACTCGGTACTCCGTAGCATTACAAAAGCAAGCACAGAAAGAACACCTCAAAAGCAAACAAGCGCTGCATGCAATTAGATCCAGATACGAAAAGAACTGGAATGTTGGGGAAGCATCGTGGCGGATGGATCGGAGTACAGAGAGTGTACGGAGTAGATGCTAGACTACGATATGCTTTCTATGAAGAGCCTGCATTCCCAGCCACCATTCCTCGACTGAAGACATGGCATTCCTTGCTTGAAGATGGCCGGCCGATTTGTGCCCACTGTTGTCGACTGTTGTGTTGATCGCAGCTGTCATTGGAGTCGTTGTCAGGTCCATTGAGGTGTGCTGACAACTACGAGGCCACGGCGACCATACTGGCATCGATGTCAACATATTTACCCTGTAATACAAATTTACAACATATCGTAGCACGTCGTACAATTCAGATAATTGCTTGGTCCAGTCGCGTCGACGCGCCACGCCACAACTAACGGCAGTAATATGTACGGAGTAGTACATTTAAAATAGAGAATCTGCTTTGACCTTGTCCTCGAGAGAAGACGGAGCACTATTAAGCACTACTGCACTCTAGCAAAGCTGGACCTCGCGCTTTTCTGATTGTGGCATAGCACCATCGCTATCTTAAATGAGATCGTCGGATGTGTAAACGTAATGGTGACTTGTATATCGTACATTGTAGACTTGGGGGTTGATGTGATTTCTTTGATTTCTCTGGTTTCTTTTGGGCGTTCTTTCGTGAGATTCATGA
This sequence comes from Ophiostoma australiae, assembly GCA_022392945.1. Lineage (NCBI taxonomy): Eukaryota > Fungi > Ascomycota > Sordariomycetes > Ophiostomatales > Ophiostomataceae > Ophiostoma > Ophiostoma australiae. The sequence goes on from JAKRGJ010000009.1 coordinate 978, forward strand.
CTGACTTTGATTGCCTGGTGAATTGCAAATATTAGCCACAACAATACTCAAGATGCTCTCCAGAGACTATTTATCAGCCGCTCAGCCGTGTCTGAATTTTGTCTGTTCAAGAGGAAAAGGGCCTAAGAGTCTCGGTGCTGACAGTGTCTTGGTCTCATTTCTCGACCGCTCGTGGTGTGGCAGTCAGCTATGTCTCTCTTCGTCTCTGGACACACATTGAATACCTCTGAACATGTCCAAAGCGTTTTGAACACTGAGCCCAGTTGACATGTCTGACATGCCAACACAGTGAACCTGTTTTACTCAAGCAAGGAATCCATGCATATCCCAGGAGACCAGACGATGGCATTCTTGTGCTGGCTATATTCATGACGCTTTGGACTAATATCATGCACTATGTAGTTAGTGAGTAGAAGAGCAAGCACCCTGGACAGACTCGACACGGGATCTCCGCTCATGGGCTCCCTGCCAGTGTCTTCTCCCGCCATTCCTTGGAAGAATCGTCGATTGCCCTACCATGATATTCATAAATAGGCAGTTAGTGAGTAGGCACTCGAATCTACAGAGTACATGAACTCTGTAAAACCCCAACAGTTGCAAGGGCTATATGTGTAGTAATACATAATACATGCCAAAATAACAACACGCCTTACAGCACGAGCAAACGAGCACGTTCCCGTCTGGCCCAAACGCCACGGATGCGAAAGCAGCAAGATACCGGGCCGAGGATGAAGTGAGTTGTGAGAGAACTGATAGCCACAAGCCACTTGCGTGACCTCGTCCAGAATTGTAGGATACTGTATCATAAAACAAGGGGAAGATTATAGCACCTCCTCGCCAGGCATCTCTCCTCCCCTAATCTGCCACAGCGCAGTTCATGCACGTTCATGTGCAGCGCGGCACTGCTCGGCACAATCTGCCGCTGTCAGCTCCTACTTCCTGCTTCCTACTGGGGCGCGACTTCTGCTACATACATAGTACTTGCACTAATATGAGGCTTTACGCTTTTCCCGCTCCGCAGTATTACAGCTTATTCTTATTCTTATTCAGTCTACTCCAGACCAAGCATACTTTGTACATTCTTGCATGCCTCCCCGTCTGTTCATGTTTTTAGCCAGGGCAGCTGGCCGCTACTAAGCCACTAGCAGCATCTTATTCCGGTGTCTTCTTCTTACCGTGCAGCACGTTGTCTCGTTGTAGATGATGTACGCATCTCTTCACAGCACCGTCGTCCTTCTTTTGATTACATAATACAGAAAATATATATGTGTGATGGGCGTGATCAAGCTGCTCCTCTTTCCTCTTTTGACGACACTTTTGTGCCGCCCCTCGTGAGCGCTCTTTCCCCGTTGATTTTCGTCCTGCGATACTTTCCCACCCACTATCCACACCCCTCATTTAAACACACCCCACTGACTGCCCGATTGAGACTAACACCCGGCACCCCTGTTGCTTTCAAACGATTTCTGCGCTTCATTGAACATTGCTCATCTCCCGACTGACGAGCGAGGACGAGCGAGCACATCCGCACTCTGGGAAAAGTGATATTGTGTTTACCCCTGCTTTTTGTTCATTTTTCTGTGCTTCTTCTATTTGCTGGTCCTCCCATCGACCCCGGTCGTCAGCTCATCTTGCAAAGGTCAGCCCGCGTCAAAGCTCCGTCTCGTCTCAACTCGCAGCCTATGGAGAACTGTGTGGCCAAGCGTCCGGTGTAGAGTAAATACAAAGCAGCAGACAGATGGCCTAGACGGCTATGGAGATGTAAAGATCAAGGCTTACTTGTGTACGGAGTATATTAAGCTCTCGAAAACTCTTCCAAATCAACCCCTGGTCTTCCACAACCGAACCGTGTCTTGTTGGCTCCGGGCCTGGCGATATCCCGTCGTCTATTGTTCATCCTTGTAAGCTGTAGCAAGTGACCGAGTCTGCGATACAACTATATTGTCAGGATTGAGTGCTGTCAACTGACGCTTCGGCCTGCTCTGCGCTATCTACATAGTAATACCCCTCCGTTATATAATCTACTTGATCCGTGCTTGCTCTTTTCGCGTTGAGTCGCGTGGCTATTATTGTATGGACAGGACAGGAAGGAGCAACCATCGACGACGACAGAGTGCCTGCCCCTCTTGAGCCTTGGCCACTCGAGCCTTCCATTAAACCCCAGTCTTTGTAAAGTGAAGAGTATTGCGGCTTTGGCTACTTTTCTTTTTCTTTTTCTATTTCCTTTTCTATTTATTTCTTTTTACTGCTTTCTTTTCTTTTTACTCTAATTGCACGGGTCTGCCCATACGCTCTCTGTACCGAATACTATGTAGAGCAGTCTCTCTCAGAGTCTGTCTGCGTCTGCCGTAGCGCCCACTTACATTCCTCACTCGTTCCTTCCGCTTTCCATTTTGCTTTTCCGTTCTTTCTCTTTTGTTGTTCGCAGTTCTTTCCTTTTTTCACTCACTCCTTCCTTTTTCCTACCTCTTCACTCTTTTACCTTTCCCCTACTTCCCTACTTTTCCCTCTTTGCTGTGTCTACCCTCCCTTCCACTCTCCCCTCGTCGTCATCTCTCCACGCAGCTCCGATCACTTCCTCCCCTTCTCCCTCGATCGTCGGTTTGACTACCCATTTCTACTGTCCTTCATTTGTTTCTCTTCTTTTTCTCTACTTTGCATCTTCTATTCTTTTTACTTTTCCTTTCGCTCGCTCTTTTACTCCGTACCCTCATCCTCCCCACCACTCCCTTCCGCATGCAACCCTCTTGATCCAGCCCCATGGGATGCCCTGCTAGTCCAGAGTCAAGAGAAAGAAAACCGACAAAAGCAAATTCAAAAGGGGTCATTTGATTGATTTTATCTCTCTGTCTTGCGTGCCAACTCTTTTAAGATCCCTGCACTTATTCCATTTCTTATTCTCATTTTTTTCATTTATTTCTAATACCGTCATCCGTTCTTTTCTCTTTCTTCTTAATTTTTAATCTTGGATACGACGGCGACATCACGACGACGACGACAAAGGCATAAATCAGTTGTACGAGGACTGCTCGGGATCATATCGACAACGAAGACGTCTATATTCACACCTACTCCAACATCATGTTGATCGGTCCCCGCCTCAAGGCGGTTGCCTGCATCTTGCTGTGGTCAAATGTCGCCAGTGCTGGCCTCGTCCACCCCCAGCTGCGCTTCCGGGCCGCAGGAGACGACACTACAGCCGTAGCAGCAGCCACATCAAATACAGCAAACACAAAAACCGCCGCAACGGCTTCGGCTACTGCCACAAACACCGCCGCATCCGAGTCCGCCTCACAAGCAGCCACTGCAAAGACCACCGCAAATTCAGCAACAGATGATGCCTCGGTCTCTGCCTCTGCAACGAGCTCGGCCGACCCTACTTCCATCATCACAAGCATTTCGGCCGCCACCACCACGTCCTCCCTCAACAGTACTCTCTTTAATTGTACGTCTTGAAAATCAAAACATCTCTCGCATGTCTAGCAGCTAACAAAACAGCTACTATCCCGGCCGGCCAGCTGCCTCTCCAGCCCACCGTCACTCCTGCCTACGGTGTCGCCGGCATCATCCTCCTCGCTACTGGTGTCGTCTATGCTCTCGTCGGCGTGCGCAAGCGCTGGCTCCAGACCTTCTTCTCTACTGCCTACCTGGGCGCACTCGGCACCACTGTTCTTATTCTTTATGTCATGTCCTTGCCCATCAGCGGCAACGCCGTCCAGGGTGCCTACCTCGTGGCCGTCGTTGCCACCGGTCTAGTCCTTGGTGCTCTTGCTATTGTCTTTAAAGAAATCGCCGAAGGTTTTGGGTGTCTGCTCGGTGGTTTCTCGCTCGGCATGTGGCTCATGTGTCTTCGTCCCGGCGGCCTGATCCAGAGCAGTGCCGGCAGCATCGGATTCATTGTCGGCTTTACTGTGTGCGCGTACGCTTTTTACTTTAGCCACTACACTCGCCACCACGCCCTCATGGTCTGCATTGCTTTTGGTGGTGCCACCGCTGCAGTCCTGGGCATTGACTGCTTCAGCCGTGCCGGCCTCAAAGAGTTCTGGGCTTACGTATGGAACCTGAACGACGACCTCTTCCCGCTGGGCACCGTTACCTACCCTATTACCCGCGGTATCAAGGTCGAGCTTGCTGCTATTATTTTGATATTCTGCGCTGGTATCGTGTCTCAGCTCAAGCTGTGGCGTCTTGTCCAGGAGCGCCGCGCAAAGCGTGATGCCGACCGTCTCGCTAGCGAGCAGAACCTTGCCAAAGAGGAAGAAAAAGTCGGCCGCGAGATCGAGGCCGCCAACGCCCGCGACCGTGAGGAGTGGGAGGCCGTCTACGGTGACGGTACTTATGTTCCTGGTGCCGTGCCCCCAGCCGCCCCTGGCAGCTCTACCGCCGGCGAGGGAGACTCGGGTATCAGTGATGTCGACAGCGAAAAGGGCGAGAAAAGCGAGAAGAGCAAAAGAGCCAACCGCGGCGGTGACGCTTCTTCATCCTCCCAAAACAGCAACGACGAAATCGAAATGGACAACATCAAGCCCAAGGGCGCCGCCGAGGTTGTTATGAAGCAGGATGAAAAGGACGGTGCCGTCATGGTCCGCGTCGCTGAAGACGAGTACCCCGAAGGTCTTCCCGCCGAGCTCGAGGGCGAGGTATTCGCCGAGGCCCATGCCAGCTCGCAACGCGCAGCTCACCTTGCATCTACACAGCCCGCAACAGCATCACCCGGCATTGTTCCCCTGCCTTTTACTGTTCCCAGCAAGGGCCGCGACCACGATAATGACGACAACAACGACAAGGCATCTCACCGCTCCGAACGCTCCTCTGTGGCAACCTTTGCCGACGAAGATGAGGTCGTGCCCTCGGCCACCGCAAGAAGACGCCCTCAAAGCCCGCAAAGCCCATCCAACCTTGCCAAGCGCCTTTCACAGGGCTCGGCCGGTCTGTTCCGCAGCATATCGCAGCGCTCCAAGCGCGCAGGTGCTACTCTAGACGAGGCAATGGCCGGCAATGCGGCCGGCAACGGCCAGAGCAAGGAGGAGCTTGTGTCGCGCCGCGCGAGTGCCATGATGATCCGCCAGGTGCAGGATGACGCCGACGACAACAGCTCTATTGCCGCAACAATGGACGGCCTCAGCTCCGACGGAGAGGAGGAGGTAAATGGCGAGGCTCAGAATGCGGCAAAGGAGATCGAGGTCAAGGCTCAGCTTTCAAGCGAGGCTGATGCCTCGAGCCTGAAGCCCCCTGCGGCGAACACCGCTGACAAGCACCTGTCGGCAGCGACAGCGTCGACTGATGTTGAGAAGCGCCTGTCACAAGACAAGTCAGCCGTCGAGTCGACTGCATCATCGACCCCTGCCAACCTCAAGGACCGTCTGCCGCGCTCTATGTCGCGTGTTGCCATGTCTTACCGCACTAACGAGTGGGCCAAGCATCTGAGCAATGCGGACGCTCCCGAGTTTGAGACTCTCCAGCTCGGCTCGCCCATCGTTGCCTCTGCGCCTACCCGTGCTGCTGCAGCACCTGCCTCTCCACTGAGCGGCGTTTCTCCCACTACTGTATCTCCCGGCGCCTTTGCCAGCGAGGCCGCCGCGCCCGTAAACCTGGCCGATCTGCAGCAGACGGCCGAGACTGGCGCGCCTGCACCAGCAGCACCACGCACAGCTTCTGTCTACGGTGCCCTGTCGCGGTCGGGCTCGCACCAGTCTCTGAGCCCGAGTCAGGCCACCCCCAACGCCTCTTACAACCCTCTCAGGATTGATACCAGCAATGCTATCAACTCACTGCCATCCAGAAACAGCTTCTCCAGTTCGCCTGGTGCTGCTATTGGCGCCGGCTCAGTCGCTAATGGCTGGCGCAGCAGCTCTGCCAACCAGATCATGTCTGCACGCGGTGCTGGCCTGCTTCACGAGCCTATCACCGAGGAGGACACTGTGCATGGTGAAAGTGTCGTCGGCAGCGTCGACGATGGCATCAACCACCGTAGCACCCCCACCCCTCCTACACCCTCCAACCGCGGTAGCATGCCACCTGTCCCCGGCGTTGTTTCTTTCAACACACCCCAGACGCTGATCGGCCAGCGGGAGGTGCTTTTGCGCAGCAAGTCGCAGCAGGGTATGTACATTGGCGGCTCGGTTTTGCGGTCAGCCAGTGGTTCGAGCATTCCTGGAATGCACAACTCGTTCAGCACATCGCAACTGGCCCCGATCTCGTCAGGCGCCAGCGATGCCGGCAGCGTCAACGCAGCCATGTATAGCCCAGCGACACAGGCACCCGCACCGACACCTGTCCAGGACCTTGACGATCTTCCCATGAGCCAACGTCGCGAGATGATGCGCCAGAGCAGCCTTATGAGCCTGAATGGGCCTGGCGGCCCCGGTAGCCCGACATCACCGACAACGGGTGCCATGCCCGCGAGCACCATTCCATTCGACAGCCACCAGCCCAAGCGCGACCAGCAGCACTTGCCCACGGCCGCCGTACGTCAGGCGCAGCTGGCCACCTTCCGCAACTCGGTTGCCGCCGACCTGCGCAGCGGCATGGGCAACGTTCCCAACACGGTTACGGCTACCGGCGGTCGTCTTCGCGAGTCGGTGTCAACACCCTACGTGCAGGCGCAGCCACAGAGCCAGTATGGCTCGACGCCGTTCCTGAACCAGTACGCCTCCATGGCGTCTCTCCAGAACGTGAACGTGCAGGCGCAGCAGGCTGAGACGCTGGCCAGTGCACAGTCGCAGATGGACCTGCAGCGTCAGTTCCTTATTTCCCAAAAGGGAGCGGAAGCGCAGCGTCGCGAGATGGAGCGGCTAGAAAAAGAGCGTGCCAACCAGGCATTCGAGGAGCGGATGCGGCGGGGCGATCTGCTAGGCGCGCACCGCGACGCCATGCGCAAGATGCAGGCGCGGACGAAGTAATCTGACGCACAACTTTTAATATTCTTTCTTTCTTATTTTCGTTTCTATCCTTCCTTCTATATTTTCTTTTCTTCTCTCTTTTCTTCTCTCTTTTCTTCTCTCTTCTCATCACATGGATACCAGGAACAGGCCAAAATACACGGTTAACGGGCGGGCATCATACTACTACGGCCTTCTACTCTTTTTCTTTCTCTTTCTTTCATTTATTTTCCCGTCAATCTCTTATATCTCGCATTGGGTTGCATCGCGTTGGATCTCACTCTTTATACTCCAGTCATGTCTTTCTATCAGCTTTTAATTTCCTTTTCTTCATATCATCTGTCCCATATCCCGGGCTCTACGTACTCTTTACCACAAAAGGGCATAATTTCTAAATTTAAATCTAAATCTAAATCCAAAATTGAATCCTGATTAATTCTCCAATTATCTCTAACTTGACATTGGTATTAAAGTATCTAGTAGCAAACAAAGCGCCCCGAGGTGTTCTACGTCTAATACAGTAGTCCGATCCGATGTACTTTCGAGTGGAGACGGTGTGACGTCGTTCACCTTTGGCATTCATCGGATGCCCCACCCGGGCTGCCGTGCTCTTTCCCTTTGGGATTTGCGTGCCCGTGCCTGCGTCTGCGTGCCTGCCTCTTTGGGGCCCAGGACCTGTTCCGCATCATCAGAGCTACTTTTGAGCCTCTTTTCAGCTTCTCTCCATCACTACGGTCTCTGCGGACACTCTTCTCCTGTCGTGTTGACACCGAATAGAGCCATATACTTGTCGATAAGTTTACTGTCTCTACCGTGGTATCAGAAAGCTCAACGTCTTTACCCAATCGGTAACTGACATCACGCCACCTCGCCACCCAGCTTTTTGTGTCGACGTCTTTTCTCCTCGACATCTACCTTTGGCGTCGAGGCCTTTCCTCTATTTTTCTTGCGCCTTACTTCTTTGATTCTTATCATACTCTTCCACACTTCCACTCAACACGTATACAATGCCTCCCACTCGGACCCTCCGCGGCGGCTGCCAGTGTGGCCGCAACGTCTACATTATTGAGCCACCCCCCAGCACCACCGAGTCGGCTCTGTTGCTCTTTGACCCGGCCGCGTCGCACCGTGTCTCGCTCGCATCGCCGCTGCCCACCTTCTTGCGCGTGCCTCTCTCCTGGTACCACAGCCAGACGCAGCCGTTCTCGGCCAGCGAGACGCCCATCCTCATCAATCGCACTTACGAACACCGGCCTTCAGAACAGTCGACACGCCGCAACTTTTGCGGCTACTGTGGCACGCCGCTGTCGTTTTGGTCTGAAGGGCCGCACCCCGAGGCAGACTATATCCGGCTCGCACTCGGCAGTCTTAACATTGAAGACCTGGAGGAGCTGGACGAGTGGGTGGAGGACTTGCACAGCAGTGACGAGAGGCAGGAGGATGACAAGGACGAAACCAAGAAGAAGGCAACGGGCGGGCCGACTGGCATCCCGTGGTTTGACAGTTATGTTGAGGGCAGCCGGCTTGGGCGGCACCTAGAGCAGCAGCAGCGCGAGCACGAAAATCGAGAACTGGAGAGAGCAGAGGCGAAAAAGGCTAGGGTGCACCGGCACGAAGCGGGCCAGGCAGACAGCGCGGATGGCAGCGTGCATGTCGAGTGGGAAGTGCTGGAATGGACCGAGAGCGATGACGGCGACGAGGCCAAGAGTTCTCAGCCGAGCCCGGCCAAGCGAGCCCGGCTAGGCGAGGACGACGGCGACACTCCCAAGTCTGTATCTATGGATTAGCTGAGGGAATACTGGAATACACTCTCTACATTTAGAGGATCGTGGTTTGGGTGTTGGAGTTGAACAGGCTACATGCATTTATATACAGAGCAAGACGATAAATCACAGTATTACTACTGCACTACAATGCGCTACTGCCTATGCCGCCGCTCCTTCCACTTACATCGATCGACTTTATCTACTTACTACCACATGGGCCATCTGGCTCCCGAGAATCTGCCGGCGGACCGATATTTGCACGGCGCGCATTGGCTCTTTTGGTTGATGTTTTTACTCGGTATCTTTAAGATTATATAGGGTAATCTTTTCTCATATAGCTGTACTCGGTAGTAAATACATAGTAGCATCTTCTCCTGGACAGTATTCCATTTATCCAGCCAGAGATGGCCTCGTGTCTCGCTAATGCACTTCAGATTTCCGGGACCCTGGCACAGGCGGTTTTAGATATCGCGGGTAAGACGAACCGATATCACCAGCTTCTTAATCCAGACATTTCGTTAAATTTGTATTATATTCCCCCTGAATATTCCACTTACGTATCTTCACCTTAGCCGAATATGAGGCGGCGGCCCGCAACTCCGCTAGCAGGGTGGCTGACTTCTTGGAGGGGAAGGAGTGCCCCGCGTGGGGGCTACAGGCAGGCGCAAGGCAGGTAGCTATATTGTTGGCAGGGTAGCTGACGGAAGAGCTCCCACGGACCCGATAGATATCTCCGATTGACGCAATCTCATGCAATCAATTGTGGTTTGGGTACTATACATAGGGACTGCACATGCAATATAGTATACATGCGACACGATACGACATGATCATCTGGCAGGCTTCGGTGTGGACGGCCCGGCGCGGGACACTCAGCCGTGTTTGATAGTGAGATTAGTGAGCACAGTGAGCGTAGTGAACATAGAGAGAGTGATGAGAGCGAAGAGTGAGGCGCGAAGCAGGCGGAGTAGAAGAGACAAGAGAAGCAGCGTCCGGTCGGTGGAGCAGCGCCTTCCGTTTAAATGTAAATATAATAAAGGGCTTGGGATTGAGGATAAAGGGTAAAGGGTAAAGGGTAAATGCGTATTGGTATTGAAGAGGAAGGCGCTGACACAGCTAACGCCGGGTATATATAGAAGCTGTGCCCTTCGACTTCATTCTGCGTGTCTTGTAGTTCAACCAATATATGTGTGACGGAAGGTTGCGATTTGCATTGATCTATATTTTTGACTGTGATCTCGCTGACGCCAACGTTGTGCAAATCAATCTACAGCTCCGATAAGATAAGGCATCTGCTGCCCCTCTTCTTCTACAGCTCTGTTTGCTGTGCTGCTGCTTACCTAACACGCCTCGACCACACTCCATCCGCGCCTCGCTCGACCACCTCGTCTACAGCAGCCATGTCTCTTCCCAAAGACTTTCTCTGGGGCTTTGCCACCGCCTCGTAGGTTCTCCCACGCGCAACTCGTCTTCCTCTTCCTCGCTAACAGGCAGCTACCAAATCGAGGGCGGTGCCGAACAGGACGGCCGCGGCCCGTCCATTTGGGACACCTTCTGCGCCATCCCCGGCAAGATCGCCGACGGCAGCTCTGGAATTGTGGCCTGCGACTCGTACAACCGCTGGCGCGACGACATTGAGCTGCTCCAGAAGATCGGTGCCAAGGCCTACCGCTTCTCCGTCTCGTGGTCCCGCGTCATCCCCCTCGGCGGCCGCAACGACCCCATCAACCCGGCTGGTCTGCAGTACTATGTCACCCTCGTCGACGCCCTACTCGAGGCAGGCATCACGCCCATGGTCACCCTGTTCCACTGGGACCTGCCTGATACCCTCGACAAGCGCTACGGCGGCCTGCTGAACCGCACCGAGTTCCCGCTCGACTTTGAGCACTACGCCCGCATCCTCTACACGGCCATGCCCAAGGTCAAGCACTGGATTACCTTTAACGAGCCCTGGTGCTCGTCTATTCTCGGATACAGCACCGGCTTCTTTGCGCCCGGCCGCACCTCGGACCGCTCAAAGTCGGCTGAGGGCGACAGCACACGCGAGCCCTGGTCCGTCGGCCACAACCTGCTGGTCGCCCACGGCCGTGCCGTCAAGGTCTACCGTGAAGAGTTCAAGGCCCAGAGCAACGGCGGCGAGATCGGTATCACGCTCAACGGCGACATGTGCTACCCCTGGGACCCAGCCGACCCGGCCGACGTGGCCGCTGTCGAGCGCAAGCTCGAGTTCTCCATCTCGTGGTTTGCCGACCCAATCTATTATGGCAAGTACCCCGACTCCATGCGTGCGCAGCTCGGCGACCGCCTGCCCGAGTTCACCGAAGAAGAGCGCGCGCTCGTGCAGGGCTCCAACGACTTTTACGGCATGAACCACTACACGGCCAACTACATCCGCAGCCGCCCAGCCGACGCGCAGCCGCCCGCCTGGGACTTTATGGGCAACCTGGAGACGCGCTTTGAGGACAAGGCCGGCAACAGCATCGGCGAGGAGACACAGTCGTTTTGGCTGCGCCCCAACCCCAACGGCTTCCGTGACCTCATCCTGTGGCTGACTAAGCGTTACAACACGCCCAAGATCTTTGTCACCGAGAACGGCACGAGCCTCAAGGGCGAGAACGACTTGCCTGTGGAGAAGGTGACCGAGGACGACTTCCGCGTGCGCTACTTTGACGGCTACGTCAAGGCCATGGCCGAGGCCGTGAGCAAGGGCGCCGATGTGCGCGGCTACATGGCGTGGTCGCTGATGGACAACTTTGAGTGGGCGGAGGGCTACGAGACGCGCTTTGGCGTGACGTATGTGGACTATGAGCACGGCCAGGTGCGCCATCCCAAGAAGAGCGCGTACTCGCTCAAGCCTCTGTTTGAGAGTCTGATTGCCAAGTAGATGGATGGTTGCAGATATTAGAGGTTCAATTTTGGGTTAGGTTCAATGATACTATGAAATTGTTCATTTATTATATTTCCGTTTCCGTTTCCATTTCCATTTCAATTAAATTAAATTAAATTAAATTAAATTTTGTAGCTAATTATTAGTCTTCTTTAATTTGATCTAACATTTTTGCATATTTTAAAATATCCTTTTTGCTGTGTTATAACAAAAATTTAACCAGTTTAATAGGTTTCATGCTAATTTACCATCATCAAGGTAAAATGATATTCATCAACTTAGCTTCTTATTTGCAACCTTCAGCCCGAGTTCATACACACATATTCTCTACCTACTTGATGCAGAACTTTGCGGAAGCCTCCTCTTATCTACACGGAGAGTGCTAATTGCTACATCGCCAAGCTCCTGCCTCCTTCCCCATATTCTGTGCCCATACCCCAGCTTCCGCACCTTCCCCGCGCGAAGCAACGAGTTTAGTGGGCCTACAGCATCCTCGTCCAGTCCACCACTCACAGGCCTTTATTTGCTATCCCCATGCCTTGTTGTGTACCCATTCCCCCGGTTTTTTGTCTCCTCTTCAGCTCCTCATCTCTTTGCTGAGTACATTTGTACTGGTGTACTCCTTTTGTCTGAAACTTGCCTTGACTCAGTACCGTACATCCTCGGGTGCTGGCGGTCGCTTGCCTCGGGTCCTGCCCTGTTAGTGCAAATGACTGCCCTGGAGCCGACTAGTTGCTCCTGCCTTCTCAAGCATAACTAGTATTACAACCAGGACAACCACGCGACATTGCCAGCAGGGTACTTTCCCTTTCTAAAACTGCATCGTATCCACAAGCCGGCTTACCTAAGTTGAGCTCTGTAGCTTCTCTCCCTGACTGTGTCTCTTCGCGTCTGCCTCCCTTCACTTTGCCGCTGCTCCCATAATAATATCTAAAGAACCCTGGCAAATGATATCGCCAACATGCCACGGGTATCTTGACCTTGCCGAGTAGCTGTTTCTATATCTGTCTTTGTTTCTGCATCTCATATACTTTCTCCCTCCTCCTCCTTTTAAGCACATCCTCCTCCTCCTTTTAAGCACATCCTCCTCCTCCTTTTAAACACATCCTTCTCCTCCTCGCCATTTTTTTCAAGCTATCTCATCTCTGTCATTATTTCCTAACTGCCTATCTGTCTATCTACCTATATATATACCTGGCTGTCCTCATACTGTTCATCTATCATTCAGTTTCTATTCTCATATACCCATTTGCTCTTAAAATGTCTGGCCCTACTTCTCGCCTGGGGTCTGTTCTCGGCCACCTCATCGGCTCACATCACGACAGCGCCCCTCCGCCTACCCCTGACACAACAGAGACAGGCCCAGCCATACTCCAGGAGCCACCGTATCCTCCGTACAAACACGCCCTGACGCCCACAATCTTCCTGGAGCGTGCCGCCGCCATCGAGCCAGATGCCGAGGCTATAGTTCATATTACCGCCAACGGCCGCATCCTGCGCCGCAACTACGCTGAATTTGCCGACCGTGCCCGTGGCCTCGCCTGGTACTTTGCCCGTCATAATTACCGCCGCATCGGTATCCTCGCAACTAACACGCCCGCCTTTCTCGAAACCATCTATGCTGCCGGGGCCGCAGGTGGTGTCCTCGTGCCGGCCAACTACCGACTGATCGCCGCCGATATTGCCTATGTCTTTGACTGGGCAGATGTCGACATGATTGTAGCCGATGCCCAATTTGCCTCTCTGTTGACAGAAGGCCCGGATAATTTTGCCTCGACGCACCCCAACGTTCATATTCTTGTCGACGACGACGTTGATGCTACCGAAGGAGAGCTCCGCGGGGCCTTTGATGCTGCCGTCCTCGAGGGCCTGCAGTACGAGCGCGAGGGCAACAAGAGATCACTGACCGGTGGTGCAGCTTCGTCTTTCTCACTTGCGTCTGCCGACGCAAACTGGGCCCGGCTGCGTGCATACGTTGCCAACCAGCCCGGCCACAAGCCGCTGCATGAAGACGATGTCATTGCCATCCCATTCACCTCGGGCACCACAGCCAAGCCCAAGGGCGTCGAGTTCACCCACCGCGGGTCTTACTTGGCTGCCCTCGCCAATGTGGCCGAAGCTGGCCTCAACAGCGACGGCGACGAATCCTTTGAGCGCTGCCGCTACCTCTGGACGCTGCCCATGTTCCACGCCGTCGGCTGGACATTTCCCTGGTCGGTGTGTGCTGTGCGTGGTACGCATGTGTGCTTGCGCAAGATCGACTACGGCCTCATCTGGCGGCTGCTTATTGAAGAGCGTGTCACACACTTCAACGCTGCACCCACAGTAAACACGCTGCTGTGTGCTGCTCCAGAGGCCAAGCGCCTTGATAGACCAGTGCGCGTCACAGTGGCCGCCAGTCCGCCCACGGCACACCTCTTTGAGCAGATGACCAGCCTGAATTTACGGCCCGTCCACGTCTATGGTATGACTGAGACCTACGGCCCCATTACGCGCGGCTATATCCTGCCAGCTTGGGACAAGCTGCCCGGCACCCAAAAGTTTGAGCGCATGGCTCGTCAGGGCCACGGGTTTCTGACGAGCTTGCCTGTGCGCATTATAAAGACGGAGGAGGATGGCAGCTCCATCACCGACGAGAATGCTATTCTTGAAGACGTGCCACGCGATGGCAAGACCATTGGCGAGATTGTGTTTGTCGGCAACATTTGCGCCAAGGGCTACTACAAAGATGCCGGCGCCACGCGCAAGCTGTTTGCCGGCGGCGTGCTGCACTCGGGCGACCTGGCCGTCTGGCACCCCGACGGCAGCGTGCAGATCCTGGACCGCGCCAAGGATATCATCATTTCGGGCGGCGAGAACATCTCGTCGGTCGCGCTCGAGAGCGTGCTCGTGGGCCATGCCGATGTGCTCGAGGCGGCCGTCGTGGCTGTGCCGGACTCGCACTGGGGCGAGCGGCCCAAGGCGTACCTAACCGTCAAGCACAATAGTGCCCCTCTGCAACAGGACGCCTTTCTGGACTGGGTCAAGAACCAAAGCAGCATCAGCCGATTCATGGTGCCGCGCGAGGTCGAGGTCGTCACGGAGCTACCCAAGACGAGCACGGGCAAGCTGCAGAAGAATGTGCTGCGGCAATGGGCGCTCAAAGGCACACCGGCCGATGTTAAAGTATAGCTATTCTATAAAGTGCGTGTGTTAGTGTACAGGCTGGGCAGCGTTTTCCATAGTTCTTTTTATTTTATAAATTTTAGTTACATTGGTGATTCTTGAAAAAACCAAGTTATTGATCTCCCAAGGCTATGTATTTATGTATGATTTAGAGACGAGCAAAGTAAAAATGCAAGGCAAGTAAACAAGAGGTATAATAAGCGAAAGATAAAAAGCCGCCACCAACAAAACAGCAAACGCATGAAAAATATGCAGAAATCAATAAAAAAAGTCAGCTGCGACTGACGGCCTTTTTCTTGAGACGAACACCGCGCCGGGTGCCGTGGATAGTGACGCTCCGCCGCAGACGGGGAGAGACTGGTTTTTTCCGGGAAAGACGGATCGATCCTTTGCCACTGGAATATTGCGTAAGAGTACAGTTGCTCGGTGATCCCGTCTTCTAGACAGAGTCACCCGGTCGAGATTGGCCAGCATCCTCGCCACCGTCAGCGCCCTCAGCAGTACTCTTCCGCCGCGGCCACAGAAACCCGCCAAGTGTGTGGCTGATGCTCTCGGCGCGACTCCGGACGCCGCCAGGTCCTTCAGACTCTTCAGGCACATCACCTAGATTTTGGGCTTGGCTCTGGTTCTGGCTCAAGCTCAAATTTGAAAGAGGCGCACCGACGGCCGACACCAGCGCTTCAGCCGACCGCTGGGGGATGCGGTAGAGCGATGATGATTGTGCTGCTCCTGTCGTCGCCCCCATTAGTCCCCGCTCGGCACTGTCCTCTAGGTCGACCTCGTTCTGGGGCACGAAGAGGCTCGCCCGCAGCGAGCCCCGCACGCGTCGTGTCGACGGCCGCCGCGAGGCCTGGGGACTTCCGCCATCGAGGTGCTGCAGGATCGTATCCGCCACCACCGTCGTGACGGTCGACGATAAAAGTGGCGACGGCGAAAATAGCGGGCTTTGGTGGCTGTAGTAGTATTGATTTTGGGTCTGATTGATGTGATGTTGAGAAGGGGTCTGTGGTGGTCTCAACAGAGCCGACGGCGTGACGGGTCGGTCGGCCTGGGGCGGCCCGGTGGTAGCAAACGCGGCCGCATCATCCGTGGTCTGTAGGACCGAGTCAGCACTATATAGTGGCAACCCGAGACTCGGACGTAGCGGGTTGGTGTTTGTAGTTGTGGATATAGTTGTAGTTGTGGGTGTGCCAGTGTTGCCCCCGCCACTATATGATGCACTGCGCCAGGGGTTATTCAGCAGCGGGTGCGATGGACCGCTCTCATCGGCACTCTCTTCGTCATCCTCGTTCAAATAGACGATCTCGTTGGCGTCTGACTTGCACGTCAGGTAGTCTGCACCCACACCAGCACCACCCAACCCCGACCCCGACCCTGATCCCGACCCTGATCCCGATCCGGATACAAATGTTGGGGACTGCAAAGCCACCCGTGGAACAGACGATGCGCTGAATCCCGGTGTCGAGTTGATTATGCGGTGCGTCGGCATGCCTGTCTCGGTCGCCACGAGAGATAGTGGCCGATTGGTAAGTGTGCCGACAAAGTTGACCCGAGACGCCCGCGACGACCGTCGTGATCCACCAGTGCTGCGTAGTGTCGACCGCGATGGTGTCGGTGGCGCGGCCATGTCGTCGCCACCTTGTGACTGCTCGGCTAAGTTGATAGCACTGCCGGCACTGGTGCGAATGCCCTCGTCTTCGCCATCGTCGCCGTCGCCGTCTTCGTCATCGTGGAGTGGGCGTCCGCTAGTGATAATAAACACGCCAAAGAACGTCAACAGGCAGCCGCCGACAAACTTGGCGGCCTGCTCGGCGGTTGTGCGCTCAAAGTCGCGGTAGAGCACGGCACTGCCAATAATGACAGACAGCGTAAACATGACAAACTGGATGGGGATGACCTGCGTCGAGTCGAAGCGCTGCAGAGCCTTGTTGACATAGCGCACCTGCATGACAGCCGTGCCCAGTAAGATGAAAAGCAGCACATAGGTCATGGGTGTCAGGAACGCGCCGAGCAGCGTCGACGACAGCATCGAGGACACGCCCTTGGTTGCGAGCACCGTGTAGGCACCAAATAGGCCGACAAGTCCGAGGTCGACGAGAATGGTGCGGTTGCCGTAGCGCGGGCTTACCCACATGAGCAGGGCAATCAGGCTGAGTGTGACGCCGACATAGATCTCAAAGGCCGTCGTTGTTATGGCATCCCAGACGTCGTGCGGGTTCAGCTTAGTCTCCTCCTGCTTTGCGCTCAGCACGACCGTCACGGCACCGGCAATGGCAATGATGACGCCGCCAAAGTCGCGGAAGCGGAAGGGCTCTTTGAACAAGATGGGAGCAATGACACAATTGGAGATGAGTGCAACGACGCCAAGAGGCGAGACGATGGAGGCGGGCGCAAAGCCATAGGCCAGAAAGTTGCCGCACTCGCCAACAGTGATCAAGACCTGGCCCAGCCACCAGTAGGGCGAGTGTAGGTATGTGGTGGATGCCACGGCGAGGTTCGAGTCGCTGTCGCCGTCGCTGTCGTTTGCGCTGCCGATGCTGTTGTTCGAGTCCGTACCGTGCGATGCCATGGACTTGCGGCTTTCCGAGGATGCCGACCATCCCGAGTCGCCGCGCCGTAGGGCCCGTCCTGTCAATGGATCAGACTCGCTGGCTTCTCCAACGGAATACTCGGCGCCGCCGCTCGTCTCTATCGACCCGTATCTTCCTCCGTTTGTATTGCCGAGCCCGTTTGCATCCCGCCGGCTGGCCTCTTTCAAGGCTTGTCGAGCGCGTTGCTGCTCCTTATGCAGCCGTGTGTGCGCATAGCGCTGGACGTTGAGCGCGAGCGCAATCAGGACGTTTCCCACGATGGCCGTCACAATGCCAATCAGCGATGACCAGTTGCTCGGCAATTCGACGCCCGGCCCATTTCCATCGCCGTCGCCAAAGGTGCTGTTGGTCATAGTGTGGTTGCTGCCACCAAACGTCCCGCCTCCCGGAAGCGACGGCCACGACGGCCACGCCTGGAGTAATGGCGGCGGCACGGGAGGTATTGTGTGCATGGTGATGGTATTCAAAGCCGGTTTTGACGCTTATACGTTGAAGCGTGTCGTAGATCGCCCTCTGCCGGCCGTTGTCGTCCTCCTTGATGCCCGCCAAGCTGCGTAGCGTCTGGCGGTTGAAGCCAATGGTGGACTACCGGGAGAGGTAGAAGCGGGTGCGCATTGGTGCTGCAATGTCGATGTAATGTCGAATGTGAAGTTTTTCGCGTCGTTGTGCCGTCGGTATCCGTCGTTGTCAGTACGTTGTCAGTGTCGCCGTCGTGTCGTCGTCGTCGCCGATGAGGCCGAAATGAGATGGCACACAAAGCTAGATCGAATTTGATCGAGTCAATCAATCCTTCATTAGATCAAAGTTGACAAATGGGTGAAGGGATGTTGACTAGAATGCTAAACGACCGGAAAGCGGAAAGACGAGCGAGGTGTGTGGATGGCAATTTGCTGCCTTTGCCCTGGCAAGGTTGGGACGCAGATGGAGAAGAGGAAAAAGTATGGGACAGTATGTATGTAAGCTTCGTCATTTGGGCGGCGATAGCGATAGCGATAATTAGTGCACACCCAGTAAGAGATAGCTTTGGCGGGCTTCGGGCTGTCGGGGAACGCGTTGTCAAAGTCGGCCAAAACCACCTGTCGCGCCTGCCTTTTTAGTAATAATGCACCACATAAAGAAGAAGTAAGCTGTTTCGGTACAAAGAAGAAGACGAAGACGGTGGAAGGAGGGACCCACAGGTCGCGCCTTCTGCATGATCTATGTACAAAATGTGCCTATGTAGTATTGGCATTGACAGCGGCACTGCGGCAATAAGCTTCTACAGGCAGTTGCTTGCTTTCACGTGGTGCAGTAGCGCGACTGGTGTGTGTAATAATACTGTGCGGCGTATCCGTATTCAGGACCTAATGATCGGTAATACGGCGGCTTCTACGGACCCGGAGAATGATAATTAGATAGTGAAAATCAGGACAAAAAAATAGCAAAAAGTCTCCGCGTTACAGGGTGAGTATGCTAATGATCATTGCTTAAATCTGCCTCGTCGTAGATGTAAAAATTGGGTATATGTCATGTTGTAATGTAGCCAAGGCATGATAAAAAGAAACGTAAAACAGGGGAAAGAAAAGAAAGAAAGAAAAAAGGGAAAAAAGACGAAAAACAAACATCAACGAGTGCCAGACGTCAACATGCAGCAGAATTAACAAAAAAAG
Source organism: Ophiostoma australiae (assembly GCA_022392945.1). NCBI lineage: Eukaryota > Fungi > Ascomycota > Sordariomycetes > Ophiostomatales > Ophiostomataceae > Ophiostoma > Ophiostoma australiae. Next base: position 19,917 of record JAKRGJ010000009.1, read on the forward strand.
ATTAGAACAAAATAAATACCAAACATTGCTCTATCGTCAGACAAACTCCAGCCCAATTTGTTGCATGGGCCAGCGCAGCCAGCCAGCATACTTTTCATCAATAAACCCCCGGATTGTCATGATAATGTGCTTGGCCCAGCCCTCCATGAACCACTCGCGGTTCATTGTCGTTTCGAGAAGCACCGCAAAGTAGGCAAATATAAGCAGGGGCAGCGGCTCTTTCTGGCGGATATGTGCAACGAACCAGTCGTCGAGCCGGTAAAGCCATGTAAACGCGATGCGGTCGGCAGGGTTGGATGCATACGCCTCGTTGTTGCGGCCATACATGCCCGCATAGATATCCTCGAGCGTGCCGAGCCGGTTGAGGTAGACATCGATGTCGGTTGCCGTGTTGGGGTCCAGCTTTAAATCGAACCCGGAGCTCTCGGGCTCGCCCAGTGCGACACCTGCGTCGGTGACCGGCACGCCGTTGGACGACGCGATCAGCTGCCGCAGACTGGCAAACGCATCTTCCCAGTCGAGCCGAGGCAGTTTGCGTTCCATGTACAGCGGCATTGCCTCTCTCAATTCTCTCTCTTCGATCTGCTTGCGCTCGTTCTCGCCCAAGGGGGTATCGTCCATCTCGTCGTCTGTGTGCATGTCGTCGTCGGCCGGGCTCTGGACCTGGCCTTGACTGTGAGCCTGTCGTTGGCGTTCGCGCTCCCTCCTCTTCTTGCGCCGGCCTCGTGATGATAGTTGGCGATCGGGACGGCCGGGAATGCCAGGACCAAGAGGTGCCAGCAGCCCGCGAAAAAGAATATCAGGCGCCACGGCCCAGCGGATCAACCGCACACCGTGAATCAGCGACACCCACTGCAGCCGCTCGATGCTATCGTTGAATTCGTTTTCGCCGTGGCCCGCAAAAGGCAGCCGCGTGTCGCTGTCGCGGCAAATGAGAAAGTCGCCAGGGCCTGTCGGCCCCGCCGCAAAGGCATAGTAGCACACGAGCGTTGCGGCCATGTAGAGCGCGCCGCAGTTGCTGTCATTAAGTGTGGGCAGTAGGCGCGTAAACTCGGAGAGACCCGCAGAGACATGTCTCTCAGCCAGGGACACATAGTATTGGCGCTTCGCGTCCGAGCTGCTCTCGGCGCTGTAGCCTTCTGCGTGTGTACCTGTGTATGGGTTGGACCTGGGCGTGCTGGGCAAGCTATTTGCCCTCTCCATTCCTCTTTCTTTTTCTTTTTCACTTCCTTTCTTTTTGGCTTTGGCCGTCTCGAGGTAGGCAAGGTGATAAGCGGCTACGGCATATGTCAGGTGCAACACATAGTGGTGCTCGAGCCCGATGCACGGCACGTTTTGCGTCCAAAACTTGACAATCGGGTTGTCCATGTCGACCTCGGCCATGTACTTGCCGCCATCGCTGGAGCCAGCGAGCGTGATAGCTGTGCTCGATGTGAACTGGAACAGAAGCTCGGCATCGGCAACGTTGAGCACAGAAGACGCTGCCGAAGGGCCTGAAGAAGGCCCTGATGGGGGGTATAGATAGGGGGGTGCAGAATATATAGAGCAAGCCGAGTGAGCAGAGTGAGCAGAGTGAGCAGAGTGGGCTGAGTGGGCAGAATATATAGAACGCCCTGAGTGAGCTTGGGAGTGGACGGAAGATGCCGTGGCAACAGAGTGAACCGTGTTGACTGTCGCTGGCGAGTCGGCATCGCTAACAGGGGTGTAGCAGGCATGACTTATGTTGCTGATACCGCTCACGCTGCTCATACTGCTCATGCTGCTCATGCTGCTCATATGGCTTGTGAGGAGGGGGTTTGGGGGCGTCATGGGAGCGGACCAGTCGCGGCGTGGGCGACCTCGACCCCGGCGTCTTGGTGGCGAGATTGATGTCCGACCGGTGGCCGACGCAGACGGACCAGGACCAGGTGTAGGAGACCTGGACGGAGCATTGCTGGTAGCAAAGGGCACTGTGCCCGAAGAAAAGTCGCACAGAACCTCAAATTGGATGCAGTTGGCGCAGGACGGCTTGGCCTCGTCGCACTTGATCTTGCGTCGCTTGCAAGTCAGACAGCCGTTCCGGGACTTGCGATGAGCACGCCGGGTGCCTTTCTGGGGGGCGCCAGAAGGCCTGGCAGCATCGACCGGCTTGCTGGCGATATATTCTGAAGACATGGAGCTGGCTGTCACCGCATTTCGAGCTGAAAACAAGTGTCGATTTGTTCTCTCCTGGGTAATGACCTTTTCCTTTTTGTTGGTCTTGTGTCGAGTTCGGGTTGCCCTCGTGTTAACTGTTTTAAACACTGATATAAAATTGTAAATAACAATGCCGAAGGCGAGTTGCTGGTATTTCCGTAGAAGACAAAGTTTGCAGAGCGTAGCTATTAAAAGCAAAAACAAAAGACATTAATAGACCGATCTCCAGTTGCTTGAGTTGCGACCTTGGAGCTAGACAGACGAAGAGGAACGAGCCAAGGTACAAGCCCGATCCTTGTATTGACTACTTATATCGGATGGCCCGCTTTTCTGTCCTCTCTCTGGAAGCGTTGCTGGAGACTGCCCTGGAAAGTCGCCGCCTCTCGGAGAATCTTTTTTCTAATTCTCCAGGTGGCCACTCTATATGTGGCCCCGGTCGCTGGGCTAAACGTGCTCGGTGCTGATCCGTGGAGCGAGGTCAACGAAGTTGTGGAAATGTAACGACGACAGGAACAGAAATGGAACTAGAAACAAGATATAGGACACAGGACACATCAAATGTATTAATATAAAATCAATAAAGCCCGACGGACTACATGGACCACATAGACCACATGAAGTACGACGGCAACTCTGGCTGGAACAAAATCAACAGCTCAGATTATCCCTGAAAATTTAAGCATAGACTAGGGATGGGATACGGAGTACGGAGGATGAAGCCAAGAGTCCACTAACAAAGAGCAACGCAAAGATGGAACGAGGCAAAATAGAAATAAAAACAACAACAAGAACAAAGCCCGTATCGTATCTTTGTAACTTTACTACGTATGTATGAGATACTCTGTAGATAGAAGTGCAGACACAGAGTGCGAGCAATTGCCGTTGACTACCCCTGGATAGGTGGGTGGCATGCTTTCGTCTCCAGTTTTATGGAGATGGCACCAGGCAGCAGAATTAAGCAACCCCCTCGACGGCCAGCAGTGCAGCCTGGCTTGTCTCTTTCTGGATAGTCTGCTCTCTATCGGACTATTGTGTCAAACGGTGTCTTGATAGGAAAGTGTCTGACGAGGCCGCATTGCGGCACAAGGAAAAGAACTGCCAGATTGACCAATCACTGTCACCGGCTGCCGTTCTTCTTTGCTTTGTCTTTGATGTCATGTTGCCTGGAGGGGGGAAAGGCTGAGCTAGGCACCACGATACGGCCATGAGCTGATGAGGAGCAAATTAAACTAGGTGGCGTGTCGTGTTATTTTTAGCATTTTTGGCATTTTTGGCATTGTTTTTTTAGGTTTGCTAGTAGATTGGGAGATAAGATCTCTTCGGCAAAGCGCCGACGAATGGGTGACGCGTGACGTATGAAGATGGATATGTGAAGATGCGAGGATGCGAAGATGCCAAGATGCGAAGAAGGTTGTCGGCGGCTGGGCGCCATGCCAATCTATAAGCACGGCTTGTTAGACACGCATCGGCGCTTGCAAGATGAAGCATTCGGCCCTGCGAGTTCACGATCATGAGTTGGTGACAATAGGGATGTGCAGCAATCCTGGCCATCTTCTCGCACTCTCTTCCTGGCAGCTGAGAATTTGAATGTTGTCAAAAATATAGTCGCTGATGATGATGTAATCAAGCCGCTCGGAGTGCTTCTCAATTAGGAAGTTAGGAGACGACACAGAATCAAGGTTGCGGTGCATCGCTACTACAAGCAAAGAAAAGGCACCAATGCACAATATCAGAACTACAATTGGTACTCTTGTGCAGAGTCTGCAAGGAGGAAGCGCACACATTTTATGCAAATTGTGCTGTACAACTCTGCCGAAGAGCGTAATAAGTGGCGGGACCCACAGGCGTGTAAGTCCTCTGCCGATTATTCGTATTCCCGAGAATACGAAAAATCAACCTCATCCAAAGACGTCTGTGATGTGTTTGAAGACTTGAAATTGCTGTAAATTGTAGATCGAGGCGAAAAGGGAAATGATATCTTTTTTAAAAAGCATCCTGTCTCCCTGGTTGGAGATGCCGAGGCTCTATCTAAACATCCTCATCTTCTCCCCGATTCTCCTTATAAATTTCCGAGCATTTTACGACATCTAACCTCACGCCAGCCTCGTCCAAGGCAATATCAACAACATCACAGCCGCTTCCACCAACGGCACGAGTACGAATAATAGAGCTCGCAACGCCAAGTTACAAATCATGAACGATTCTGGCCCTTTCGGACCCGTGGTCAACGGCACGCAAATCGTCTTCTACGAGTACCGACCAAACAAGCCGGCGGGAGCCTCGTTCATGGTGCTTTTCGGTATCGCGACCCTCGGCCATCTGATTTACTCTTTCCCTCTCCGTGCATGGTTCTTTATCCCGTTTATCCTCGGTGGAATAGGTGCGTACACTAGTCCAACAGCCTTTATGCATCGGCAGCATCTAACAAACAGGCGAGGCCTTTGGCTACTACGGCCGCTTCTGGGCATCCAGTGAACCCGACGTCGCAGGGCCCTTTATTCTTCAGAACCTGCTGCTGCTTGCATCACCGCCCTTTATTGCTGCCACCATCTACATGGCATTTGGCCGCATCACAAGCTGTCTCAAAGCGGAAAAGGACTCCTTTATCAGCCCTCGCTGGCTCACCAAGATCTACGTGCTCATCGACATTGGCTGCGTTGTCACGCAGGTCGTCGGCTCTATTATTCCTGCTTCGGGTGACGCCAGCAGCATTGAACTGGCCCGGAAGATTATCATCGGCGGTCTCGTGACCCAGGTCGGTGCCTTGTCACTATTCTTTGTTACCTGCTGGTACACACATATGCGCATCAAACGCCGCGGCGACATGGAACTGCCCATCGACCGCAGCATCAACTGGCAGAACCACTTCCGTGCACTCGAGATAGTCACAGTCATTTTGCTGCTGCGAAGCATTGTGCGATCCGTCGAGTTTCTCCAAGGCAGCGACGGCTTCGTTGCCTCGCATGAGATATTCATCTATGTGTTTGACGCGCTGCTCATGTTCATCATCATGGTCGTTTTCTTAGCCCTGCACCCCGGCCGGCTCATCAAGAGTGCGCACATACGAGAAAAGGGGCACATCCAGATCTACGATGGCATTCTGCTGAACAGTGTTGACCGCGACTGATCCCGGTCCGGTGTACGTTGTGGCTGGCAACCACATGGTAGTTTTTGTTACGGCGTCGGATCGTTGATTTATACTGTCAACTTTGTCAATATTCTATCCTTTTCTTCTGTCATTGTCGTCTGTCCTTCGTTTTCACTTTTCTTTTGTTGTTTTGTATCCTGCAGGCTGTTTTTATGCTGATAAATATTTCGCATCTATCTTTCCTTTTCCCTTTTTCCCTTTTTCTTTCTAGTTTCTCATCTATACGGCACGGAGACATCATACCAGCGTCAGTCCGACAAGGGCTGCAGGCATGCCATTTACGCGAATGCATTGAATCCAATAGAGTTCTTTTGTTGTGCCGGCTATCAATATACGAAGTTCTTCCTCTTCCTCTCATGCTCAAGCTCTTTGAACTATGGCTCACCTCGACCCATCACCGCTTGCTTTGTCCGCTCTGCTGCCGTCAACATCGAGCAGTCTTATTACGAGGCCAACAAAGCTGATTGGAATACTATTTACGACTGCCTGGTTATCGGCCGCGTACAGTCCATGTAAGACACGAAAGCGCTTGATATAAATTTGAGAAAGGGCGCGATCGGCGAAGACGACAATCCGTATGTTGCTGCGTACATATGCCCCAACCTCCATTCACCAGTCCTTCCGCGACCCTCTTTACCTCTGCTACAAGTTATCTGCATGTAGCGAACGTATTGAAATTGTATATTCGGTAGTATTTGTATTCTCCCCTTCATGCCTTTTCTCTGTATATAGGGCCATGTCCACACCCACTATGTGTGGCTCAATGAAGGTAAGTCGGCAACCCTTGGCCGGTCGCTAATAGCTTACGGGAGAAACACTATGTATTGATGCACAGCTCACTCAAATCAAGTAAAGTTAGTGTTATTGTATATCAATGTGATATCACGGCTTCAAAAATATACAAAAATATACGGCATAAACCAGGCTTATGTAAGCATGTGCATGCAGCCCATGTACGAGTATTAAGGTTCAGTGGGATGACTTGAGATTAACACGATACTGCGGTAAATGCTCTTCCAAAGGTATTCCAAAGGTTGAAACAATATACAGTCACGTTTCCAGGTTATCGTACCTTGTAATATCTAATGATGGCATATGGCCTTCGTTGCCACCCGGCTAGAATCCTCTATATACACTGTCTATAAACTGTATGGGACACTGTATAACCTATTGTCTAGCCACTGTAACTGCCCACGTCACCCTGAAAATCCCGCGTTTCCCGGCTCTGCCCCCGCTTTTCACAGTCTGGCACTCAGCAGTTCGCTCCTACCGGGCACAGTGTGGCGGTTATCGCTTTGTTGGCGCCTGCCGTCTGTCCAGGTATCGGACGATTCCCACTCGCCCTCTCAACTGTTGGTTATCTGACCCTCTTCTGACCCTCTCCTCTTCTCTTCATCTCTCAACGTCGGGTGCCCTCCACATCACCGCGATAGCAACACAACACAGTTACGACAACGAGGAAATTACTACTCTCTAGAAAGAATCATCAAAAACCGCCAACATGGGCGAAGATAATGATCCGCCAAAGAACCCCTTCATCCGCTGGAAGCAGCATGTCGATGCCCACATCGGCATGACGTTGCACGGCCTCCTGGGCATCCCGTCCATGGTTTCCAAGAACATGAACTTGCAGAACGGCCCGGCCGAGCCCAGAATCAACGATGCGGCAGGCGCCAGTACATCAAACACCTCCAACTCTACACCCGCGACCGGCAGTCCCTCAACCTACCCTTCATCAATCTCCTCGCCGCCCTCCGACTCCAACAATAATAACAACAACTCCAGCAACCACAGCAACAACAATAACAATGCCCTCGATGGCGTTGACCCCAACCAGTTGCTCGAGTGGCACAAGTTCTTCTACTACTCGCCTTACTCGCCGCTCAAACTCCAGCAGCAGCAGCAGCTACACCTCCTGCCACCGCCTGTGCCGAGTGATGTCCCCTTTGGCGCCGACCCATACTCTTTCACCTATGCCGACGCTTTTGAGGATCTGCTCCGCGCTGAGAGCGGCCGCCCTCTTCTCGACCTTGCAGACCGCTCGTTCCGCAACCTACACAGTCAGATCCGCTCTGGAAGCGCCATCGAGCCGCCCTATGTCTTCTTCCACCGCATGCACAGCCAGGGTGTGCTGGACGCCTATTTCCCGCGCACAACGGCAGCAGCAGCTGCGAGTGTCCTGAAAAGGAGCGAGGCTCTAGAGGGCGAGGCTGTTGACAGCAGCATCGTGCGTGCAGTTGCTACCTTGGCCGAGCAGGATCCCGATGTGTGGAGAGAGCAGATGGCCGAGGAAGAGGCCGATAAGCACTACGACATGAGCGAGGATGAGAATGACGAGCATGACGACCGCTACGACGACGACTATCACGATCAGAAGGAAGATGAGGCACGTCGTCGTGGCGGGTACGATGCTTGGACCCACCATGATGCCGAGCAGCGCAGACGCCAGCAGGCCGGCTTTGGTGGAGGTGGTCTCTTCGACGAGCTGGACCGGGTGTTCCGTGTCCTCGGCCGGATTATTGACGAGGAGACCAACGGTGGCAGCAGCAATTTCAGCGCCAGCAGCGCCGCAAAGAGAGACTACAACAGCCAGCCCGACACTGAAGACGAACTCTACGACGCGGTCCGGTCAGCATACTCCAACGCGGAAAAGTCACTCAGCACGCTGATCAAGACATTTTCTGGCGGCGGCGGCTTCGACTCGCAGTTTGATTCGCAGCGGCAGGCCAGCCAAGCCAGTGCCAGCCAGGCCAACCACTGGCGAGACGCTAAGCAAGACAAGGAGCTCGAAACTACACAGTCGACTGAGGAACACACCGACATGTTTGGCAACCGGCACGTCAAGACAGTTGTTAGCCGTGTCGACGCCAACGGCAATGAGGTCTCACGAGAGACGCGCTACACCGTGCGCTCCCCGATGCAGCAGGAGCTTGCTATCAAGGAGGTCGACGACCTCGACGATGGCCAGCAGCAGCAGCAGGATACTGAGAAGCTCGACGCGCCCAGGTCAAGCAAGCCTGTTGAGAGGCCTTCGGGCTGGTTCTGGAAGTGAGGGAGGCAGATATAACGAGGACGACGACGACGACGGCACGAGCCGGGAACGGACAGAATGAAATTAGGATAATACCCCCAAGACAGGCACCTGTCTCTTTGTACATACATACCACACATTGCTTCTCTAGCGATACACACATCACACCGGATCGGATTTTCATTTGTCGGGGTTTATTGTAGGACTGTTTTACTTGAGTATCGTTTCACTAGGCAGGATTTCATATGATTATATTTAGCATTTTATCCGACGGATTTTATCTAGGATTATATTTAGTATCTTATCCATCACATTGATTGCAAAAGTATCACGAACTGAGAGGCATCAAAGATGCAAACAAAGGAAATCACTTTTATGCTAGTCTATGCGATATTATAGAATGATATAAAAATAAAACGACAAACAAACGCCGCAGATAAGATGGTACACTTTAACACAGCTCCAGTAGCTAGTCTCACCGGCCGCCCTTCTTCTTGTTGCGCATCATCCGCTTGCGCTGGATGATCTGTGACCGTGCAACTAGCTTGGCGTCGGCCTTCTCCTGCTTGGCCGACTTGGGCGCCTCCGCGGGCTTGCCCTTGCCGTCCTTGCTGTCCTTGCCCTTGGCAGCCTTGGGGTCCAGAGAACCCTTGCCGCTCTTGCTGTCCTTCTTGTCGTCACGGTCGCGTCTACCGCCCTTGCGGTCTCTGCTGTCGCGGTTGTTGTTGTTGTTGTTCTTGTTAAAGCTGTTGGAGCTGTTGTTTTGGAACTTGTTGTCGCCAAACTTGCCACCCTTGTGCGGGCCATTTTGGCCGGGGCCGTTCTGGCCCTCGGGCTTGCTGCCGGGCGGCGGCCGGGGCTGGCGCGAGCGCTCCTCGAGCATCTTGCGGCGTGCCACAACGTTGGCGTTCTCGATGGCAAACTCGACAATCAGACGGCTGGTCTTGTTGCCGTGGTCCGTCTTGACGGCGTAGCCGTTGAGCCAGCGCAGGGCCGTCAGTCCCCACCGGTGCGAGTGGAACTCGATGAAACCGTAGCCGCGGCTCTTGCCGCCGCCCGACGCCTCGTCCACCTTGGAGCCGCGCTCGCTCTCGTACACCACCTTGGCCTGCTTCACCACACCCTTGCCCTTGGCACGGCGCAGCTGCTCCGCCTCGCGGTCCTGCTGGCCACCACGTGCCAGCTCCTCCTTGGCTAGCGGCTCGCGCAGGCCCTCCTTGACATCAGTTGCAAAGCCAACAATGGCCTTGCGCGCCAGCTCCTTGAGACCCTTGGAGTCAATGTGCTTGGGCAGATTGCGGATAGCCAGACGCGTCAGACTCAGGTGCAGACTGGGGTTGCTCTTGACCATGGTCATGCGCTGCTTGGCGCTGTTCTCGCGCATCTGGACCTCGTTGGGTGGCAGCAGCTTGTACAGCGGCGAACCGACGGCAATCGTACCTTCGGACAGCAGGAAAAGACGACGCTTGTCCTTTTCGCGTGCACGCTGGGCCGCCGGGCCATCCTCGAACAGTTGTGTCGCTTCGCCCTTGGTCACAGCCTGCGCCAGCTGCAGCACACGACCATTGAGCGTGTAGCGTCCGTCGCGGTCGACGCGCTCGTCCTGCAGCACCGAGTGCTTGCCGACGGCCGACGTCTGGTTGTTGCGCGGCGATGTGCGCAGGCATTGCTTGGCGTCCTCGCCGTTCACGAAGCACACAAAAGCCGTGCCGGCCGGGCGGTCAGAGGCCCGGTCCATGACAATACGGGCGTAGCGTATAGGCGCAAACTTTTCAAAGTGTGCCTTGAGCTCGGTATCGGTCGTTGTGAAGGGCAGGTTGCGCACGAAAATGGTGGCACTGTTGTCGGTGATGAACGTCTTGACGGGCTTGGCCTCTTCCTCCTCCATGTCGTCGTCGTCCTCCCATACCTTGTCATCATCCATATCCTCGTCTTCATCTTCGTCCTCGTCCTCGTCCTCGTCCTCGTCCTCGTCCTTATTTTCCTCATCCTCGTCCTCGTCGTTGTCTTCTTCCTCCTCCAGGTTCTCCATGTTGTTGGCCATGAAGTTGCGCATATCCTCCTCGGCTTGCAGTTGCTCGGCTGTTTTAGGTTTTGTATCCTTTTCTTTCGCCGGTTTTGACTCCTTGACATCCTTGGGCTCCTTGGGCTCCTTCGCTTCCTTCTTTTCCTTCTTGTCCTTCTTGTCTGCCTTGTCGGAATCCTCATCCTGGTGCATCTCGTCCCACTTGCTCTTCTCGACGGCGAAATCAACAGCCAGTGTACGGCCGTCGACAATCTTGCCGTTGATGGCCTCAATAGCTGCCTCGGCGTTCTTCTTGCCGCGGATCGTCACAAAACCGAAACCAGACATCTTGCCCTTGTTGCTCGGCAGATCCGCGAACTTGACCTTGCCGTACATGGTGAACAGTTTGGACAGGTCTGCCGACGTCTTGATGCTCCATGGCAGATTGCGAATAATCAGCTTCGGTGCCTTGCGTGCCTCCATCATCTCATCCTCGCGCTGCTTCTTCTTGTCGGCGGCCGCGGCAGCACCTGCAATGGCCTTGGCCGAGTTGTTGGTGGCTGTCGGACGGCTACGGGGCTCGGCAATATCCAGCCGCAGCCGACGACCGTCAAGCAGCTGGTTGTCCAGCTTGGCCTTGGCCTCGCGTGCATCCTCCGCATCGGTAAATGTGACGAAACCGTAGCCACGCGACTCCTTGGTCTTGGGGTCCGTGACAACCGTGGCGTGCTTGACAGGGAAGTGCTCGGAGAAGAATTCGGTCAGCTTTTCGCTTGTGGCGTTGGGCGGCAGCGACCGCACAAAGATCGACCGGCGGTCCTCGGTTCTGGCCTTCTTCGAGGGGCGTGCCGTGGCGCCGGCGGCAGCGGCAGCAATGGTGTCGGTGGTCTTGGGCAGCTCGATGCCGCTCTCCTCCTGCCGGCGCTCCTGCTCGGCCTCGGCCTCTCTGCGCCGCTTTTGTGTAAGGGATTTGCCCATTTTTTCGTCGATTTTTGTTGTTTATCAGGCGACGGTGATGCTGACCCTTTGTACAGAGTCGATTACGGGGAAAGTCTCGTTTTCACCTGGCGTCTTGACTTTGCTCTCCTCTCCAGAACTTTTTTCTGAGTGGATGCTCCAGAAAAAAAAGTAAAGTGGGTCGTTTATCACGATAAGGAGATGGCGATAACATCACGTGCGATAACGATCGTCATATTTGCGCTATTCCGAATGTGGATCAAAATAAACAATACCACATGTTTGTTGTCATGGATGCCCACTTCTTCCCCTCTGTTTAATGACTGCCGTTTTGCGCATACACCGCGATCACGACACGCATCGACACAGGCCTTATCGACGGCAACGACAACAAACACCTCAAAGTGTCGACAACAATACCCCGACCCCTTCTTTGCGACACTCTATTTCTCTCATCTTGTCTCTACCATACCTACACAGCACCACACCGACATGCCCGCCCGCTCATCGAGGCCCTCACGGGTCTCAAGCGCCCTCTCGCACAAGGGCTCGACGGCAACCCTTGGCCGCCAATCTGCTGCATCACGAGCTTCGTCCGTTAACATCGATGTGCCCGAAGAGCCTGAAGACAACGCGCTGCGCGCCAAGATTGCGCCCGTATTCCGCGAGGCCCAGAAGAACACCGCGTCTCATCGCAAGCTGGCCGTTACCTTGCGCAAGATCCAGGAGGCATGCTGCTACGAGCCGACGAGTGCCAAGAGCGCCTCTGACGCCGTGTCAGCCGATTTTCAGGAAGATGGGTTTAACACCGAGTTTGTGCGCTGTGTCTACCGCGTCATGCCCGTCAAGAAGTCGGAGCCTGTTGGCGACAAGGTCATCCGCTTCATCGGCCTCTTCTTGCGCCACGCCATCGAGAAGGATAACGAGCTGCTCGGCGAGGTTGATGAGGATGCTAGCACAATGCCTGAAACACCGGGAACGCGTCTTTGCAGCGAACTCGTCGACAGAGTCATCCCCCTGCTTGTCACCAAGGACAAGTACGTGCGCTACCGCGCCACCCAGCTTATCTCGCACATTGTGAACTCACTGGACGCGATCGACGACGACCTCTTCCAGAAGCTGCGCTCGGGTCTGCTGCGCCGTATCCGCGACAAGGAAGCCATGGTTCGTGCTCAGGCTGTCCTTGGTCTTGGCCGCCTTGCCGGTAACTCGGCCGAGGAGGGCCAGGACAGTGACGACAGCGAGGGTGGTGCTGCTGCCCTAGGCCTGCTCGACAAGCTTCTCGAGGTTTTGCAAAACGACCCCAGCGCTGATGTTCGTCGCTCGCTACTCGTCAACCTGCCTATCTTACCCAACACACTGCCATACCTGTTAGAGCGGGCGCGTGATTCTGATGCCGCAACACGTCGTGCCGTCTACTCGCGCTTGTTGCCTGCACTTGGCGACTTCCGCCACTTGTCCCTTTCCATGCGCGAGAAGCTTCTCCGCTGGGGTTTGCGCGACAGAGATGAGAATGTCCGAAAGGCTGCTGGCCGCTTGTTCCGTGAGCGCTGGATTGAGGACTGTGCGGGTCTGCCAGAGGCTGGTGAGGATGGCCAGGCGGCTGAGCCTACCGGCCCCAGCTTCGACGGTCTTCTCGAGCTTCTCGAGCGTATCGATGTCGTCAACTCCGGCGTTGAGGATGGCGTGGCTCTGGAGGCCATGCAGGGCTTCTGGGAAGGACGTCCAGACTACCGCGACGCCGTCAACTTTGACGACACATTTTGGGAGACTCTCTCAGCCGAGTCTGTCTTTATCGCTCGCAGCTTCAATGATTTCTGTCGCAGTGATGATTCGGGCAAGTACGAGTATCTTGTCGAGGAAAAGCTGCCCGAGGTCACCAAGCTTGCATTTTACTTGGAGCGCTACATTAAGGTGCTTGTCGATGCCATCAAGCGCGTCGAGGAAAAGGAGATCGAGGAGGACGAGGAAGATGAGGAGGATACCGTTGAGCAGGAGTTTATTGTTGAGCAGCTATTGCACATCGCACTGACACTGGACTACTCTGACGAGGTTGGCCGGCGTAAGATGTTTGCGCTGCTGAGACAGAGCCTGTCTATTTCGGACCTGCCCGACGAGGTGACAAAGCTGACCGTGGATGTGTTGCGTGACATTTGCGCCCCTGATGCGGCCGGCGAGCGCGAATTCTGCAGTGTCGTTCTCGAGGCTGTTGCCGATGTGCACGACACCATCCTGGATGACGTTGACACTAACGAGGCGGCCGAAGATGACAGCTTCCACTCGGCTAGGTCCGAGGTCAGCTCAGACACGACCCCGACAAAGAGCAGAGGATCGTCCCGGAAACCCGAGCTGACTGAGGAGGAGGCGCAGGCCAAGGCGATAAAAGAGATTGTTATCAACATGAAGTGTCTGCACATCGTGCAGTGCATGCTCTCCAACGTCAGTGGCAGTCTGCAAAAGAACGACCATCTCGTGGCCATGCTCAACAACCTTGTGGTCCCCGCCGTCCGCAGTCACGAGGCACCTGTTCGCGAGCGCGGTCTGGTGTGCTTGGGTCTGTGTGCCCTGCTCGACCGGTCGCTGGCCGAAGAGAACCTAGAAGTCTTCATGCGCTTCTACACCAAGGGTCACACACCTTTGCAGATTACTGCACTGCACATCCTGACGGACATTCTCAATGTGCACGGTGCACAGCTGCTGTCTAGCAACCCGGCTCTTCTCCGTGTCTATGTCAAGGCCCTACGGTCGGGCGCCAAGGCTCCAGAGGTGCAGGCCACAGCGACTGTCGCTGTTTCTAAGCTCCTTTTGGGCCGTGTCGTCACTGACCAGGATGTTGCTTTTGAGCTTCTCAAGACACTTGTTGTCGCCTACTTTGAGCCCTCGAGCTCGACAAACCAGGGTGTGCGACAAGCCCTCAACTACTTCCTGCCCGTCTTCTGTTACTCGCGGACCGAGAACCAGGCTCTGATGCAGGCCGTGGCTTTGGATGCACTGCATGCTCTGTTCAACATCCGCGAGGGTCTGGAAGACGATGATGAGGATGTGGATGCCGAGATGGTCAGCCTTTCGACAATTGGCGCCTGCCTGGTCGATTGGACTGATCCCCGCAAGTGCTTTACGCCCGGTATGGCGGCTGATGCCGAAAAGAAGAATGTCAATGGCGACGTACACCTCGACTTTGCTAAAGCCATTCTCGAGCGCCTGTATGGCAATGCCAGCAGTAAGTCTGCCTTTTCTTTATCCGTACATATCTGTATACAATTACTAACTCCATGCAGAAGACGAGAAGAAGGCTGTTGCCCCGCTGCTGGGCAAGCTGTACATATCAGCATCCTCGACAGAGGAAAAGATACGCGCCGTGTACGACGAGGTCACTGAGGCAGTTGAAAACCAGCTGCTGAACGATGCGACGAGCCGCAACGCCCTATACAAGATCCACGTCAACCTCGGCAAAATTGTTAACAACCTAGACCAGGCTGCCAACTCGCATCTAGGTAGCAGCAGTGTCGGCGGCGGCCGCCGGAGTATGAGCCGAGCCACATCTCTCGGTGTGGACGACCGGACAACTATATTGACAGACGACCGGACAATGGTGTCGCAGATCAAGGAAGAGGATGAAGATAATGACGGCGAGGAAGAGGCGGGTGAGACAGTATTAGCAGAACTCGACGAAGATGACGATATTGACGAGGTGGGCGAGGAGACGACGATGCACGCAACAACAATTGTACAGGACGACTCGGACGATCTTATGGAGGATTAGAAGTCTCTGCGCATATCGTCTAGCGGGGAGTGATGCACCGTTTATTTTCTTATATGTTGTTATGTGTTGTTATTTTGCTTCTTTTACGATTCTATACTCAATGCTAAATTTGCGCTGTCTATTCTATAAAGTCGAAATCAAACAAAACGTATATACAATAGTGTGTCAACAGGCTAAAAGGTGCCCAAATAGTAGACCAGGCTGCCGAGTCCGAGATTGACGGCCAAATGCATGCCTAGATTCCATGCCACGCAGTAGAGGTACTTGGGCGAGAAGACAGTCCACACAAATAAATGTGTCCGCAGCGCTGTGCACGCAGCCATGATGGCCACAGCACTGGCGGCTGCAAAAATGGTCAGCAAACTGGCATGCTGCAGCCATATACGGTTACTGCCAGACTTTTGGTTTTGTGGCCGTGCTTGCTGCTGCTTCTGAAGCAGAATAGAAGTTGCAATGGCCCAGTAGATGGATCCGGCCCAATTGCTCACAAATGTAAGCAGTCCGACCGAGCTGGCCGAGAACCCAGAAATGCCGTTGTAGGCCGACGATAGATCGACACTGGAAATGGCATTGGTGCCTCCAAACGCAAAGAAGGACGCATACTCAAGCAGCAGCATGGCCGTCGTAAGGTCGGCGGGGGCCAGCTGAGCGGCCGTGCCGGCAAGGAAACGGTAGACGATGCCGAAAAGCAAGAAGATAGGGATATTGGTAGTGCGCGACTGGGTGACAGCCAAAAGAGTGTAGATGGGGAGGAGGATCTCTGTTCTTGTAGCAACTGCTGCCGTCTTTGTCTTTGTATTCTGGACACGCTTCGAGTTTATGACAATCAAGTACACGGCAGCTGCAGTAGCGAGGCCGAGCCCAGAAAAGACCACACGCGCCCGCGAGACAAGCGTAGCGCCCTCGCCGCCGCGAGCACCAATCTTGGTCAGCTCCAGGATGCCGTCCACCAGGAGACGCGCAAAACTGCCGACAAGCTCAGGCGAGTCTTGGTACGTGAATACCAGCTTGAAAGAAAAGGCGGACCACACAAACAGCATGACCGTTGGGATCGTGAATCCGACATACAAGAACTGCCCGCCGTGGGCAGTGAATCCGCGAATGATCTGATAGCCGATCATGAGATAAGCGCCAATGACAAGCGTCCACAGCAGCGCCGGGTTGGGCTGTAGGAACGTCTTGACAAGGTCGGGCGCGCCGGCGAACTTTTGGCCAGTCTGGTTCCAGCCGCGAATGAGGCGCACGGCCATAAAAACAGTAGCCAAGGCCGCGAATGCCGATACGCCCTTTTTAGAAGACGACACAGTAAAGCCGAAGCTGCGTATACCGACATACGCAATCCAGCCAGATATCGCCCAGTACCAAAAATGATGCTCCTCTTCAACGTAGCTGCTGGCAAACATCATGATGCCGTAGGTAATGTTGATGAGGGCATAGGGGGGAAGAGAGGCGAATGATGACCAAGTAAAAGAACCCTTGAATGAGAAGAAAGAGGCCACGAGCGACAACACAAGACTGGCGGCGGCCGCACCCAGGCCAAGACCAAGCTTGGGCATGTCGTAGTTGCTGGCCATGCTACTCATCGTCTGCTGGGCATCGCGGAGCCACTTGACAGTCGCCGCCACCCACGCATCATAGGCTTCGCCCGAGATGGCGGTGGTAGCGGGAGCGGGTGCAGTTTGGACAATTGTCTGCCACTCACAGGCAAGCTGTTCAATGTCTGATGCCGGATTTGTGCACATGGTCGATCCAGGAGCGGAAAGGGCGGTAAACAGGTCTTCACCAAATGCGGCGGTCAGAATGCGCAGGATCTGGTAGCCATTGTGCATGAGGATCTGGACCTGGTCGCGCTTCTCGGGCCAGAGCGGCAGGAAATGAGCGATAAAGGCACCGAGGTTGTTCTGGGGTGCCGGGAACCCGAGAAGGGCACCTAGCGTCGGTGCAAGGTCTGACTGCTCGACGGTGCGGTAGAATTGGAAATCATTGCGCTCGTCCAGCGGCGCCTTGCGGTAGTCTATTTGATCGCCACCGAGTGCGAGAGAGCCCAGCTTGGGAGACACGAAGACGAGCGCGGGCGACGTCTCACCAGGCGACGAGGCGCCGTGATTGCCGGCATCGTTCATGCCGTGGTCACCGCAGACGACGAGCAGCGTGGATGCGAGGTGCGGCTGCGATTCGAGGGCCTCGTAGATTTCATGCACAATGCCATCCATCTCGCGCTGCTTGGGGACCATATGGGGGCTGCGCGGGCCGCCTTTGTGGCCAATATGGTCAAGGCCAAGGTAGTGGAGGACCATGACGCTCCAGTCGTCGTTGCGCAGCTCGCCGGCGACATGACGCGTGACGTTGTTGTCGACCTCGGTAAAGTCGGACACAAAGAAGCTCGACGTGCCGTCGGCGCGGTCAAAGGTATCGGGGAACAGCTTGAGCCAGGTGTCGTCGCCATAGAGCACAAGCTTGCCGTTGGGCTTGGCCTTCATC
The DNA here is from genome assembly GCA_022392945.1 of Ophiostoma australiae. Taxonomy (NCBI): domain Eukaryota; kingdom Fungi; phylum Ascomycota; class Sordariomycetes; order Ophiostomatales; family Ophiostomataceae; genus Ophiostoma; species Ophiostoma australiae. Next base: position 37,477 of record JAKRGJ010000009.1, read on the forward strand.
TGTGCAAGCCACGTGTCCTGCGATGCAAGCGACGACGACTTGTCGCCCTCGTCGACATTCAAAACAACGTCGAGAAACGACGGGATGGAGCCAGTAGTGATAGCCTTGATGCGCGGCATGGTGACAGTGGGCGATGTGGCATGAGCTGTAAAGGGCACGGCCGCCCCGGAGCGGATGAGGCTCTGGGTGTATTCAAAGCCGCTGTTGGCCACATACACAAAGTCGCTGCGCAGGGCATCGACGACCATGAAGATGACGCGGTCAAAGGGGGGGGGTGCCGCATGGCCGAAGCCGTTGTCCTCGTACTGGGCAAGGCCAGACAGCAGCGGTTTGTAGGGGAAGAAGCCTTTGCCAAAGATGCCGATGGCGAGCGGCACCAGCACATTGGCGGCCAGCAGCAGCAGCACGGCCACGAGTGTGGTGTCTCGAGCCATGGCAAAGTGTCAAGTGCAAAGTTTGGGTGGATATGAGTGATCCGAGAGTGAGAATGCAATCTAAGCCAATGCCTATGCTGATGATAATGATGATGATGTTGATGACGCTGGAGACAGCCTGGGTACGAGGCTATGCGACTGCAGGACGAGCAGCCTCCATCACGGCATGTGGAGTGCAGGCAGGCAGCGTGTAGAGAGTGGTTGCTGACACTCGATCCTGGAATGCAGGGCTTCGTGGCGTTGATTCGATGATGATCGTGATGATGCCAGGCTTTAGACTCTCCAGATGCTAGACTCGCGATGCCGACAGCTCCCTTCTTGGCGCATAAGACACGGCTGAGGCAGGAGCTGTCTAGGTCCCCATAATTAATCTTAGCTGCTTGTAGACACGCTGCGATTTAAGCTTTAAGCCCGAATTGCCCGAAATCTAGCCAGGTGGCTCAGGCGCGTTGCTCTATTGGGTTTTGGTGTGACACGGAGTCATGTGACCCAGAAAGTCAACCCCCCCCCCCCCCAGACGAGAGACCCAAACACTGCGAAAGAAAGACACAATGTAGCATGATACTGATTGATTTATTTTCGAGAATAACTTATAAACCACACTGCTTAATGGCCAAGCGAAACTAAGTGGCGAAAAAGTACAAGCCTGATAGTAAAGCCACGGCCTCCGAGCACAGAGGTTTCCGGGCATCTGGACATATATATTGGCACACGCCTATTCCCGGTGACCGCGCCGTACGCCCTCAAGAAACAGTTCGAACAGCAGTTTTTGATGTAAATTATTTGATTTTCCTGTGACTGGCGAGTGCATAGTCATAGTCGGTACATGGTCAAGTCAAGTCACCAACTCTATTTTCGATGTTGGTGGTAAACTTGCACTGGATGTGTTGCTTCATTTTTTCCGATCATGCCTTTTATTTATTTTCTATTTTTTCTACTGTATATGTGTTGATTAAGGCATATGGCTTCCAATATTTTGAAAGAATATAGACATGTCCTTTATTTTTATACAAAAACTGGCCTTGGCGAACATAACTATTTCGAGTAAATTACAAAACATCTTTAATGACTTTAAGAAAGCATAAGAAGGATTACAAAACGCCACCAGATTAAACAATAATTATCTAAAATATATTATAGCCAGTGCTAAGTCGTTCTAAAGCAATGCCAGCATGCCTATAATGCTGCAGATCTGACATGGCTGCCATATAACTTGGATGACTCTACTTATCTTACACCCGTTATTCTATACAGGAATGGCCCGAGTCTCCTCTAAGTGTACATATAGTCTTCCATAAAAAACATGGTGGTGGTGGTCAGCAATACGCCACCGGGGTAACATCTCTCTGGCCGACTAGATGTGGCTGACGGGAAGGCGGCCGAATAGCCACATGACCTACCAGACCACATATCATTGACATTGTCGCTGGAGTCGGATTATATCAGAGACATGCAGTCATCTATGACAGACTTTTATCGGAGTTAAAACGATTACCGGTAACGTGCTTTGCATTATACATAGACGGCAATATATTGCACGTGCTGAGCAAGTACTGCCAACCAATTGGAGCGTTTCAGTGATGAAAGTCAAGTGCGGCAAAACGAAATCAAAGAGATCAAGACTGTATGAGATGGAAGTTTATTCGTCGTGTCTTATTCTTTTTCCCGTCGGGATTAGAGTAAGCGTTGTTCCGACGCAGGGCACGTCTTGGCAGCGTGTGCAATGGTAGCAATACGTATACGAGTGCGACTGAGCATATAATACAATACATTACAATACAATACAATACAATACAATACAATACAATACAATACAATACAATACAATACAATACAATACAATACAATACAATACAATACAATACAATACAATACAATACAATGCAATATGAACGGAAGCACCTCAAAGCGAGACGCAGTAAGAAAATGCGAATAAGAGAATGCCAACGAGGGCAACAGCAGCCTTATTGCTTGCATGCGGGTGCTCACAGCCCATAGCTCTGCGAAAAGAGAACGATATAATCCGCGAGAGCATTCGTGACATCTTTGCCGAGAAGAGAACTCGACCGCCTGTGATATGTCTTAGAGACGATGAAATGACCAATCGTCGGGCGCGGGCTGATAGGCTCCCGGCGGGCCGGCAATAGCCATTCGTCTACGCCGTCTGATGGTAGACTGCATAAACTGGATTAGACGTTGCAGCTGGATCTCACGGACGGCCGGCTTTTGAGTCTTGGGAGTCAAGACCGCCCAGCACAGTCGCAAGTATAAAAAGTATACAATGTACGAATACTGTTGATCACTGTGTACAGCAGATTGGATAGCAATGGAAACAACGGAATTCAAGACGGCTAAGCAAGACTGAAAAGTAAAAAAAAATATGGTGTTGTCGGAGACATTTGAAAATAAGAGCTTAACCCAACAAAGCAGTCCCATCTGTAGGGTGCATTTGCAATATGCCGTTGCCGTCGTATTGCATGCCGGGTTGGGTGACTCTTATCCTGGCAACGAGTCCTGCATGCATGCACTCTGTAGACTGGCGGAGCAGTGCAGCAATACCGTACCCAAGACCAAGACCAAGACCAAGACCAAGATCGGCGGCCACGGGCGACAGCCTCACGTGCTGGCGTATTATTTGTTTGTAGCATGCATCATGTTCCGTTAACAGGCCGCAAACGAAAAGTATGAATGCACTGAGGATATTTCACAATTTGTACGATGACGTATTTGGAGATGTGTTTTTCTTTACTTTTAATTTTCCGATTTCTAAGGAAAACGCTCCAAAACAGTCCTCCATGTGCTGTCATACTAGTGTGCCGCAACCGAAAACATTTATCGAAAACATTTATCCACTCAGACAAGGCGTGCCGAGGCAGGGGGGCGGCAAGGGACTGGATTGGCTGCGGATATTGGCGTCGGGCCAGACAGTTGCTTCTACGATATGCAAAGTACTCTTTTTAGCATTGCTTTTTTTTTAACCCGCTCCACGGATACTCCACGGAGGGTGAGCTGCGGTGAGACGGTGAGACGGAGGATAAAGAGACTTGCGGCACTTTGAAGTATAACGCGTAGAGACAGAGCCCCGAATAAGCAAAATATCTATATGTCAAGATATCAACACCAAGACACCAAGACGTCCAGCACAACTCGGAGAGATTGAGGTGCATCTATATACCCCGGCTTACAAATCTTACAAATGGAAAATCAAGTACAGGCTTCAGACAGTTGGGGTGGAAGCTGGTGTAGATGCCATTTTGTGCTTGACTCTGAAGCGTGGCAGCAGACGAAGGACCTAGAGTGCCGATCCTGTCCCAAGTCCGTTGCGCACTCGTAGCCTTCGTTTCCCCTCGCTTTGTTTTCTCACATTTATTCCCGTTCTCGTGGATGATCATCTCTGTGGTATTGATCAAAACTGTTGAGGCGGGTATAGAAAAAGAAAAGTGTAGACGGTGTAGTGTGTAGTGTGTAGTGTGTAGTGCATGCAGCAGTCAGCTGTTGGCAGACATCGAGAACAGCACATCTTCCGAACCGAATTCGCAACTATCTGTCGCCTTCTCTACATTTCGCCGTGTGTGTGAATCTCTCCGTCTGTGCCCCGTTGCCCAGCTCGTGTTATGTCTGTCTACATCGTGCATAGCATATCGCAGTCTGCTCCTCAGTCCGAGGTTGAGCTTACAAATATCTACTGAAGTTGACACAAATCATCATTACATGGACACCAGGGGCAACCCGAACCGCCGACCTTCTCATCCTACACAGTATCTTATTACAATGACCCCTCCACTGCGTGCAGTAGAGATCGGGCACGGGACTCCGTTTCTTTCTGAAAGCCGTATCTACACGAGTACACGTACAAAGTACGTTGCACTTTGGCCCTGTTCCCGTAGAAAAAGAAAATAAGAAATAAGAATTTGACGCCCGATAAGGACCTAGGCCGAATGGGATGCTTTATTGAATTTAAAACGAATTAAAATGAAGGGCGCCATAATTAATACGACCGGGTTTAAACGATAACGACCAGAGAGCCACTCTGCCCCGTAGCAACAAAGACAGGTACAGGGGTACATACGGACGGCATGACAGCTTCCGAGAAGATAAACGCAGCCCTCTATTTAAGCTGCATGTTGCTTGCAGAGCAGAGAGCATTATACGGTGCATATAGCACGTCTGTCAGAGCAAAGTCCTGTTCCAACATCCACGTCAGACCCGCCAACAGACCAGCCCAACAGCCCAGATTGCTGTCACCACGGGCTGTCATGCCATTTTCTTTGACTCCTTCATTTTGGAAATAGTACTATGTACATAGTATGGAGCAGTTCTCGATCCGGCCCATCATCATCTGGTGTAGACTTAATCATCTCGGGCTCAGCATACTGCGAGAATACAATGCACTCTGTAATCCGTCCGTGACAAATCAAAATGTTATTCTGTACAGAGTAGCCTTCTAGAATGGTACATACATAGTAGACGAGAAACCTCGGGTCAACACAATTCACCCCCCTGCTGAGTGATGGCATCCTGCCATTGATGCAGCCGAGCCACCGCGCTGTGCCGCCAGGTAATACCCAGCGAGTCGAAATGCATACCCGGTTGGGTTGCAGCTTCCCATCTACAGTGATACATACAGCAGTAAAGTGGTCTCCCTTCTTGTCGCGCAGGTTATCTTGGTTTATTTTGTTAGTAATCCGGCTGCTTGGAGAGTGCCATGATTCAGGCCTGTTTGATAACAGGGAGGTACTTTTTGCCTTCAGCTCTAGACGCTTCTCCCGTCCCGTCTGCTAAAGCCGCTCTGTGTATTTCCTTTTTCTTTCTTTTTCTTTCTCTTTTATTCTTCTTTTTTATTCTTCTTTTCTCCCTCTACCCTGCCACAGTACTCCCCTTCACAGTGCTGTGACTACGTACCGTTGACGTCGGGGCTTCGTCTCTCCTTTCTCCGTTGCCCCTCAGCTTCTCCTTTCATCTTTTTCCCTCAGCCATAGCTGAACTCTGTACTGTCATTTTATCTCCGCCGCACGCTGGCAAGGTCTGCCTACCTAGCTCCGTGCTCCGCGGGTTCATCTCTACTCGTACTCTGTAATCACAACTCCTATCTTGATCGTATTCTTGCCATAAAGCACAAAGATAAAAACATCACACATGGCCCTCTGCCTATTTGCATCAGGCTTTCGCATTGCTGTCAGTGTCCGTCTTGACTGATACTGTGGTAATGATCGATGTATTATGTTGGTATGATCAATGTCGGGGCGGACTAGGGACGGAAAGCCGATTGCTGGCTATGAGAAAAGAAAAAGGAGAAGAAAAGAAAAGAATAGATTAAAGAAAAACACGCGGCAACTAGACGCAAGTCCACAGATACGAAGCTTGTTGGGAGCTGGGATAATAGATAAAATAGAAATATTAGAGGTAAATGCGCAAATAGCAGACCGCACATATCCTGTGAAATAACACCCAAAACAACAACAACAGAACCACGCCTAAAAAAAAAAAAAAAAAAAAAAAAAAAACGGAGACTCGACAAAATAGTCGTCCGTATTAGTTAGTTCTCCGTACGGAGAAACGCGAGCACGCGAAGCAAAGAAGAGAAAACGAAGAGAAGCTGGCAAACCCGCGGAACAGAGAAGAATGAAAGTGCCCGAAGCCTTGTTCTCTAAGCGATTCATTGTTTTATCCTTTTCTTCTATTCCGTCTTATTATTATTTGTGTTCCCTTGTCGCTTTTCTACTTCATCTTCCGAATTCCTTCTATTTTTCTTCTCTCCCCTTTCCTTTCTCTTTTTCTTCTTCTTCCTTCTTCTTTTTGTCTTCTTCCTCCCTATTCCTCTCTTCCCCGGCCTCATCAACTGAAGCTCTAGGCCTTGTCGATCGTCAATCCTCACCTTGGCACCATCACAGCATTCCACGGTCCCCACGACATACGATTCTTCTTCAGTCGCTACAGTCGCCCTTAGGCATTGATACGCCCTTTTTATATCTTAATTAATAATCATATACAATCGAAACTCGAAAAAACAAAACAAAACAAAAGACATGTCTTCAGCGCCGCATCCGGCGTCGTCCCAGGCGTCGTCCATCACAGCCACCGGCGTCACACCCGCGTCGGCACCCAAGACCTTCAACACCGACTCCGACGTCGAGGCCAACACACCGGCACCAGAACCAGCACCGGCACCAACCTCAAATGTCAAGGCCTCGGACTCCTCAGACCTCTCACACTTCCAGATCGTCTTCAACCACGCCATTATCACACCCGCCGTCCGCGATGCACACTACCCCGGCTCCGGTACCGAGGACGACCCCTTTGTCATCGGTTTCCTGCCTGTCGACCCTCGCGACCCCCAGCAGTTCCCGCACTGGAGAAAGTGGATGATCACTATCGTCAATGCCATCGCTACGCTCGCTATTGCTTTTGTTAGTACTGCTTACTCGGGCGGTCTGTCGGAGATCATGGCCACCTTCAACATCTCCACCGAGATCGCCATTCTTGGTATCTCCCTCTTCGTCGTCGGTTTCGCCGTCGGCCCGCTCCTGTGGGCGCCCTCGAGCGAGTTCTTTGGCCGCCAGATCCTCTTTGTCATCACTTACATCATCCTCACCCTTTTCATTATCGGTGCCGCATGTGCCCAGAACATGCCCACTCTGATTGTCATGCGCTTCTTTGCTGGCTCCTTTGGCTCGTCGCCCCTGACCAACGCCGGTGGTGTCATTGCAGACATGTTCTCGGCCTCTGAGCGCGGTCTGGCCACGGCCGTCTTTGCCGCTGCACCATTTCTGGGCCCGTCTCTGGGCCCCATTGTTGCTGGTTTCCTCGGCGATGCTGCTGGCTGGCGCTGGGTCGAGGGCCTCATGGCCATCTTCACCGGTGTCATGGTCATCGTTGGTGGCCTTTTGGTCCCCGAGACCTACGCTCCTCTGCTGCTGCGCAAGCGTGCCGCTCTGCTGTCCAAGATGACTGACAAGAAGTACATCTCGCGCATGGACAACCACCACCGTCTGCAGGCTATTGCTGCCGGTGGCCCCAACAAGACCGGCCCGACCATGGGTGCCCAGTTCCGCACTGCCCTGTCGCGCCCCTGGATCCTGCTCTTCCGCGAGCCCATTGTCTTTATCACCTCCATCTACATGGCCATCATTTACGGCACCATGTACATGATGTTCGCCGCCTTCCCCATCATCTTCCAGCAGACCCGTGGTTGGTCCGCTGGTATTGGTGGTCTTGCTTTCCTCGGTATCGCCGTCGGCATGACCTTGGCTGTGTGCTACGCCATGTGGGACAACAGCAACTACAACCGTCGCGCTGCCCGCTCGCCCGGCGGTGTCGCGCCACCCGAGGCTCGCCTTACGACTGCTGCTATTGGCTCTATTCTGCTGCCCATCGGCCTGTTCTGGTTCGCATGGACCAACACTGCGCCCATCCACTGGGTCGTGCCCATCATCGGCTCTGGCTTCTTCGCCTGCGGTCTGGTGCTCGTCTTTCTCAGTCTGTTCAACTACCTCATCGACTCCTACGTCGTCTTTGCCGCCTCGGTGCTGGCTGCCAACACCGTGCTGCGCTCGCTTTTCGGTGCTGCCTTCCCGCTGTTCACCACCTACATGTACAAGAACCTAGGTCTGCACTGGGCCAGTTCCGTGCCTGCGTTCCTGGCCGTCGCCTGTGTGCCTTTCCCGTTCCTGTTCATGAAGTACGGCGAGCGTATCCGTCTCCGGTGCAAGTATGCGTCCGAGGCTGCGGATGTGCTGGAGCGCATGCGTGCCGCTGCCGCCACGTCTGCTCCTGCCACCGCACCCGGCACTGCTTCGTCGCAGCCCGCCGCCGACCCCATCCCCGAGGACGAGGAGGAGGCATACGAGGAGGCGAACGACCGCGAGAAGTTCCGGCACTCGCTGGAGCGGATTGCTACCCGGGAGGCCCAGGCTGCCAAGCAGGCCGCCGCCGAGAGCAGTAGCAACACTCAGGACGAGAAGGTTGAGAAGTAACCACTTTGAGGCCCGATTCTCAGCGCTGACACTGCAACGGAGACGAGTGACATAGACGGGGAGTAATATAGACGTGCGTATAGACTGGGTCATGTAACACAACCTATACACACACACCACACATATATACCAATAACGACAGTATCGACAATTCCCATAGATGCTCTTTTCATTTTCATTTTCCTTATTCTGTTTTTTTACGTTCATTTGCGATTTCTCCCGCACTTCTCTTTTCTCATACGTTTTGATACGTCCTGTTGCGTTCTGAAGCATCCAGCATTCTTCGCTCTGTTCCTCTCATATTCTTTCTCTATTCTTTCTTTATATTCATTCATCATCGTTATTGTCACATGGCATCGGCTGGAGTTCTGGTTCATTTTCAACTGTCTAATCAAACTGTCTAATCAAATAAAAATGTTAAACACTAAAGCAAAACAATCACCAAGTGAAGTAAAGGTAGAAGGTTAGACATCCCGACGCCGATCGCGGCCGTATATATGACCGGGAATAATACCAGTTTCTGGCCAGTCTGCTCTTACATCGCACTTGTGCAAGATCGGCACTTGCTCATGCAAAGGTACAGATATACTACAAGACGTCACTGGGGTGAGCTAGAGCTCTCACGCAGCTATACAGAGCTCACGAGATCACAGGCATTGGTGCTTAGTCGCTCCGTCCATGCCAGCCTGATCTTCGCGGCCATCTCGACATATCTTACCTCGTCTATTGATCATCATGGCTGGCAATGTTTAGATATGCAACTGTCAGCTGTTCATGTGCGTACAGTATCATATGCTTACCATTTTGAATGCTCTGCCTGTATCGGCGCCCTCCCTACTTTGGCATCTGCCCGAGCCGGCCGTTTCATCTGCCTGATGAGTCTAAGAGGCATACATGTGCACGGTGAGAACCGCACAGAGAGATGAACACGCCAGGAAAGTCGGCCATTCTCTGTTGATTTACAGGTCTGTAGACTCCGGACGCCGTGAAGATCAATACAAGCTGTAAACTGACTTTCTTAGCCGCCGGACCCTCAATATGGCTTTGCACATCACGAAGCTCCCAAGCCCTCGAATATTCAGCTCATCGACGTCTCGAGCCGCCGGATCTTCCTATCTTCCTTCTTCCTACGAGGCAAACGGTGAACAGTCGAGCAACGGCGAGACACCGAGTACCATAAACCTAAGACAATGAGATACTACACATGCGTTGACGATACCTGCATCCACCAGCCCCTCTATCTCTACGGTGTGTTTACTGATATGATATATGACACATGTATCCCTTGTCATGATTTCCATTAAACTAAAAAGACGAGAATAATAAGCCACAAGCTAAAAGACAGCTACCGCCCGTTGATTATCAAACAAAGAACAGAAATTATCGACCTGTGACTGACGGCCAGCGACTGTCGATTTCCAACTACCAACTTTGACTAGGAGCAAGATATAAATATATATGCACGTACACCGCCTCATCGCTCCACGGCATTCTCCATCAAGCCAACGAGAACAGCCGCCCAGGCCTTTGTGCCAGCTTGGTTTTTAATGTTTTGTCTGTCGATATCTGGACTAACACTCTTGTGTAACTGTTTTCCATTTAAAACCTTACATACACCATAACAGCCAAGGCCGTTGATACAGTTGATGTACTCGTACTTGTCTGCTCTACGAACATGTACACAGACTACTAATGCACACGCCCTTACACGTGTCACCACTGGAGGGCTTACCAAAAAGGCAGTCCACCCAAGGCAAGGGGTACTGGTTACAGCATATATACATCGTACTTGTACATGTGCGCATACATACAGTAGTAGTTTTCCCAACTCATACATAGTACTCAATACTCAGTACACGCAATGCACGCATCCCACTTTAAATACCACTACAAAATCGAAGCTCTCCATATTCTCGGGAACATGGGGTTGATGTGCGCTGTAGCTGTCTATAGTAGGCACACCCATATGTCCAAGTCTGTATGCAAGATCAATAAATGAAATGTAAGCACCTCAGGGTCAGGCCATGGCTCCTGAGATGGGGTTAACAAATCAGAGTTACATAATGATGTACGCATCTTATGATGATTGCTGTGTGATGGATTACTGTTCAGTCTCCAGAGAATTCGCCTACCAAGCGGCGGGCACGCCGTAAGCCACGGAATAACACACAGCCGCAAGTCATCCGTAAAATGATGGACAACCCGCGCCCGGAGCAAGTCCGCCTCGCCACTTTTCGTCAGCCGTAAGAGTTACGTATCTACTATGTACGCTTATGCATTTCCCACAAGTCCTCTTTCCCTGCCTTTCCTAGTCCTTCTCTTCCTCTTATTTCTTTTTCTATTGCCCCCTCTTCTCGCCCTTTATATCCACTCTCTTACATACGCCCACCTCGCCCACCGCACCCCAGATGCACATTTCAGGCATTCATTGGCCCATCATCTTTTGTATATTTTTTTAGTGTTTAAATATCACAGAGACCATCTGCTCTTCCTACTTGGCCTTGGTCTTGGTCGGCCACGCTTAAGTCGTCACTGGTACGTTCTGTACTCCCACTGGCCAGCTGAAAAGTAATAGACGTAAGAACGGATTCATAGAAGAGAAAAACCGACCATCTTATCCCTGCTGCTACCTCTTTCTCGCCCTGTAACTGGCTATTCTGACCTCGGTGTGGCCACTATTGTCGTGACGATTCTTGGTTTTCTATATTTTCCCCCGTAAAATAATCGTCACAATTTCTAAATGTTTTCTACGACTTTTCTACATTAGTAGGCAAATGCTCCGTGGCGGCCACTAGCCCTTGTGGGCGTTTTGCCGTTCAATAGTCGAAGAGGGCTGGGCAATTGCCAATAACTGACCAGTTTAATAGTACGTTTTTCTTTCTTTGAGGCGGGCCGCTCCGTCCCTCGTAAAGCCCGAGCGCCCTTTTGAGCAAAAGAGCTGAGGGAAGCCAGCAGAAGAAAAGAAAGTAGAATCAGAGTATGCACAGTAAAAACAAAAGCCAGGCGATCGATTTGTACGCATGTAGATGACAAGTTATCAGCCGAAAAAGCAAAGATAGTTAGGACAGCGACGATCGACGATGAGATGCGAGGAAAGGGTACAGAGTATGTAGTGTCTCGGTGCGGTCAGCCAGGGTAAGATAGCAGCCGCCAGTTCTGTAGCGGCCCAAGTAAAAGATAGCGATACAACGCAGACCGTAGGTGAGAAGCAAGGGAGCAAGAGGAAAAAGTCGAGTTGGGAAAAAGACGAGAAATATGATGGAAGAAAAGAGGAGAAGTACCGGAGGCTGGAGGATGCGCTTTCAAAGCCACCACAATGAGAAAGGAAGAAGGAAGTAGAAGGTGAGAGAGAGGAGCAACCTAGACAACTGTCAGATAGGCAGGCCACCACTTGTAGAAAAGATAGGCTGAGGGTTAGGGAGATAGATGAGAAGGGTAAGAGGAAAAATAAGATTGACGAGGTAGACAGAAAATGGAGGAAATAGAAAAACGACAGAATGACAGAAAGGGAAAGAAAAGAGAAGAAGCGGGATACGAGAAGGGAAACGAGAAGAGACAGCAGGACAAAACGGGAAATAGAGGAGAAAAATGGGGAGAGAAGAGAAAAGATTCGCAGTTACATCATCCGATAGTTCAATTGACCTTGTGCCCGTCTCCCGCCCCCCCTGACCCTGCTCGGATCATCTAGTGAGGTGCTAGAAGAAGAGTTAATAACAGTTGAGTTAAGAACTATGGGTAATCTGAGTTATGTTGTAAACTTGGCGAGTTGTAAACTAGACGAGTTTAGACGAGTTGTTAACTAGACGAGTTGACAACGAGTTGACAACGAATTAGGAAAGAGCGTCATAGTACACCGAGAATAGTACCGGAAACCAGAAAACGGTAGTCCCGGAAAACAAATGAGCCAACAGTTCATAAACAGTTGCTCTACAGTGAGACAATACCGGCCAGCCGTTACTGCGACTTGGGGGCCGATTCAATATTGCATTGTGTATCAGTAGCTAGTGGTAGTGCCTTTACTACAGAGAAGGTAGTGAGACATGATAAAACTTAATAAATATTAACTGATAAAAAAAAATCGAAACCATTAAACTATTGGACATACAACTATATCAGAGCCAATCAATGAAACTACACAGAGTAGACCAGCTTACGGGCACGCACACGCCCCATCCGCAGATCCTCGATCCCCTCTGTGACCTTGCTCAGGCCGCCTGTACGCAGCTCAACGGGATGCGGCTTGAGGGTGCCAGCCGCGAGCATGCGCTCCATGAGCTCAAACAACTGGGCAGTAAATACGCGGTCATGGGGACGAGCGGGCCGACCATAGACACCAGCAAGCTTGACAGCTTCGCCAAACAGCGACAGGCCCATGACCCAATCGGCCTGAACATCGCGACGAGTGTATTGGATACGCGTGGGGAAAGGGTCGAGGGCAATGTACTTTTTCGGGCCAGGGCCGGCGCCCAGTGCTTCGTAGGCCATGGTCATGGACTCGGCCTGGGTGACACAGTCGAGGACGTAGGCAAGGGAGTTATTGGTGTAGTTGCGGATCTCCATGCCGCAGTTTGGCGAGTGGTAGTCGAACGTCTCGACGGCACCGAGGGCTAAGAGCATATCGCGGTTCTGCGGCGAGCAAGTGGCAATCGGAGAGAGACCGGAGCTGTTTCATTTTGTCAGTCTTCTGATATATTAAAGCAGGGCCATATTTATTCAAAAAAAAGTACTCACGCCTTCAGAAGCTGAATGGCAACGGTGCCGGTGGCCGAAGCACCGCCCGATACAAGAACATATGTGGGCTTAGCTGAGGGTGCCTGGACCTGCTCGCCCGGAAGCGGCAGGCCTAGCGACTGGTAGAGAGCCAGACCAGCTGTGCATGTGACAACGCTCAAGCCGGCAGCGTCCTCGTAGGATACACCCTCGGGAATGCGGCAGGCCATGTCGGCGGCGACGGATGTGTACTGGCAAAAAGCACCCGCTGCGAGCGAGCACTCGTTGAGGCCTGGCACGGGTGCAAGCACACGGTCGCCGACCTTGAGCGATGTGACACCCTCACCCACCTCGGCAACCTCGCCCGCAAACTCGTGGCCGCCCACGACGAGGCTCTTGCTGGTGGTGGCTGAGAAGTCAATCATCTTCCAGTCGGCAGGGTTGAGGGCAACGGCACGGACGGCGCAGAGGATCATGCCCGGAGCAGGCGCAGGCACGGGCGCGGCATTGTCGACGCGGTACTGGCCAGCACCGGCACACACAACAGCAGTTTGTGATCTCATGACGACTGTGTAATCAAGAAGCTGTGATAAAGCTGTAGCTGAGCTGTTTGTAGCTGTAGTGGGTATAAGAGCTGGCATGTAGTGTATATTATATCTTGCCGTGTCGTTTTTCTTTTTCACTTCTTTTTCATTTTCATTTTGGTTGTATTTATCTAAGCAGTAGTTCTTTTTTCCTGTAGCAGATAGGCATTATCTCGTCATTATTGACCATGTATCACCGTACCACCCGGCTGTCTGACTGCGAGAGAAAGCTGTTGTACCAGTACTTCTTTAATATTTCCCCGTACATTTATTTTAATTTGTTTTATGTTCTTGCATTTTCTTCTAATTATCAATTCATGGCCGGTAGTTAACTACTAATAATGATAAATTGCCTTGCACTGCCCTGTCCTTGAGTTCTTTATCATTTTTATATCACCTGTCATGACGCTGGCCGCCATTTTGGCTGTTGATCCTCGTCACATCCCAAGTCACACGTCGTAACTACAACGTACTGTAGATTGTCTCGGACTATCTAGACATTTATGACATTATCACTGACAGCGTCTACTTGTAGCCTCTTCTCCTCTCCCCTCTACCCTGTTGGTAACCTCTCACCCTGCATCAGTCTTGAGACTAGCTACGAAGCTGCATTAGCCAGGCAGTAGCCAGTAGTAGTGTCAGTAGTTGCAGCTGTCGCGGTGGAAAAAAGCTAGGCCAGAGGTGTATATGTTTTATATGGGCGTGTTTTTGTTTCTTGTTCTGTTTCTGGTTTATTCGTTTGTGTTTTGGTACATGCCTTGGTGTGGTGTGCTGCTTGCCGCCTCTTTTCCTCCTCGGCCCATGCAATCCACTTCATCCTCCCTACTTGCACTTTCTTTTGTTTTTCTCTCTATTCCCTCTCGAAATTTTCTCTTATTCGCATCCCCCACAACGGCAATCCTATAGGTGCCGCCTCCTTGTGCTGCCCATCCAGACCTTCCCTGTCTCTTATCCTCGGTGCTCCCCCATTTACTGTCCTATCCGTCAAACTACATAGCTCATCCTGAGAACCATGTTTCTCCCCTCTTCCGTCTGCTCTCCCGCTCTTCCCTGCTCCCACGCTCCCAGCTGATATATGCAGCTACCCTGTAGTGCTCACCCGCAGTCATCCTCGCCGCCGTCCTCGTCTCCATCCTTGCTCAGCTCGTCTTTGCCGTCCTCCCTCCTTCATCCTCACATTTCCTTCACCTCTCCTTCTCGTGTTGTATTCGTCTGCTTCAAACACAGCCCACATAAGTGACACCTTCGTCACATGCCCCTGCAGATATAGTATCTTGGTGTATGTCACATTCTAGATTTGTCCATTACATATATGAATAGGTAATTATGTATATATGTACATATTGCAACTTTACGAATATCCATAACTCAAAGTCTGTTTCCTTCACATCACACCATGCCTCACCGTTTCTAAACATTAAAGCCCGCTACATCTACATTGCTTCCATCTACATAGTACTTCAGCCGCCCGTCGCTTTTCAATCCTTCATGCAGTAAACCTATCTCGGATGTCTCACAACTCACATACAGCCGTCCATCCTATTTGCCAGGGCCTGGTCATTCTCGCAGGTAGCGCTGCTGTAGTGCGAGCATAAGCGTGTATGCCTTCCGTTTCCCTTGCCGCGTGGTTCTGTCTGTTGGTTCATGCTGTTGAAAGTTCTCTTGGGACGTAGTCTAATCTTCCTACAGCCGTTCTTCTGCGTGTTGGTTTCTGTGCCGGTCCCGTCTCCACGGAGCTTCGACCCAGACCCCAAAATCTTGCGGCTTTTGGGCAGCTTCAACCACCAACTATGTGCTTCTCGGCTCCATCCCTGACCGTCTCTTCCTATCCAGGTGGATGCCAAGTTACATTTGGCTCTCTCGGGTCCTCCATGGTAGTATTTGGTGTTTGGGGGCCGTATTCTGGATATATGTATGTAAAATGGAGGAGCAGTGGGTGAGCTAGCTCCATACATATTGTATCGGGCGTCCTCTTTTATGCCTTTTGTTTATTAATACCTGTACGTCCTTGCTATTTCCTCGTCTTAATGCTCGTCTTGTCCCCTCTTCACCACGATTCTCTACGCCCAGACCGTCATACTCTTACGATACTTGCTATAGTTCTGAAGAAATGTAAATATACTTTCATCCGCCGCTATGCGCCTTACACCGTCTTGGATTTGATGTTATGTCTTGTCCTGCACCGCTCCACTGTCTGTTATGTATTTTACTATTTGACAAGACAGCGTCAAGCTACATGCATGCAGGTCTAGCCTGTAGCCCTCACTGCCATGATTGCCTCTGCATGTCTCTGCTGCTTGATAAGCTGCCCGTAGACTTCATCTAAACCTTCTCTACACCAAAACGAATCGAAACAAACTTGCTCGACTTCACGGCGACTCGAATCAACCGACAACATCCTCTTATGTACTCAAACGGGATGGATATCTTCAGAGTTGCATGACCTTTGTGCTCCAATATTATTCAGTTTGGCTGGTCCTTCTGTCGTTTCCCTGATGCATAGTGATGCCGTTGGACCTCTTCTTTTAATCGTTTCTTGTTTCTTTTCTTTTTCCATTTGCTCTCTTCGTCCACTCGTTTTCAAGCCACCCGCTCGCTAGACTGCAGCTGAGTCCTCTCTTCGTTGGCAAGCGTCATTTATTTAGTGCTTTGATTTATTATAACCTGGTTATTTGAATACTGAAGAATTCTAAACAACTCTACTCTAATCTTTTAGATATGTTTTCTACTTTTTAAGACCTGACTACCAGCTGATAGCATGTTCTGTGGCACTGTGTCGTATCCCTCTCCATCTCCCCTCTTGGCCGTTGCTCTATTGCTCTCTTTCTACCAAGCTGGTTGCTGATCCGGCCACCGACCTTCCCACTGCTCTCTGTCTCATCCCACTGATATTTCTCAGTCTCCCGTGTCTCCTCGGGCTTTCTCCTAGCTGTCTCCCATCGGCTCAGCTGCCCGCTGGATTCTTCCGCGTCCCGTCCTGGTTCCTTTCTCGCCCTCCACATCGCCACTTCCGCTCTCATATTTCAATGTTTCTCGTCTCGTCTCGTAGAGACCACACTCTCTCTCTATCTCCGTACCGCTCACTTCCCATACTGCGTGGGACTGTCCACCCGAGGAGGGGTGTGTGTACACAAGATATCATGTTGTGGTTGCAGTGTATAAGTGGACCACTAGCGCAACTTGTTTTATCCTCTTTGGGACAACAACGTCAGATAAACGTCGAGATAAAATAAGCAGAGACACAGCAACTCTGCATCACTCCTGTGCATTCTGGCTGCAACGCTCATGTCGTTTGTACTCGGTATACTTATTGTCCACCTTAGTTCACCGAGTCCGCATGCACCATGCACTATGCAAGGGATCCCAAGGCTTCAGCGGAACTACCCTTGCTTTCTCGTACTGTCTTTTGTTTTGTCCTTTTATTTTTCGTTGCCATTGTTCAAGCTCTCTCATCCTGTCGTCATCCACATCCAGTTGGTGAGCAGTCTGGACTGCACTGGGCCGTGACACGACGGCCCATCGTGCCCATCTCTACCCATCTTGACCAACCCCGACGACTACCCTGGCCTGCCTTGGTCACACTTGGTCTACCTTGCTATGTCTACCCCGTCTATCCGGACGTGGGCCAGCCCAGACCGGGGGCCTAGCTCTAGCTTTTCTCTAGTCTGGAGCTCTTCTTCGTCGTACCGTTTGACTTTTGAGTCTATTATCTTGTTCGTCTTCGTCCAGTACTCTTTTCCTACTCGTCTTTTGCAGCTGCTTGTGCTCCAGTCTGCTTATCTTGCCTTTTTATCACTTTTCTTTCATATTCCCCTTGTCTTTCTCTTGTTGCTGTCTCTCTTTCCCGCCTGGCCTCGGCTCTATATCTCCCTCCTCCTCCTCACACAACTCATATTATTTCCTCTTGTTCTCCCTCTTCATCTCCTTCATCTCTTATCTTCACCTCCGTCATCTTCACTTTTATCACCCTGTCCATTCTAAATTATACTATACCTCGTTGCCTTGTTTGTTTCTCGAGTCTTGCCATCCATATCTCACAGACTCGTCGATCTCCCTTGACTTACACCTATCCCTCTGGTCACCATGGCCGGGACAAAGGCCATCCCGGAACCCATTGCGGTTGTCGGCAGCAGCTGCAGACTGCCCGGTGGCTCTTCCTCCCCTTCAAAGCTATGGTCCCTTCTCAAAGAACCTAGAGACCTTGTCAGAGAGGTTCCCCATAGTCGTTTCAACGTCCAAGGATTCTACCATGAAGACGGCGAGCACCATGGCGTAAGTTTTCCAATCCTTGCTTTCCGAAATCATTCAAAGAAATAAGGGTGAAGAAAAACAACTAACAGCTAGGCCACAAACGCAACACACTCGTACTTCCTCGACGATGCCGAAGATGTTCGTGCCTTCGACTACAATTTTTTCAATGTCAACCCGCGTGAAGCTGAGGCCATGGATCCCCAGCAGCGCATCCTCCTCGAGACTGTCTATGAGGGCATGGAGTCCTCTGGCTACTCTCTCCAGTCTCTTAAGGGCTCCGACACTTGTATCTTTGTCGGCCAGGCCTCGGACGACTACTCAAATCTCCTCAACCGTGACCTCGACACTATCCCAAACTACTTTGCCACCGGTGCCGCGCGCTCCATCATGTCCAACCGTGTTTCCTACTTTTATGACTGGAAGGGCACTTCTGTATGCCTTGACACTGCCTGCTCTTCCAGTCTTGTTGCCGTCCACCTCGGTATTCAGGAGCTGCGCAATGGCACTTCCAAAATGGCCGTGGCCGCTGGTGTCAACCTGATTCTTGGCCCTGAAGTCTACATCTTCGAGTCAAAGCTGCACATGCTGTCGCCCACAGGTCGGTCACGCATGTGGGATGCTGATGCTGACGGCTACTCCCGTGGCGAAGGCTGTGTTGCCGTCTTCCTCAAGACTTTGAGCCAGGCCATTGCCGACGGCGATCACATTGAGTGTATTATTCGCGAGACAGGCCTCAACCAGGACGGACACACACCCGGCATCACTATGCCCAGCCCAGACGCACAGGCTGCCCTCATCCGCGCCACCTATGCTCGAGCTGGCCTCGACCTGTCACGCAAAGAAGACCGCTGCCAGTACTTTGAGGCTCACGGCACAGGCACCCCCGCTGGCGACCCCGTCGAGGCGGAGGCCCTTTACCGCGCCTTTTTCTCTGACGCCGAGCCGCAGGCTGACTCCGACCAGCCCCTCTATGTCGGCTCCATCAAGACCGTGCTCGGCCACTTGGAGAGCGGTGCTGGTCTGGCTGGTTTCCTCAAGGCCTCTCTCGCTGTTCAGCACGGCATCATCCCCCCCAACATGCACTTCAACTCTCTCAATGCCAAGATCACACCATTCTACCACCGCCTGAATGTGCCCACAAAGGCCCTTCCGTGGCCGCAACTGCCTAAAGGCACACCGCGGCGTGCTAGTCTGAACAATTTCGGGTTTGGCGGTACCAACGCCCATGCCATTATCGAGGCTTGGGAGCCCGAGACTGCTCAGGCAGAGGTTGTCGACGTCGCGGAGACATCTTCCAGCAACAGCAACAGCAACAGCAACAGCAACATCCCCCATGGCCCGCTTCTGCTCTCGGCCAACTCAAAGTCGGCTCTTGTTGCATCTGCAACAGCCTTCTCAGAGTACCTTTCTGGCCTCGACAAGAATGGTCCTCTGTCCCTCTCAGACCTCGCATGGACTCTGCAGCAGCGCACAGCCTTTTCCTACCGTGCTTACGTGTCGGGTACTACCCGCAATGAGCTCATTGACAGCCTTTCCGCCGGGCTCAAGATTGCCACACGGCCCGAGGAGGCTGGCCCAAACACTTTTGTCACAGATGCCATATCGGTCACAAAGTCCCTGCCACCCCGTATTCTCGGTGTCTTCACCGGCCAGGGTGCCCAGTGGCCTGCCATGGGCTCCGCCCTGTACGCACACAGTGCTCTCTTCCGCAGCTCGCTGCAGTCCCTCGAGATCTCCTTGGCCGAGCTGCCTGAGGCTGATCGCCCTGCCTGGTCCCTAACAGAAGAGCTCATCAAGCCTGCCGCAACATCGCGCATCAAGGAAGCTGCCCTGTCCCAGCCGTTGTGCACTGCGCTACAGATCGCACTCGTCGATCTACTCAAAGCTGCTGGCATTGAATTTAGCGGTGTCGTCGGTCACTCTTCTGGTGAGATTGCTGCAGCCTATGCTGCCGGCTACCTGTCTGCATCTGACTCTATCCGCATTGCCTATCTGCGCGGTGTCCACGCCGAGAAGGCCAAGTCCGGCCCTCAGCCCGGTAAGATGATGGCCGTCGGCATGTCCTATGACGAGGCCGTTTCCTTCTCGAGCCAGGACAAGTATGTGGGACGCATTGTCGCTGCTGCCAGCAACTCTCGCTCGAGCACCACGCTGTCCGGTGATGCAGACGCCATTAGTGAGGCCGAGGCACAGCTCAAGGCCGACGGCGTCTTTGCACGCGTCCTCTTAGTCGATACTGCCTATCATTCGCACCACATGAAGCTGTGCTCCGACTCTTACCTCGAAAGCCTCAAGCAGTGCAATATCACCGTTCTTGCTCCCGATGTTGCTCCCGATGCAGGCTTCACTTGGTTCTCAAGTGTGCATGGCACCGACGGCCGCAGCATCTACGAGCCATCCACATTCAAAGACACCTACTGGGTGGACAACATGGCCCAGCCTGTGCTGTTCTCCCAGGCCCTCGACCGTGCCATCACCGAGTCCCACTTCTATGACATGGTCCTCGAGGTTGGCCCACACCCGGCCCTCAAGGGCCCTGCCAGCGAGGTGCTGCGCACTCTCACTGGTGTTGACCTGCCCTACACAGGCGTTCTTTCGCGTGGCACCAACGATCTTGCCGCATTCAGCAGCGCCCTCGGCTTCGTCTGGAGCCACTTCCAGTCTTCTGAGAAGACGGTGGTGAATTTTGATGGCTTCCGCGAAGCTTGTATCGGCAGCAGTACTGCCATTCAGACAAAACCGCGCACTGTCAGGGATCTGCCTGCCTATGCCTGGGACCACGATGTGCCTCTCTGGAAAGAGTCCATCGTGTCTAGAAAATTCCGTCTTCGCGACGACCGGCCTCACGAGCTGCTGGGCACCGTGACCCCTGTCGGCAATAATCAAGAGATGCGCTGGCGCAATGTTATGAAAATCAATGAGCTTGAATGGCTGCGCGGTCACGTTTTCCAGAACCAGATTCTGTTTCCTGCCGCTGGCTATGTGTCCATGGCCGTCGAGGCAGCAGTCCACCTCGCCAAGAAGAACACTACTGCTATGAGCGGCGAGGTCGCGGAAACGGCCCAAATTGTCGAGCTACAGGATCTGCAGATCCACGCAGCCATCACCATTGATTCTGACGCAGCTGGCACTGAAGTACTCTTTGTCATCCGTGTCGTAGACCGCGACGACTCGCTCCACCAGATTGTCGCCGAGTTCAACTGCTACTCTGGCAGTGTCGATGGCACGACAAACGACGCCGAAAAGGTCAACTTTAGCGGCCGCGCTATCATTACTCTCGACAGCGTCGAAGATGCGTCCGCGCTGCCACCGCGTGTCGCGCCTACCCTTCCCATGGCCAACGTTGACGTCACCCGCTTCTACCGCGAGCTCGAGAAGATTGGCCTGCGGTACTCGGGTGACTTTGTGGTTGAGTCTGCCCAGCGCCGCCTGGGTTCTTCCACTGCCATGATCAACCGCCCTACCACCAACAGCCAGCTCATTGTTCATCCCGCGACGCTGGACGCAGCCTTCCAGGGTGTCATGGCCGCGTTCTGCTTCCCCGGTGACGGCCGTATGTGGACAAGCTACCTGCCAACAGGCATTCGCACAGTCCGTGTCAACGTGGCTGCTGCCAAGCTGCGGATGCAAGAGAGCGGCGAGAATGTGTCGCAGGCGGTTGCGGACTGTTACCTCCGCGATGCCACCAGCAAGGTCATCTCAGGCGATCTCGACCTATTTAATGCAAACGACAGCAGTCTCTGCGAGGTGCAGATCACTGGCCTCACCTGCTCGTCTTTCACCAAGCCTGGCCCTAAGAACGACCGTAAGACATTCTCGAAAATGGTCTGGCTGCCCGAGGTGGCTTCCGGTATCAGCCCGGAGGACCAGCCTCTCGTTAAGGATGAAATGTTTGAGGAAATCAATACCCTTGATCGCATTTCCGTCTACTTTTTGCGGCGCCTGCTCGAAGAGGTCAGCGAAGAGGAGTTTGCCGCAGCCGAGTGGCAGTTCCAGTCCGTCCGGGGCTGGGCCAAGGACTACCTGCTGCCCAAGGTCGACTCTGGACAACACAGACGCCTCAAGCCATCGTGCATCAATGACACGGCCGAAATGGTCCAAGGTTGGGTCGAGAAGTACGGCCACAATGTTGACATGGAGCTCGCATGGGCTGTAGGCAACAACCTGCCAGCGATGGTGCGCGGCCAGGTCCCGACTCTGCAGGTTCTCATGGAGAACAACCGCCTTAACCGCCTGTACAAGGATGGTGTCGGTATCGACCTGGTGTATGCCCAGTTCAATACCCTCGTCAAGCAAATGAACCACCAGCATGCTGGCCTGCGCGTCTTGGAGATTGGCGCGGGTACTGGTGGTGCTTCCGTTGGTGCTATCAAGGCCCTGTCACCGCACTTTTCTTCATACACCTACACCGATATCTCGCCGGCGTTCTTTGAAAAGTCCAAGCAGCAGTTTTCGCAAGAGGAGCTGGCCAAGATGGAGTTCCGCGTGCTCGACATTGAGCGCGACCCCCTCGAGCAGGGCTTTGACGAGGAAGGTTACGATCTGGTCCTCGCTTCCAATGTCCTGCACGCCACTGAGTTTCTGTCCAGAACGCTGGCAAACTGCCGCAAAATCACTAAGCCCGGTGGCCGCATGATCATCATTGAGCTTACTGGTGACGCTATTTACACGTCTTTCATCATGTCTGGTCTTCCTGGCTGGTGGCTGGGCAGAAACGATGGCCGTCGCTACGGCCCGCTGGCGAGCGAGGCTCGCTGGGACATGCTGATGCAGGAAGCCGGCTTTTCTGGCGTTGATGTGTCGTGCAGCGACCTCGACGACTTTTACGGCCTTGTCATGAGCACGCAGGCCGTCGACAACCGTATCTCACTCCTGCGTGAGCCTCTGTCGGTCGGTACCTGGGGCAACGCCGGCAGCACTGTGGAAGCGTCCCCCATCACCAACTTTGTGCTTGTCGGTGGCAAGACGATTGCTGTCAACCGCACGGCACAGACTGTCCGTCGCCTACTGCGCCCCCTTGGCGTGAATGTTCTTCTCGTGCCCGGTGTTGAAGACCTCGCAACACAAGCGATCCCAGTCGGTGCCGCTATTCTTTGCTTGTCTGATCTGGACGAGCCCATGTTCAAGGATCTGAATGAGCACAAGTTCAAGGGTATGCAGAGCATGATCCTCAATTCCAGCGCCCTGTTGTGGGTGACCAAGAACCGTCGCACTTCAGAGCCCTACTCCAACATGGCCATCGGCATGGCTCGCGTGATTGCTTTCGAGTCACCGCATCTGGTCATGCAATTCCTCGACGTCGACGACTTCCAGGGCGGGCTTGGTAACAAGGCTACAGCCGAGGCAACACTATTTGCCGAAACTCTTCTCCGCCTCGTGTACCTCAACAGTCCCGATTTCAGCGATGTCTTCTGGGTTCGCGAGACGGAGCTCTGTCTCCAGGACGGTCGTGTATTTGTGCCACGCATTGTTGATGATGGCGAGCTCAACGACCGTCTCAATGCCGACCGCCGGGCAATCACCAAGAAGCTTCTGCTCGGCGGCCCTGGCCAAGCCGGTATGAGCAACATCGAAGTTGTTCAAGAGTCTGGCAGCATCCATGTGCTGGAGTCTGAGCCCATCCATCTGTCAAGCAGCGTGCGCACAGCAGAAGATGAGGAAGCCAGCCACCAGATCAAGATTCAGGCATCGTCTTTATACCCAGTGCGCACTCGGGATGGCAAGACTTTCTACATTGGTGTTGGCGAGGATCTTGATGACAGCAACAAGGCTGTGCTTGTGCTTAGCGCAGACAACGGATCTGTTGTTCAGGTTGCGCCCGCAAATATCGCTGAGATTAGCAGTGATCTCAGCAAGCCCGAGATTTTGCAGGATGTTTTGCGTGACCTAGTAGCGGAGAGCCTGACGTCCGATACCGAGGGAACGCTCTGGGTACACGGAGGTGACAGCGATCTGATTGAGCGCCTTATCGCCAAGACTGCGGAGAAATCCATCAAACTGGTGTCGACCACTGCCAGCGGCATCAGCACTGAGGCGAGACACCGCAAACAGATTTCGATTCATAGATACGACACAGAGCGGCGCATCCTGAGCCTGCTCCCCAAGGGCCACCTCACGTATGCCAACCTCAACGTGGCGGCCGAGTCTGAGGCACTCAGTCGTATTGTACACAACACATCGAGCCTGTCAAGCGAAACCACTGTGGACGTGCGGCAGCTATTTAGGACTGTCCAGAACTGCCAGTCTGTGGGCCTGAGCCTGTCCCTGCTGGAGTTGACAGCAGCCCTGCACCGCGGTCTGGAGACTGCAAAGACCATCAAGGACAGTACGAGAGCTGGCGGCCGTGCTGACAACATCGTGAGCATTGAGAACGTCCCCAACCTACCCGCGGGTAGCCTGCCTCCCACACAAGTCATTAGCTGGACGACGTCAACCTCTGTTGCAGCAGAGGTATTCCCTACGTCGTCCCTAAGCCTGTTCAAGTCGGACAAGACCTACTTCTTGGTGGGTCTGACGGCCGAGCTAGGTCTGTCTATCTGCGGCTGGATGGCCGACCACGGTGCGCGCCACATTGCCATTGCCAGTCGCAACCCCAAGGTTGACGAGGCTGTTCTGGAGGACCTCAAGCGCAGAGGTGCTACAGACATGCGCGTGTTTGCTCTAGACATCTCGGACAAGCAGAGCCTTCTAGATGTGCACGCAACCATCAAAGCCGAGATGCCGCCGATTGCAGGTGTAGCCAACGCGGCCATGGTGCTGCGCGACAAGCCCTTTGACAACTGCACGGTGGACGACTTCAAGTACGTCTTTGGCCCCAAGGTGGATGGCAGCCGGTACATGGACGAGCTGTTCTCGACGCCGGGTGAGCTCGACTTCTTTATCTTCTTCTCATCGCTGGCAAGCGTGATCGGCAACAAGGGCCAGTCCAACTATGCCGCTGCCAACATGTACATGCACACGCTGGCGACACAGCGCCGCCAGCGTGGTCTGCCCGCCTCGGTTATTGACATTGCAATGCTTCTGGGTGTGGGCTACGTTGACCGTGCCCTGGACCAGCTCGAGAGCCGCCTTGTCGGCGTTTATGGCTATGTCGGTCTCTATGAGCCTGAGATGCACAACATCTTTGCATCGGCCATTCTCGCAGGCCACCCCAACTCGTCCATTGGCAATCACGCGCCACAGATCATGACAGGCATCCCGGTTAACGCAGGCCGGCGCTTCTCGACCAAGCCGCTCTTCTCGCAAGTACTTCAAGAAGAAGAGCAGGTGGCCAGCATGGCGGGCAGCAAGACGGAGCTGTCGACGCGCGTGCTGGGCCAACTGGCCGAGGCCGCCAAAAAGGGCGACGCAACGCTCAATATTCTGGAAGCGGCATTCTCGCGCAAGGTTGAGCTGATTCTGCAGTTGCCCGCCGATAAGATCGAGACCAAGGTGCCCCTGATCAAGCTGGGTATTGACTCGCTGGTGGCAGTTGAACTGCGGTCTTGGTTCCTCAAGGAGCTCAACATTGATATGGCCGTGCTGAAGTTCCTGGGCGGCTCATCGATTCTCGACATTTGTCGCGATGCTCTCGGCCAGCTCTCGCTGTCGACGGCTCCCAAGGAGGCCAAGCAGACCGCCGAGACCAAGGGGGCGGAGAAGGCTGCCGAGGTTGTCGCCAAGGCCCCAGAGGCAACTCCCATTGTCGCTTCCGAGGCCATCACCAAGCCCACAACGGAGACTGACCCAGGGGTCGCAATCGAGGCGACACCAGAGCCATCATCAGACTCTACCACCGAGTCTGTTTCTGGACTTGCAACCGAGTCTAGCTCTGAGCCTGCAGAGCGGGTAGTGGAGGCCACACCCGAGGTCATCTCTGAGCCGGTGACCGAGTCCGAGACAGCAGAGCCTGCAGTCGAAGTTGCTGGGGCTGGGGCTATTGAGTCTGTTGAGACAGCACCTGTAGTGGAAGCCATTGAGATTGACACTGAAGCAACTGAGCCCATTATCGAAGCAACTGAGCCTCTTGTCGAGACCCCAGAGGCCACAGAGACTGTTGAGGTCTCCACTCCTGCAACTGAGATCCTAGTTGAGCCAAGTGTTGAAGCTCCCGCCGAGGTTGCCGCCGAGACTGCTGCTGCGCCCGCGGATAAACCAGCTATCGAGGCCGTGGTCGAGGCCACGATTGAGTCTGTTGCAGAGGCCGCTCCTACATTGGAAGAGGAGCCTGCGGCTGAGGCTACCAGCGCAGCCACCACTAAGCTTGAGACTGCTGCGAAGCATGAGATCACCAAGCTTACCATCGAACCTGAAGCCACAGGCGAGCTGATGGTCGAGCCATCAATTAGCACATCTGTGGCGGTGTCCGAGGACACGCCTTGCAGCCCAACAACTGCGCCGACTGAGTCGAGCAGTGATGATGGGCGCCCCAGAACACCGGTACACGATCACGACGAGACGTTCAGCTCGCCATCGGTTGCCTGTACACCATCAACACCATCGTCGACACCGTCGTCGACTCCCATGAGCACGCCGGGCTCTGTCAACACGGCCAAATCTCCTTGAGTCTAGAAGAAATTTAACAACCAGAAACACAGAAGAAGAAAAACGATAAACCGACAAAAAATGAGGGCACGCTCCTTCAACAATCAACGATATAATGAGGGAATGGGAACTGAGGAAATGAAACCGAGGAAATGAAACTGAGCAAACGAACGGAACTAGATGGAAGACCAGCGATCCAGCGATAACATTGAGCAATATTATGATACAATGAAACAGAAGGCAATTAAAGCAGGAAATTCTCGCATAATGTGATATCAACTTGGCATGATGAAGAGTAGAGCAGTTGTAGAACGCGTTTGTAGTGATGAAAGGAGATCGCGATGGCGGTGAGACGCGGCAGTAAAGTCCCTATGCTAATGTGGGCTGGGTCCACCTTTGGATGTACTACGTACGTACTAAGTACGTGTAAGTGGTGAGGCTCCATAATATTGACATAAAGCTCGCATCGTCTCGACCAGTATGTATTCAAGACTTGACTGGCTCTATTGTAAGCCTTGAGTTGATTTTACTGCTCATACAAGGGTTTCTATGGATTTTTTTTATTGCTTTGATGTTGTTTTTGTGTTGCTTTTACAGTTCGAAGACCTTCCGTAATAGATTTAGATGATTCTTACTTAGATTAAAAAATATCAAAATACATGAACAAAAAGGTTGACTTGGTGCAAAATGCTTTAGCTCGTAGAAAATATTTTAAAACCAACTGACTACTGCTCGTTATTTTTACCCTACCAATATTATCTATCTATTCCGAAAGATATTATATAATTAAATGCTAAATAAAAAGGCGAGAAGCCGAAAGCCGGAAGAAGAAGGAGTCCGTGTTCTCTTTCGTCATCTGATCCCGGTATCAGCCAGCGAACCGAACGCAAACAAAATAGGAGTCTGCCACTTGGGTTTGGCCAGACCATGTCATGGCATCACTCACTGATCAGGAAAGAACGTGCAGCTACATTACAGGCCGGGAAGGAGCGACCGAGAAAGTTGCTAGATGGAGAAAGAGCCACCAGCAACCCGTGCTTTGTGAGAGCAGCCTCGAAGGAAAGATGGGCTGGCTTACTAAACAATATAATAAAAAAGCAAACTCAGGCATCTGGCCACTTTGACCATAAGCTGCACTATCTCCTCGGAAATTGTTTGTTTGCGTTGCGTTTCGATACCACAAAATCTCTACCCATCCTTTCATCAACCACGCTATACAATGCGTATGTCACCCTACTTTCCCTCCTTCTTGGAGGGCTACGTCTGCATCTCAAAGGAAGAAATAGACGACATCACAGCAGGTCTGGAGACTGCTCTTGATAGAAAAGTTGGCTATGCCCAGCTTTTCTGCGCACACGCCTTGGGTGTGGTGAAGGGATTTCTGGCCGTCATCATTGCCATCTACTGGATCGCCAGCAGAAGAGCTTACACCCCCATCATTCTTGATGGCAGTTCTTCTACCACAAATGAATGGCAGGAATGAATAGATTGGCAGCCCTGGTGGCCAGTCGACAGCGATGAAGGCTACGTTAGCCTTGAAGACGGAGACAGAGACGACAATGACGACGGTGAAGATGGAAACGAATGGGGTGCCGGCGGCGACGATAACGACGACTAGTACGACGACTTATACGGCCTGGAGAACTCTGGCTAGGTCACCAAAGCAGATACTGTCCTGGAGGGCTTTGAGTTTGCCACCGACGACGAGCAAGGTGGCACAACTACAGTGGCACTGCAAACGCATCAAAGATCACATATCTAGTTCTGGTCATCTTGGGAATTAAACACACCGGTCTCATCTCTCTATTATCAGCACATCGCCAACGGTACATCTCCGAGAAGTTCATGGCTGATACCGTCTTTGCTTTGCCAGGCTGGTGGATGTAAAGCACGCAGAATATATAATCTCATTTATAATGATGATAAATATAGAGATTTACAATGTCTGTGCCAGAGAATAGTGCATAGTTGATACAATCCTAGAATAAAACAAAATAAAACAAATTAAATTAGTGATTACATTGCATCAAACATTGCCAATCCATGACACGACACAGAAGAAGACAAGTAGTACTCATCATGATCCATAAGTTGATTTTAGAACATGCCGCTTTGTTGTCCTGCCCCTCGCAATGTTGTCTTGGCATCTGATGAGCCACTATGATATTTCCTCACCTATGCATCAGATACAGCAGATGCCGATTGTCTCGAAGATCCCGCCTTGCCATCTGTTTCTCGTGTTTCAGTGTTTCGTTTCGCATAGCCCATTCTCCATGTTTCTATTCGGGTGTGAAACCTGTTGACATGTCTAGAGCATCTCGTCACATCTAGAAGCAGTCACATTATCACCATCAACAGCATTTCTTACTCCAGTTTGTCGCAGAGGTTTTACTCCATCAACCGAGTATGACGAGTTTCCTAGCCTTATTCTCTGGTGGCAGTTTATTCCACTGGGCCTTACTGATGGTAACCATACCTCTACGGTAGGCCACACCCTGCTGCCACTCCACGAGCATTAAATTATAGCTCTGGATGTGACCACAGCCAGACTGGTGTTGGATGCTGCTACATCCAGTGTTTCTCGCCGGTTTGCGGCAAAGGTCGTCGCTCTGATCACTTGATGCGTTGGAGGACAAGAGAATGAACTCACCAGTGCGCTCCGTTTTACCCTCGTTGCCATATAGCCGCAAAAGATCCGACGTCTCAGTCAAAAAGTCGCCCGCAGGCGAATATACATCCGCGTAGATACCAACCTCTGTACCACCAGGAACAAGGTTGCATGCCGACCCAGGTCCATACTGCAGCTGGTCAGTGTGGTGGCGAAGTGCCAGCTGCACCATCTGTGCAGTAAAGCAGAGAAGGCCGAAATCAGACACGAGACCGAGATCGGAAAGGCTCTCATTTTTATTTCCAGTTGCACTTGAAGACTTTTTGGGGGGTCCAGAAGACTTGAAATATTCGAGTGCTTCTTTAGCCCCTTCTGCTTTCTTCATTTCTAGATAGCTGAGATAGTGCTCTGTCCCTCTGCCACCTAGCTTGAGCGGCACATGTAGCTCAACCTCACTCACGATAGTGCCACCACAAGGGTCCATGAATTTGACGGCAGCCGTCGTCGACAGCCAAGACCATGACGGAAACGGCATATTTATCTGGTTATTTGTTGTCCCGGCGGTAATTGTATGCTGTTCGCTGCGGGCATGGTTGGCCAAGCATGTGTGCTTCTGCTTCCATAGAAGACTGGCTTGTAGGTTGGACGACCAGGGATGGGCCCAAAGGTAGCGGGCACCAGGGCGTGACTGCACGGGAAACTGCTGATTGAGGAAATCGAGAACGCCAGCAAACGCCCAGAAAGCATCGCTGCCATGCTTGAGGATGCGCTGGGAGAAACGCTCGGCGCTTGTACAGTAGAGAGAGTTGAGGCACACGAGCGGCCGGCGCGCAGGCAGGAAACGCAGCAGAGAATTGCGCTCAGTCAGACGCAAGCGAACACCACCGCTGCTAGCAGCACTATGCACATACAAATCCGTATCCATGTCTTCGCGCCAGGTATGTGTCTGGCATGACCAGTAGACGAGTTGTTCCGTGAAGACAAGAGCACGGCGCGAACGGAGGCCTTCCTGGTACGTCCAACCGCGGCTGTCCCAGCGTGTCCACTGGAGAACATCGGCAATATCGCCTTGGTTGGTAATGTACTCGTTTCCGTTGATGATCTCGCTTGACTGGCACGATTTGCGTGGTGAACGCAGACCGGCCAGGCCCCCATTTGCATCCGTGCCCGATGCCGCGACAACAACCAGTTGTGCGCGCTCGTACAGCTGCACCATGAGCGGCAACTGCTGCTGCTTGTCGTTGGTGTCGTCCTGCACAATACACAGCGAGTCAACCCACAGATATCTCAGACCAAGGTCGCGTGTCAGCCCCATGGCATCCGTTATTGTTTGCGGAAGTGGTGCACTGTCCAGGCCACCTGCTGCAGAGTATGCCGCCAGCACATTCCGTAGCATCAGCGGCTTCGTTGTTGCGCCCCAGACGTATGAGAGTGCTACAAACTCATCGGCAAGTGTGCCCGAGACGATACGCCGGTCTTGGATGTCGATGAGCCTGACGCTTTCGCTTCTGCTTTCACTTTTGCTCACGCTTCCAGCCTGCGTCCCGTTACCAAAACCCCTGCACTCGGGGTGGCTGTCCCGACACTTATCCAACCATTGTTTCATCCTCTCCTTGCTGGCCAAGGGCGGCACCGGCATACCACGCACCTTGTCGCCCGACCCATCAGCATTCAGACGAATCGTCTCGCCGCTTGCTCTTTTTTTGATGATTGTCCCAGCTAGTGTCCTCGGCTGTGGCGAGCTGCCATCAGTCAAGTGCACATCGATAACCCGCCCGGCCGCTGAGAAATTTAGGGTATGGCGCCCCGTCTCATTGTTGAAGCCTGGTATAAACTCCTCGCGCACGCGCAGGTCGGCCACGACGACACAGGCGCCAAAGACCGTGGCATCGCCTGTCTGCATCGATCGCACATGGTTGACGGGTGCCACCAGCAGACGACAGCCAGGACAGGACTGCGGACCAAAGAAGTCACGCACAGGGGCTACTTGGAATCGATAGTACGTGTTCTGGCATAGGGCCTTGTAGCTGGTCGGCGGCTCGTTGAAGACCTTTTGGCACTTCAAACAGAGGTCTGTTGTGGTTGTTACTGGTCCAGTTTGGGTGTTTTGGCAGTTGTCTGTCGACGGCTCCATTGTAACAGATGCGAAAAATTTTCAGTGGTTAACAACAAATGCATAATATCGACTTGGCAGCCGACTTGGCCGTTGACGAGGAGCTGTATTGTGAGCTTATTGGGACAGCATATCGTGACACGAGACGGCGTTGTAAGATGCGGCCAAAGCGTGTCATAGTGGATAATACATATCAGCGATCAGTGATCAGGGTGGAGACTATAATCTGCCGTGCGACACCGCCCTGGCATCACTAACCGATTACCGCCGTTAATACATTCCACACTGATCATCTGTGTATCATTTATGTATTTATTTATGCAATACTTTAATTGATAACTCTCACTCTCCTACTTGCGTACCTTGTACGATCCACGTCTCATATTGGCTCCATCTTGCACTCTAATTGGCCATCTGTCTGCACTACCACGGCGCGCATCTCAGCATTGCAGCTATTCTGTCTCTTTCCTCTTTTGCACTGCCCCCCGCACCGAGCACTGCCACAATTCAGGAATAAATACATATTATGGCTGCCCCACTTCCATGCGAAAGGCTGACTTGTTGTTCTGTCTGTCTGTACTCCGTACTGTCGTCTGAAAGTCGACGAGTCTGCCTCGTCGTTTCGCGCTCTCTTGTCGCTCTTACGTTCGTCACCAAACCTTTATTGAGCCCTCGCGTTCCTTGCACACACGATATTCGCACGGAGTCGTGTTCGCGCCCAGCCTCAAACCCCTTCCTACAGAGTCGCAGACAATACTTGCCTGCAGCAGCAATTGCCTAGCAAGGCAGGTACCACGCGCCCCTCCTTCCCATTGCTCCCCTGCTCCTTCCGTCCTCACTCCTGGCTCGTACCCCGCCGCGCACAGTGTTGCCCAGGTATCGCCCAGTACCAGTCCATATAGACACACCATACCACACCACCGTCTGCATACCTCTAATCATCCCGGCCAGGGTGCTTGCATTATCTAAGACGTCGTCTATTCTCGTACCAGACCGAGTGGCCTGCGATCCTCGCCGGAAACAAGAATAGAAAAAAAAAAGAAAAAGAAAATAATCAGCGAAATATACAATTACAGGCTAAAAATCATCACATAATTCCAAGCGACACCCACACCCCCTTCGACCTCCTCGACAAGAAACGAAACGTCCTACCTCTCACACCCTACCTCTCACGCTCTCTTGTCCTCCTCGTCTCCTCTCATTTTTATCAAACCCCCCCTTCCCCCCCCCTTCTTCACCATGGACCAGCTTCAGTCTCCTCGAGGCCGGTCGCCGGTGCCTGCCGAGCAGGACTCGCTCAATATAAAGCAAAGCCACTCTCCGTCGACTTCGCCTGCCCGTGCCTTTGATACCAACCTTCAAGCTACGTCCTCCAACACCAACTCCCTCGGCCTAGGTCTAGCTCTCGACTCCTCATCCCAAGCTTTTACTACTGCTGCGGCGTCTGCTACTACTGCCGCTACTGCTCAGCCTGACCTTGCCAACCTGCCCGACTACGGTGCCGGCGGTTCAGCCTCGTACCTCTCTGCCCCGCAGCCGCAGCCTGATCTCTCTTTTGATCCCACTCTATCCTACGCCGACCAGACGTCTGTCGACCCCAACGGTGGCGCCGCCTACAATCAAGGCTTCATCAACCCACAGCAGGCGTTCCCCCAGCAGGAGGACTTTACCATCTTTCCCCCCGCGCCACAAGACCAGCTCTCTGCCACACTCTTTGAACAGCAGCAGCACCAACAGCATAACATGGCAACTTCGCAAGCCCATCACAGTCCAACCCCACCACACATGCTCAACATTGAGTCCCATCCTGGCTCGGCCCATCAGTCCCCGTCCTTCAACCAGCACCAGTTTGTCCAGCCCATGGCTCAGCCTATAGGCCAGCCCATGGGACGGCACTCGCGCAACACGTCGCTAGCACCCGAGGCAGCGCTCCTCAGTGAGTGGAGCGTGCCACACTTCCAGGGTCACCGCCGGACAGCGTCCGAGTTTTCGGATGCATCGTCTATCGGCGGCCACTCGCCGTCCCTGGGTGGACAGGACACCTTTGACGGCATGGCCCATGTCAACAGCTCACCCATGATCCGACCGGACGAGGGCGCAGATGTGTACCAGGAGCTGCACGGTATCAACAGCTTCAGCATCTCCAATGGCTACGTTGGCCATAGTCCTGCACACAGCCCATCCATCTCGCCACGCATTCTGCCTCAGACAATACCAGAGGCCAACCCGAACACGTCCTTTATGCTGCAGGGCCCCAACGATGGAAGCTACACCTCTTATCTAAATGCGCCGCAGGAGGCATTTCCCCAATTGCCATTAAGCAGCGACCTAGCCCACGGGTTGCCGCAGATGGCTGCACCCACAATAGAGATCGACTATGCCCCTTCGACATCAGTACCAAGAAACATGTTTGAGGGCAAGTCAATGGACACAGACGCACTAACTCCACCAGACCAGCGCGGTATGTTTTTTTTTTGTTGGTTTCTTATTGAATTTGTCTTGAAGTTCTAGACACTATACTAACAAATCAGGACGCCCAAGACGCCGTGCGATAACGGATCCCTACAGTGGTGGTGCAGCTGGTGGGGGTCGGCAAGCGCCTGGTACGGCCAGTGGTCTATCTCCTCATCTCGCATCTGATCTGGGCGGACGCGGTGACCCGTCACGATCTCTGTCTCCCATGGAGCGGTCGGGCAGCGCTGTGGCCGGCAACCGCAGACGCCTGTCGACGTCGGCCGTTCCCAACAATCTAATGGCTCTCCGTCTAGCAGACCCCGAGTTTGCTGCAGCCAACGCGGCCGACGGTGGCGCTGGTGGCGCTGGTGGCGCTACAGGACCTGGCACCAAACGTGCACAGAAACACCCGGCCACATTCCAGTGCACATTGTGCCCCAAGCGCTTTACGCGGGCATACAACCTCAGATCGCATTTGCGCACCCATACCGACGAGCGCCCATTTGTCTGCAACTTCTGCGGGAAAGCCTTTGCGCGTCAGCACGATCGCAAACGCCACGAGAGCCTGCACAGCGGCGAGAAGAAGTTTGTCTGCAAGGGCGAGCTCAAGGCCAGCAGCGAGTGGGGTTGCGGACGCAGGTTTGCGCGTGCTGATGCTCTTGGTCGACACTTCAGATCCGAGGCGGGACGCATATGTATCAAACCCCTGCTCGACGAAGAGTTCATGGAGCGGAACCGCGTGTGGCAGGAGCAGCAGATGCAGGCACATGCTGCGGCAGCCCAACAGCAGAGTATGCAGAGCATGCTCATGGCACAGCCGCTACCCCCCCAGATCGACCCCAACACGGGCTACCCGATAGATGCGGCCGGCAACTATGCGCTGCCAGCCGCATTGCTGGCACAGTACCCTGCACTAGCACAGGTCAACTGGTCTACGGTCGACATGAGCGGGGCCGGATCGGGCATGGAAGACGATATTAGCGGACGTAGCAGTTTCGACGCTAGTGACTTTGACGACGGCGATGATGGCGGCTATGTTTCGGGCCCGGGCACGGGTTACGGCGAAGGCGGAATGGGCGAGAACTTTGGCGAGATTGGCTACAACTCTGATATCGGCGCCCAGTAGTCATTTTGTCACGTCTTTCATATCATGTTTTTTTCTCATATGTTTTTCTTCTCATTTTCCCCATTTATCTCCCCTGCACCTCTTTGGTCTGTCTTTCTCTGTCTTGTTTTTTTACGATTTGACGTCGGGGCATCTTCACAACTTTTGCTGGGGGTTTGAGTGTGTCAGCTAAGCAATGAGTTCCTCGGCTGTGCACTGACCTATGTTTTATCCTCTTCTTTTTCTTTGTTTTGTTTTTTTACGTCTGCCTATCCTTGATTATTGCTCTACCTATTTTGAATATTGCTTGCCGGTGCCATACCTTTTCTTTAGACTTATGGCGATTGTTTCCTGTATTTTAAGTTCTCTTCAACGAATAATCTCTGGTTATTTCCATTACCACAGCATTTTATATCTGATTAAAAACAAAGTTTTGACGTTTGCTAATACAATGAAAGCTACTTTAGCCCATCAACCATGCGACCACGAGGAAGATGCCATCACTATTTCCCATGTGCATGCCAGATAAGCGAGCGGTGGTAAAGTTGGCCGGCTACCAATCAGCAGCTAGGCCAGCCGTCTGACATCCCCGACTGCCGCCAACATCCGTAGGCAAAATGTTATTTCCGACTTCTCAGCCTTGCATGTGTTCTGGCGGCCAAAGAGGGTTATCGGACGAGGCTGGGGGAACAATAAAGTTACAGTGGTCTAGATAGAAAATAGAAAAACAGCCTCTAGAAGTAAATCACTGACAAATCCTGGGTTTATTGTATTCCCGCAGAGAGAGACTAGCAGACATATGTAATAAGAGGAAGAGAAGAGAGAAGGTTGAAGAAGAAAAGAATGAGAAATGAAGAGGGCCTGGCTGGATTATTCAGCAAAATGGACAATTTTACGTCATGACCCGCCAGAGACCCAGTAGACGTGTCGGCTCTTTGTCTATGCACACTACTGCATACTGCATAGAAGGAACGAAGGAAAGAGCCCCAGTCCACACCCACTCTGTCACCAGGTATTCCAGGTATTGTAGTACTGTACTAAAGATTAGAGCTCGATGCGTCACTAACGAGGTTATTGGATCGATCGGGGGCGCGATCTGGCAGATGATGGATAATGCTGGAGGGGTTGACAATATGTATCTTATGTACATAGTATTGGAGTTATGTCTTCACAAAAGGTGATAAATGCCGTAGGTGGTGAATAACTCAGATGGAGAGTGAAGGCATAACGAGGAGATGAAAGACTGGAGAGCCGAGTAGTGATTGCGGGACAGCGGAAGCATGGGGTATTTGATAACCCGACACTTTGGCTGCTACTTCCAATTCTTTATTAATAAGTGTCATATGCCGTGATTGATAATACTGACACTATCCTGAAAGATTACAAAGGCAGGACAGAAAACCTGCAAGGGCAGACAAGAAGGAAGGCGCAATGGACGGATGGTTGAGACGTCTGGTACGTACAAGCTACGGCGATAAAGGCCCGTAAAGAAAAGTAAATAGAAGTGGAAATAGGTGGAAATAGAAAAAGAAACGGAAGCAACTATGGTAGCGACCATTGCATGTTTCTGTCTTCTAGCTTTAGCTTCGCATAGTTTCAATAGTCCCCGATCAAACCGTTTTAAACTGTTTTCCCTCTTGCCACTGCCCGAGACTAAATACCCGGACGTTCGTTATTACGTACATACTCTTGTTTTTCTTTTCTTACTTCCTTTCTTCTTGCGTCCTTATATTCCTGCCTTCCTTCCTTTCGTCCTTCTTCCGTTCTTCTTCCCTCCTATTTACCTACATCACTCTTTCTCTTCTTCACCACTTCTGTAAGCACCACACAACCACCATGTCTATCCCACCTACAACAACCGCTCTCGTTGTCGAGAGCAAGGGCAAGATCGTGCACAAGGAGGTTAACACTCCTCGTCTGCGCGATGACTATGTGCTTGTCAAGACGTCCGCTGTGGCCCTCAACCCCACCGACTGGAAGACTGCCGAGTACCTCATGGGTAGCCCGACCGGCACCCGCGTCGGCTGCGATTATGCCGGTGTTGTTGTCGCTGTCGGCTCCAAGGTCACTCAGGATATCAAGGTCGGCGACCGCATTGCTGGCGGTGCCCACGGCTCCAACCAGGTCGAGCTCGAGGACGGCACATTTGCTGGCATCATTGCTGTGAAGCCCGACATCGCCTTCAAGATCCCCGACGCCGTGTCTGATGAAGACGCCGCCACCTTTGGCCTCATCACCACCACCGTCGGCCTCTCGTTCTACCACACCGTCGGCCTCGGCCTCAACCGCCCCAACAACCCTCTGCCATCGCCCGAGGCTATCCTGATATACGGCGGCGCCTCTGCCACGGGCCTGGTCGGCATCCAGTATGCCAAGCTGGCCGGCTACAAGGTCATCACGACTGCTTCGGCTCACAACACCGACTATCTCAAGACGCTCGGCGCCGACGCCGTCTTCGATTACCACGACACGGAGGCTGCGCTTGCCGGAATCAAGACGGAGCTGGCCGGCCAGCCGCTCAAGTACGCGTGGGACTGCGTGTCGAGCGCCGAGACGGGTGTCTTCTGTGCCAAGGCCCTGGCATTTAGCTCGGCCGACGTGTCCAAACTCGAGTACGTCAGCCTGCTCCCATTCGACTTTTCCGCCATGACCAACATTGATGCGCGCATCAACGCCCGCTTTGTGTTCTACTACACTGCCTTTGGCGAGGCCTTTGAGAAGTGGGCGCCATTCCCTGCCGACAAGGAGGCACTTGACTTTGCCCGCGAGTTCTGGGTGCAGACTTCGGACCTAATTTCGGCAGGCAAGCTCAAGGCGCCACGGGCATACGTTAACCGGGGCGGCGCGGGTCTTGAGGGTGTGCTGGTCGGTCTGCAGGAGCTCAAGGCCAACAAGGTCAGCGGCGGCAAGCTTGTCTACACTTTGTAATGAGTTAATTGCTAAGAGATATGACAATAATGAACAATGACAATAAACTGTTAGGCATCTAAATGAAACATTACACAAAAACCAATCGAGAACGCCGATTGCCCATCCAACGCCGGACCACGCTGAAACTATTTTGAAAAGAAAATGAAGCAAGTGAAGTGAAACAAGGATAACGTAACGTAAAAATAAATAAGAATAGATAAGAGGAGAAAAGCCGCCGGCATATCACGTATAGACAAAGTTCATACGTTCACGTTCTGGTGAAGTCAAAACGTCCTTGACGACCTTGCGCAGGATCTCAATATGCGCCTCGCGGAAACTGCGGCCGACAAACGGCTTGATGAGCGCGCTGCACTCGACGCGCGCCTCTTCGACGAGGCAGTACTCTGTGCCTGCCGGTGGTGTTGCCGGTGGCGTGGGCGGTTTTTCTGTTGAAGATGCTCTTTCTGTCGGCCTCGCCCGGTCGGTAGATGTGCGGTTGACTGTGGCGGCAGCAGCATCGGCATCGGCCTTGGTCACGACGCTCCATGTGCTCCAGACCTTGACACCGCCAGCGGCAAAACTGCGGCAGCGCACGCCGCCGTCGAAGCGCTGCATGACACAGGGGATGACGACCTGCTTCTTGGCGAGTCCGGGCACGACGACAATACGGTCAATCACTTCAAACGCCGCAAGAGCCGTGCCGTCGTCGCGAAAGAAGGGGTCGTCAACAATCTCGGCGACCTCGACGGGACGGCGCGAGTAGGAGACCATGTAGGGGTTCTGGGTGATGAGGGGGATGTAGCGATGGAGGGCGGCGACAACGCGGTCGGGCGTGCACTCGGCCGGTAACGGGTAGGCGAGAGAAAAGTGTAGGGAAGGCATGGCGTTATAGGGTGAGTGAGTAGAGATGTAGTCGAAGTGTTTCG
The DNA here is from genome assembly GCA_022392945.1 of Ophiostoma australiae. Taxonomy (NCBI): domain Eukaryota; kingdom Fungi; phylum Ascomycota; class Sordariomycetes; order Ophiostomatales; family Ophiostomataceae; genus Ophiostoma; species Ophiostoma australiae. Next base: position 76,068 of record JAKRGJ010000009.1, read on the forward strand.
AAGCTGGCGATGCTTGGCGTTCGCGATGCCAAGAGTTGCTGGTGAGGGTGGTGAGAACAAGAATGAGAACAAGAATGAGCAGGTGTACCGCTCCTTCCTCTTTTGTTGATTCCTTTTTCGCTTGCAATTGTCTTTGTCACAGTGGGTTTGCTGCCGTCTTCGCTGCCGTCTTTGATCTTTCTTTACACCTTCAGCTTTGCTCCTCCTGATGATGCCCCTGTTTCCTAAAATGTTTCAAAAGGACTGCCGTTGTACGGTACCAAGTACGTGGGTGGTTGCCCAAGTGTCGCAGCCTCCGTGCTGGAGCTGGACTATTTTTAACCTTTTACTGGGCTAGGCTGGGTATTGGAGGCTGTATTAGAGGTTCTTGGAGCTAATTGGTGTGAAAGCTCCGCCTTTTGGTCGGGGTTATTCGTTGCGACAATGAAGACTGTGGCTTGGTTGGTTAGCTTGCGATGGCAGTGATGAGGAAGGTGCGATGGAACAGTCTGAATCAGATAAAGCAACGGGGCCAGCAAGGCGACGGGACAAAAACAAAAGAAGGAAAGAGCGACCCGTGCCTGGGGGTTCAGATGCCCTGCCGGCATACGCTGTAGTCTGTAACCGGCGCCGGCGTGAGTAGAATGCCATTCACTGCTTTCCACTCGGCCGTCTCTGATTATCCCCCCTCGTCTGAATCGTATTGCGAAGAAGGATGGCCGGATCTCACTTACCTGAGGTATGCCATGTCACGCTGGTGGACACGGAGCGTGAGAATAAGAGAGCGCAACGTAAGAAGAGAGGAAAGTAGAGAAGAAAGAAGAGAGGAATGAAGAAAGGAAAGAAGAAAAGGGGATACGACTGGAAAGAGGCGACAATTACATGACTATATGAAGTCAAGAACGGAGTATCGTGTGCTCCATTCTAACAAAACGTTCTCTACTCCCAACAAAGCCGCGCATACAGAAATGGGTGCAGACTGGTAATTATTACTAGAGGGTGATCGGCTAGTAAGATGCTCCTTCCCTTTTTCTCTTTGACCTACTGCGTTCCTGCCCCTTCTGTAACGACTATGTAATGCTGTGCGCCACTTCTCCAAGTTGACCCGCTGCCCGACTCTCGTCAATTCCATCTCTGCTCGATAGCCTTGCCGGTGTCTTGTCTGCTATTCTTAGTTCTCAGTGGCCATTAGGGCTGATGCCGAGTTGCAGAAGAAAAGCTAAGCCTTTCTTGTGTCTTTGTTCGGTCGTATTAGCACTGAATGCATGGGTGCGGCCGGATGACAGAGTATCCGTTGCCGTTTGTTTAAAGTCCGTGTGGGTAGTTATTTGGCTAGTTATTGTATTATTTGCACATGTGGCGGTGCTGTCTTTTTTGGAAGCAAGTACCCCCAAGTTGCATCGTCCTAACATTGCTAATTACAGTAGACACGACTTTGACATCACAATACGGTGAGATAGGTACCTAGCAGAGGGAACAGGTACTCTATTCAAGCAGTGGGAAGCATATCGAGTGATTTCTTCGAATTGGCCCGTTCCCGCATGCGGTGGAATCGGCCAAACTCGTACCCTTCGTCGCTCAACCAACAGACAATCAAAATTTGAGCTACGCCGTAGCGCTTAGTTGATATCAGTGTCGGTAAATTGATACACAGCAATAAGCCACTGTAACCAACTATGCTTGAACTAAAATGTTGGCAGATACATATCGACGTCATCTCACGTTTGTCTCTGTGGTTTGAATGGTATAGACTATGGAAAAAGAAGCAAAAAAAAAGAGACAGATTTCTATCATAACCTAAGATAGGCTGATAAGCCTAAAAAAAACGTACAGCAGAGGGTATTCGCTGGTCGTCACCGACCCAACTACTAATCCGCCGATTACTGGTTTAACTAGGGGAGAGCGGACGGGATCCCGTGCTTTCCAGTATCTATGGCCGTACGTGAAGAGAGGACGATTGATGTGCTTTATATAGGACTATTTCCAGGTTCACTGGGATGGCATTAGCATTGGAGCAATAAAGTAGCAAATGTCAAGATACGCTAACACAAATACTCTTCCAGTATGTCCAAACAAACTATGATATAAGTAAAAATAAACTTGAGTTTATTCTCGGCCAGGTTACTGGAATAGAAAATACGTAATCGAAGTATTTGAGTAACTTCCATTTTTTATACATTTTTTAAGTTTATTATGACACTTAATTGACGGTTTCTGTTTACATTCTGTAGGGTTTCTACCGACTTCTGCTGCATCTGTTTCGGGCCCAATATCCACTTACAGCTGGCAAAGCGGAGAGTCGGAGGCGGATGAAACAGGACAGCTATGCAATATGTCGTGTCATGGCGGCTGTTTACGGTGTTATTGTGTGCATTGGCCAGGTGTTTATGGAGCTACGGGCGAGTTGAGTTGTCTGGCGGTTTCTGATAGGATGTTTTGGTGGACAGGAATAAGAGCGGTCAAAAGAGGCGAGGCGAGGCTGACACCGAATCACGGCACCACCAACGGTTCCCTTGTTCGTTTCGTGGTTGCATTGGCTGTTATGTATTCTTTTGGAATTCTTGTATACAGTATTTAGAGTTTTCTCGTAGATGGCTGCTATTCCACAAGGCACGTCTGCAAGTAAGCAAAGGCAAACCACACATCGTCATCATCGATCAACAGGCGGTGAGTAGCCGCTAGTCCCGACGGGGGCAGCATTTGTCCATCGACGACGGGATATGCAGAGGCGGGGCAAATACATTAGAGCAGTGCAAGGCAGCAAGGCACGACAAGTAATAACAAGTAATAACAATCAGCGACAAGTAATGACAATGCGTATGACTATGATTGATGAAGGCAAGTAGACGATTAAAACAAGAATACAAACCAATGTCTTTGACTGGGTGCCTGTTTCGTACTAGGTACTGTGTGCCTTATCTAGCTATTGCTACAGGCTCATCAACCAGTTGACAACCACGTTCGATAGCTGGCCGACGTCGCCTGGAGAGCACGTGAGGATCGGATGAACTCGTCGTTTCCATCTACGGATCTACGAGAACAAGTCCTGCCACCAAAGGCGCAAGTCAGAATTTGCTCTGCATCATGTACTCCATCACACCCGCATGCATGGCTTTGTACTCGTTCTTAGGTATGGGAAATACGCAGCCGATGCACCTACATCAGTCCTACGAGCTTACCGAGCCTACCTCTGATCCTGGTCATACTCCTGCTAGTCCTGCCGGTGCATCAATACCCAACGCCCCTCTTTGAAAGCGGTCAAGGCCGTGGTGAAAGCGAGGTATGTTCTGCAGCCGCAGAGTCATAAGACTGTCTCGACTGTGACTGTCTCGACTATGCAGCGTCGATACCAGACAAAGAAACAACGGGTCCCTGCCACGCCTTGCCTCGACCCGTCCCGGTAGTGTCCTCGCATTCTTTGTCTAGTTCAGTCCTTGTCGTTGTCGTATGTACGTACATAGTGTAAAAGAACAGTCTCACACGCGACGCGACGCGTCTTTAGTTGCTAGAGTTATATACATGGTAAAGAAGACGGGCAAAGGCATTGCAGGAGGACTGAATTAAAATGACTGAAAGAGTACAGGACCGCAATGAATACAAGCGGCGATTGCAAGACTCGTGATGACTGTCCTTTCTGACAAGCAGAGGCACGGCCTAGGACCAAGATCACTTCAATACCGCACACTTACAAAACCAATACCCGCCATACCGACCCTCCAACAGTCGATTTCGGCTTCGGTGTTCATGTTGCACGTCTCCTGGCAACGCGGGTAGGGCATGGCCAGGGGGTAGAATTGAGGGTTTGATTTGTATGACCTACTATGTACTATGTTTGAGCCTCATGGTCTGACAGCGAGAGACGACGAGCAGCAGTGGACTGTTACAGGACATATCATGTACCTGTACTGAGAACCGTTCAACAAGTAAAATACAAGTGAAATACAGTTTTTACAAGTACATTTGTAGGATACTCATTCAGTGTGACCCGACCCCTCTGTCCCTAAGACGGCTAGCCGGTGATGATCGACTCGGGAGGGAGACAGGGCAAGACAAGGCAGGCAAATCCAGTCACCCGATGGCCTGTCCAAGATATAAGACGACTCTAACATCTATAAGTACATAGTACTCTTACATTTGCTACTTTGGAGCCCGGTATACTCGCTGCCACTCGTCACTTACTCACTCTATCTTTATAGAGTATTTGTGACAACCGCGCTCCTTCCGTAAATGAGCAGCTCTTTTTAAGCGTAATAGAAAAAATAGTCACAAGTAGCTATAATTACACAAGGAAGGAACCACTTCACCTGCCAATCTCTGCCGCCCGTCTGCCAATCGTGGGTCCTCATTTGTTTGATGATTTTTCCCAGCCTCCTCTTTTGATTTGCTTTTGCATTTTGTGCACAGAGTCTGGTTGTGCATAGCTGTATCAATATCACTGGTAATATACTGTATTAAATCGAGACCCTTTATCCTCCCTTTCTTCGCCGCAGTTCCCATATCACCCAGTTTTAAGCAATACGGGCGTGTCGTCGTCGCAACCCAGTCACAAAGTACACTAAACTTGAGACCCTGCAGCCCTTGCCATTTACATAGTAGAGCAGAGTACGCCCGTTGCACTTGCTCATTCCACTCTTTCCAGGTTCTCTGGGCCTTTTTCTCTTTCTATAGTAGTTTTTCGTCTTGTCTTCGCATGTGCCAGCATCGCCTGATCACCGCCCAGCAGCAGACGCCCGACTCTCCTGCCATCTACCAGTATCGCCGTCGTTGCTGTTATTGTCAATTTGTGTCAAGCATTGCCTGTCTTTGTAAACGCTGCGATGATATCATTTGTTCATCAAGGTGAGTATCGTGACTCGTTATTTGTCTAAATTCCTACACTGTGCACAGAAGGTGGCCTGTGTCGCTCCTTCCTCCGCGTCGTCAATACCACCCACACCTCAGGTCCCTGTTCTGCCCACTGCCTTCCCTTTTTGCCTGCCATTCTGTCATTCTGCCATTCTGCCATTTCTGCCTCTACTACGCCAACCGCTCTCTCCCGTATTCCCTGCTCCCGCTCTCGAACTGTTGTACATACTGCACTGCTTTGGGCTTGTTACTTAATTTCTTATTACTCATGAATTACTATCTTATCCTCCGTCATCACCCTTCCCCTCATTTTTTCTTCATCTTTCCCATGACCACTTTGCGACTCTATTTTCGGTTCTCGTCTCGTCTCTGCCTTGGTGAGTAATCTTTATCTTTGAGTGCTTCAAAGCGCTATTGCCTTTGCTTGTCGCTCCGTCCCTTCCGTCTGCATCGCGCTCTCCTTATGCACGCTCTGCTCCTGCCCTTTACATCTTCTTGCCATGTTGCTATATCCTCCTGCCTCGCGCCTGCTGTGTGTGTCTCTTTCCTGAATGGATGTCACACAACACCACCCTCCATGCTTCTTTCCTTTTCTCGTCGCCCCTTGCCTCTGGCCTGTCGTCTTCCGTTCCCCTCCACCCTTTCCTCCAGTCGCGCTTTCCCTGTTCATTCCCTCGCACCTCGCTTCATGTATCTCTACATCCAACATCTCCCGTGACCTATTGCCCTCCTCTCTGCACTGTTCTCTGCCGTCTCCCACTTCCATCTCACCCAAAAATTGTCTCGACATCCAATCCTGTTCGGCAGTCGCTTTACGTTTCTCTCTTCCACCAAGATCCTCACCACCTATTGGTCCCGTCCTATCTGCTTCTGCACCGCGCCCTTGCAGCTCTGTGTACCGGGAAACATTGTATATCAGAACGCAGAAGAAAAAAAAGCTGACATTCTATTCAGCGAAACAGCGTTGCAGGAACTCACCGACTCGACTTGCCTCCCCCCTTTCCCGCGATCTCTTTCAACCTCTTAATCTTTCTCTCGATTTGCGACCACTGATTTTGCGCCCTCGCACACTGTTTTAATCCGATTTACATACTCGCTGTCTTTCTACCTCTGCTTTCGCCTTCAACAGCTGTACCAACGGGGTACCTGGTTTGTTTACTTATTGCCCTGTTTGCGCTTGACTATTAGGTTTTTCTTTTTTCTGTTTCTTTTGGGTTCTCTCGGCTTTCTACCATCTTTTGCGCTTCGACTTCGACGACACCGTGACGACTCGACGATCTGATACCCCGACCCCGGCAGCGACCGCAACCCCGTTCTACTTTAATCCGTTGACATCTTCACCGCCAACCGCGCTGGCAACTCCTCGGCAACCAACAAGCGCAACAGCACCAGCGACACTTTTGCTACACGACGACATCCACGACTCTACGACTACATTGACCGCCGACCACGACATCTCTTCTTCCCGTCTCCCTGCCTCCACCGCATTCATTTACGCCCCAAACTCCTTTCGCCTCTTGCGCCACTGCGTCCATGAGCTTGACACCTCTCTCTCAGTCAACCACCGTCAGCCTGCAAGACAGTCACAATGGCCGCGGCCAGTCTTTTGTCATCGCACTTTGCCAGCCCTGCCATACACCCATACCCAACCGACGGCAGAGCTACGACAAACAGCACAAGTACCGCTTGCGCCCCGGGAATACCAATCCCCCATGGGACGACGACGACTGGGTGGGGTGACGCGCCCGATCATCACAGCCGCCTGCCTTGGTCTTCCGACGACCTGCGCGTGCGCCTAAACCTCATTTCTAGAGCCTGGTTGCAACTAAGTGTAAGGCAACCTTTGCACGCCAACACCGATCATCAACCTTCCACGGCATACTGACGTTACAGAGCTCCCTTACCGCACAGAAGCAACACAAGCCACTTATACTACCGAGCGTCACTCCAAAGTGGTCGCGTACTCTACACCCAGCACACAAACCCGAGCCTGCAGAATCTCCCAACTGCGACGACTACACTCCCCATGTCGAAGACCCCCATCAAAACGAATCATGCCTGAATCGCCGCATATCGCCGTCCGATGCCCTTTTTGGCCACCTGCCCGGCCCGGCCCAAAACTCCCACGATCCTCGGCAGCCACAGCGCAAGTCTGCTTCCGACAGTCAACTATTCCCCGATCCAAGCGCGACTGCACACGTCGACTTCTCTTCTACTCACGGCTTCCGGCAAGCTGCTAAAAAGAAGAAGAAGGCCGCCGCCGCACCACCTCCCCCACCAGTCAACAACAACACCGGTGGTGATGGTGGTGGCAGTGGCGAGAAGAAGGATGAAGGCGCCGGTGACCAGGTTAGCAAGGATGCTGGAGCTGGCGACTCTGGTGGCGGCGCTGGCGCTGGCGGCGACGATAAGAAGGACGACAAAGCTGCCGCTGACGACTGGGGCGCCTTTTCCATGGCCGGTTCTAAAAAGCAGAAGGAGAAGAAAGAGGACGAAAAGAAGGATAGTCTATTGCCCGATATTTCATCCTCTGGCGGCTTTGATGCTTTCCAAGACATTGGACTCAACGACACAGGTCCTGCTCTTGATCTCAGCCTAGGAGGGAAATCCTCAGCTGGAGCTGCATGGGGTTCGTCATGGGCTGGAGGTGCGACAACAGGTGGTACTGGCCCTGGTTGGGGTTTAGCTGCAAACCCAGCTGTCGAGGAAAAGAAGGAAGACGCCGATCCCTGGAGTATCAACCGCCCAAAACCCAAAAAGAAGACGAAATCCAATGGTCTGAGTTTCGGTGGCTTTGGCGACGACGACAATGCCGACGAACCCGCCAAAAAGGAAGAGGAAAAGCAAGACGACGACTTTGGCTTCGGCTTCGGCAGCAAAAAAGACACCAAGAAAAACTTCTGGGACGACCCTGGTAAAAAAAAGGAGGACTCTGCCACAGACACCTGGGGTAGCGTCGGCGGCGACTGGGGCTCGATTGGTTCCAAGAAAAAGAAGGAGCCCGAGCCCGAGCCCCCAAAGGCTGAACCGGCACCTACGGACGACTTCTGGGGCGGCATGCGGCCGACCGGCTCATCCAAAAAGAAGGGCAAGAACAACATCAGTAGCGCCATCTTCGACACCCCCGAGCCTGAGCCCGAGCCCGAGCCCGAGCCATCTAAGAAAGCCCCTGAGCCCGCCAAGGAGGATGAAAGTGCCTGGGATATGTGGGGCATCGGCAAGAAGAACAGCAAGAAAAAGAAGGACGAGAAGCCTCTGGAGCCCGAGCCGGAACCGGAGCCCGAGCCGGAGCCGGAACCTGTGAAGGAGCCTGAGCCTGAACCGGTGCCCGAAAAAAAGCCTGAAGAGGACGTTTGGGGTACCAATGTCTGGAGCGCTGGTGCAGCCGCAGCTGCGACACCTGTTGTTCCGTTGTCCAAGAAGGGCAAGAAGAAGGCTGCGGCCGCCGCTGCTGCCGCTGCGGCCGCCGCTGAGGCTGCTGCTGAAGCTGCCGCTGCCGAAGCCACCGCTGCCGAAGCTGCCGCTGCCGAAGCTGCCGCCGCCGAAGCCGCCAAAGCCCAAGAACCGGAACCCGAACCAGAGTCCAAACCGAAGGAAGAAGCCAAAGACGACGACGACGGTAGTTTTTGGGGATCCTTCCCAGCCTCCAAAAAGGACAAAAAAAAGAAGGAGGAAATGGCTGCTGCCGCTGCTGAGAAGAAGACAACAAGTTCATTTGACAACGACTTTGACTTCGGCTGGGGCACCACTGCAGGCAAAAAGAAGAAAAAGAAGGAGGAGCCCGAACCTGAGCCTGAACCCGAGCCTGATCCTCAGGAGGACGATAAAACCAAGCATGCCGCCGATACCATGTTCCCGTCCTTTGTTACAATCAAGGGCGACAAGGATAAGGTCAAGAAGAAGAATGAGGAGGCTGGGATCAAGCCTGACCCTCCAACAGAAGACGTCTGGGGCTTCGGGACAACTACCAAGAAAAAGAAGAAGAAGGGCGTTGTGGAGCCTGAGCCTGAGCCCACACCAGAACCAGAGCCCGAGCCTGAGCCCGTGCGCGAACCGACACCACCGCCGCCTGAACCGGAGCCAGAATTAGAGTCAAAGAAGGAAGATATCTGGGGGGGCGCTACCACCACTTCCAAGAAGAGCAAGAAGAAGAAGGGAAAGACTGCAGTTGTTCTCGAGCCGGAGCCTGCCAATACTCCAGAACCCGAACCCCCCAAAGAACCCGAACCCGAACCCGAGCCCCCTGCGCCTGAGCCTGAGCCTGAGCCGCAGCCGATACTGAACCTTGACACTGACAAGAAGAGCGGCCAGGAGGATGAGGACGACAGAGGCTTCTACTGGCCCAAGGGCGAGGAACCCAAGGACACCAAGACCAAAGTCAAGAAGCCCGAACCCGAGCCGGTCTCCGAACAGCCAGTGTCCAAGGGCTGGGGATTGACAAGCATTTGGTCCTCCATCAAGAAGAAGAACGAAAAGCCACCACCTGAGCCCGAGCCGGAACCGGAGCCTAAGGTGGCAGAGCCCGAGCCCGAACTGGAGCCGGAGCCGGAGCCGGAGCCGGAGCCGGTGCTCGAACCAGAGCCTGAACCCGAACCCGAGCCCGAACCCGAGCCTGAGCCGACAAAGAAGAAGGAAGAGGATATCTCGGCCACAACGGTGACGTCATCCAAGAAAAAGAAGAAGAGCAAGAAGGACGCCGCAGTTGAGCCTGAACCAGAACCTGAGCCGGAGAAGGAGGAGAAAAAGGAGGATAAGAAGGATAAGAAAAAGGATAAGGACAAGGAGAAGGAGAAAGAGAAGGACGATGATCCCTGGGGGCTTTCAACTTCAAAGAAGGAGAAGAAGGAGAAGAAGAAGAAGGGTGCCGTTGTACCCGACCCGCCTGCAGACCCAGAGCCTGAATTGGCGCCAGAGGCCGAAGCCGAACCCGACACACTCGTTGACCCCGAGCCGGAGTCAGAGCACAAGGGCGCAGAAGATGACCCCTGGGGTGTCGGAGCTTGGGGAACGTCAAAGAAGGCCAAGGGCATGAAAGGCTCGGACATTGAGCTGGATAAGCCCAAGAAGGAGACAGACCCCCTTTCTTTTCTGGATGATGACCCTACGTCTGACTTACTTGGTGACACCAAGAAGAAGAGTGACGACGATTGGATGAATTGGGGCAGCACCAACAAGCTCAAGAAGAAGATTCCCGAACCCATTTCCAAGGAAACTCCAGCTGCTAAGGACAAGGATAACGACCCATGGAGCGCCTTTGGTCCCACACTTAAGAAGAAGAAGCCCAAAGCCGTCGACGAGGAAGAGGCGAGCCCGCTCGTTTCTATCGAGGATCCGCCGCCCGCCGAAGAGGAGACCCCTGGTGCAGACCCTCCAGAGGAGGAGGCTGCCGATGAGGGCCCGAACAAGCTGAAGAAGAAGGATAAGGAGAAAGAGAAGGAAGAAAAGGAGAAGAAGAAGGAGCCCAAGTTGAGCAAAAAAGAGCAAGAGAAGTTGGAGAAGGAAAAAGAGAAGGAAAGGAAACGGGCCGAAAAAGAGGAGAAGAAGGCGGAAAAGGGGCGTCTTAAGCGGGAGGCGCAAGAGACCGAGGATACCAAGGAAGCCGAAGAGGCCGCTGCCAAGGAGGCCGAAGAGCAGGCTGCTCGCGAAGCTGAAGAAGCCGCCCTCGCCGCCGAAGCTGCCGCGAAGGAGGCCGAAGAAGCCGCCGCTAAAGAGGCCGAGGAGGCAGCAGCGAAGGAAGCTGAGGAACAAGCTGCTCGCGAGGCTGAAGAGGTAGCTGCCAAGGTGGTAGAAGATGCCAAGATTGCAATTGAGGAAGAGCGCCGCTCAGAGCTGAAGGCTAAATTCGAGATCCGCGGTAAGCTCACCAAAAGAGAGCAACGCGAACTTGACAATCTCAACGACGACTTTAATGTGCGCGCCGAGGCTGCCGCAGCTAAGGAGAAGGAGGCCGAGGAGGCTGAGGCTAAAGATGCCGAGGAAGCTGCCGCCCGCGAAGCCGAAGAAGCTGCTGCTAGAGAAGCCGAGGAAGCTGAAGCTGCTGCTGCCGCAGCCGAAGAGGCCGAAGAGGTCGCAGCCAAAGAAGCTGAGGAAGCAGCGACCAAGAAGTCCAAGAAGTCCAAAGACAAAGACAAGGACAAGGACGACAAGAAAGAAAAGAACAGCAAGAAGGACAAGGAAAAGGAAAAGGAGAAGGAGAAAGAGAAGGACAAGGAGAAGAGCAGCAAGAAAGACAAAAAGTCCAAGAAAGAAGCTGCCGAAGGCGGTGACGACGAGGACGACATGTTCAAGGATCTCGAAGACGACCTTCTTAATCTCAGTCCAGAGCAGGTCGAGGAGCTTCTTGCCCCCAAGGCCACTGAAAGGACTTCGAGTTCCTATAACCTAAGCTTCTGGGGCGCAGCCAAAAAGATTGCCCCGAGCAAGGTTTCTTTACCTGAGCCCGGTGCTGCCGAAGCTGCCGCCATCAAAGTCGAACCCGAAACCGTCCCTGAAGAAGCTGCAGCCGACGCGCCCGAAGACGAGGAGGAGAAGAAGGAAAAGAAGGAAAAGAAGGACAAAAAGGAGAAAGAGGAAAAAGATGACAAGAAAGACAAGAAGAAGAGCAAGAAAGACAAGGAGAAGGAGGATAAGAAAGAGCGTGAGCGTGAAAAGGAGAAGGAAAAGGAGCGCCGCAAAGAAGAAAAGGAACGGGAGAAGGCAGAGAAGGCCGAACGCGAGAGAGAAGAGAAGGAACGGGAAGACAAGGAGAAAGAGGAGCAAGAAGCAAAGGAGCGTGAAGAAAAAGAGCGCGAGGAGAGAGAGGAGCAGGAGAGGATTGAGAAGGAAAAGGAGGCCGAGAGCCGCAAAAAGAAGGTCAGCGGTCGTATCTCGGATCGTCTTAAGATGTTCGAGTCGTTTGTTGACGATGGCGCCGACAAGCCCGCTGATGAAGAGCAGCCTGCTGGAGATGAGCCACCAGTCGTGGAAGAGCCCCCTCTCACCGAAAAGGAGAAGCGGCGCAAGGCTAAGAAAGAAAAGGCTGAAAGGGAGAAGGTAGAGAAAGAAAAGGCAGAGAAAGAGAAGGCGCCTGTGATAGAGGAGCCCGAGCCCGAACCCGAGCCTGCACCGCCTCCACCCCCGCCACCCCCAGCTGCCGCTAAGAAGTCTCGCTGGTTCCCATCCGCCCTTAGCTTTGCTACCGCCGACGAGACACCCGCACCCGAGCCTGCGCCCGAGCCTGTTGTCGAGCCCGAGCCTGAACCCGTGGCCGAGCCCGAGCCAGAGCCAGAAGTTGTCTTCGACGTTGCGCCGCCCAAGAAGTCAAAGAAAAGCAAGCACAAGTCTCGGTCTGCGTCAGAAGCACCGCCTCCGCCACCACCGCCACCACCTGCGGAGCCTGCTGAGCCTGGGGAGGTCGCCGAAGCCGTTGAGGCTCCACCAACACCACCGCCCGAACCCAAACTTTCCAAGAGAGAGCGCGCCAAACACAACCGCGAAGGTAGCGGCTCGTGGGCTGCATGGGGAGCCGCTGGTGCCGCAGCTGGTGCCGCAGCCACAGCCGCAGTTATCACTGATGGCGAAGCACCACCAACTATCTCAAAGCGTGAGAAGTCCTCTCGGCACAAAGACAGGGAGCATCGCGAGCGGGAGCGAGAGCGCGACCGTGGTGACCGCGGCGACCGCACCGATCGAGGTGACCGCACAGATCGCGAGCGGGAGCGCGAAAAGCGCCGCGAGCACAGATCAAGCAAGCGGACAGCAGAAAAGGAGAAGCCGACGTCGTCCAAAGAGTCGTCGGCCTCGGACAAGGCAGATCGCTCTGCGCAGACAGATCAATACAGGGAGCGCGACCGCAGTGACAGGGGTGCCGAGAAGGAGACTGTGGCGTCCAAGATGCTTCGCCGGCAAAGCGTGTTCGCTAGCACGCCGCCAATATCTCGGTCTGCCTCGACACGTGAGCGTCGTCACAGCACCAGTCACGGAGCTGTTCCGGGAACTGAGCGCAAGTCATCACGGCGCAACTCAGTGGACGCCTCGCACGGTATCATGTCACCTCCCCCCGAGCCGGCAGATATTTCGTCCAAGGCTGCCAAAATCTTGGGTGTTGGCGGCGGTGACTTGGCTGCTGCTAAGCCGGGCAGGTTCTCTGGACTGTGGGGCAAGATGGCCAGCGGTGGCGCATCTGCAGCTGCTGCCGCTGCTGCTATTGGCACTGCGGCTGCTGGGGCACCCGACGCTGAAGAAGCCACTGGCGATCCTGAAGCAGCTGCCCTGGCTGAACAAGAAGCGCGCCGGGCTGCTCGCCGGGCCCGTCGTGCCGAAAAGGAAGCAGCTGATCGGGCTGCCGAAGAAGCGCGGCGCGTGGCCAAGGATGAGGAGCGCCGGGAGCGTCGCCGTCGCCATGAAGCCTCTGAACAGGCACGCAGACAAGAGCGCGAAGCTGCTGAGGCCCAAGAAGCACGCCGCGCTGAGCGTCGCGCTGCACGCGCGCGCGAGGAAGCTGAGCGGGCTGATCAAGAACGGGCTGAACGTGAACGTGAGCGAGCTGAGCGGCGCCGCGTCCGCAAAGAGCGCGAACGGCAAGAGACGGAGCGGCAGGCAGGCGGTGTTGACCCCGATGCAGAGGCGCGACGTGCAGCCCGGCGCGAGCGCAAGAGAGCCGAGGCAGCCGCTGCCGCCGCCGCCGCTGCCGCCGCCGCAACCGTCGCTACGGCAACCCCGCGTGAGAGTGAGCGCGAAGACGATGAGACACGTCGCCGTCGGCGCCACCACGAGCGGCGCGTGTCGCGAGACCTAGAGGCTGCTGCCCGAAGAGGCACGTCCGACGCCGAAGAAGTGCGCCGCGAGAAGCGCAGCTCAAAACAGCCGAGCTGGCCACACTCGGGCACATCCTCATGGGTCAAGGAGCACTCGGATGCACCCCCGCCCCCAGTAGCACAAGACGCCGAGGTTGCTGTGGCGGGTGATGGAAGCACACCAACAGATGATGATGGCGGAGTCCGTCGCGAACGTCGTGACCGCGGCGAGCGTGGTGAACGAAGCGAGCGCCGGCGCACTAGCCATAAATACTACGACGGCGATACAACAGGCGCCGAGCTTGACGATGATCGCCGACGGCGTGCTCGGCGGGAAGAGCGCGTACGCGAGCGTGACAAGTACAGTCGTGTGGAGCGCGAACGTGTCGACCGGGCTGAGCGGGCTGAGCGGGTTGAACGCTCAGACCGTGGCGACCGCGGTGACCGTGGCGACCGTGCCAGCCGAGGCGAGCGCGGATCAGATGGCAGCGATGAACGGCGCGGCGCTGCATTTATGGACGCAACTCCGCGCAGCAGCTGGTGGCGCAAGATTCGGGGCGCCTAATTGCGTCGCCCACCCCTTTCACTTTCTTCAATAATTAATGTTCGTCTTTTTTATTTACTTGTTGTTTTTGTTTAGCGTTACAAGTTTGGAAATATATTGGATACGGTAGCGAGCGGGGTTTCTTATTTGTTATTTTTTACTTTGATCTTGTTTTCAATACTGTATGAGCATGGACTGGAGCAATTTTTTGAATTCGGATGCTGTTTCTACTACATTTTGTTGATCTTTTTGTTTTGTCCTTGGTTTTTTCTTATATTTTGGCCGGGTCCAAAATCATTGTTCCTGTCAGCTCCTATACCCTGTCGTTGTTAAGTTAAGTCGATTGAAAATATGTACATTTGGAAGGCGTTGATAGAAGTGTGAACAAAAGACGCCGAAGAACAAAGCCGATAGGAACAATTTCACCTTGAAATGTCGGCAACACAAACGAAGACGAACCCAATTGTTACTATTGAACAACGAATAGGATGCCGTCTGATCATACGGACTACCAGAACCTGATGGGAAGCCAGACATCCTTATCGCTCGGCATGGTCCGCTTATATCCTACTTCTGGGCGCCATGAGATTAGCTTGTGGCCGGCTTACACGCAAAACCCACGCAGATGTATCTTATCGGGAGTTCCGATGGAAGTCTGCAACGCGGCACATTTCCGACGCACCCTAGCACCCTTGCTTCTCGCTTCTCGCTTTTCATAACAAGCAGACATCCAGGACCAGGGAATCAGAGAGAAGGGAACCGTCAGCCGCCGAAAATGGAGCCGCACTGCCTGCACCATGCTTATCGTCTATCAACTTCTACTCACTACTACTGAGAACGATAAATAGAGACAGCACCCGCCTTGCGTGTCTTCCATTCAGTCTAACTGCTCACTTCGACTACGATTACGTCTAAAACTACACCCGGCACGATGGAGTACGACCTTGTTATCACCAACGGCGTCTGCGTGACGGCCTCGGATGTGGCTGCCTTTGATATCGGCATCTGCGGCGAGAAGATTGTCATGTTGGCGCCGTCGGGCTCGCTGGCCTCAGCAACGACAAAAAAGCTTATTGATGCTGAGGGCGGCTATGT
This sequence comes from Ophiostoma australiae, assembly GCA_022392945.1. NCBI lineage: Eukaryota > Fungi > Ascomycota > Sordariomycetes > Ophiostomatales > Ophiostomataceae > Ophiostoma > Ophiostoma australiae. Next base: position 91,305 of record JAKRGJ010000009.1, read on the forward strand.
GATGCCCGGTGGTATTGACTGCCACGTCCACCTGGAGGAGCCGAGCATGTTCGGCAAGGGCTCGTCGGCAGATTCATTTGAGACGGGCACGCGGTCTGCCATTGCCGGCGGTACGACGACCATTGTGGCCTTTGCGCCTCAGCAGCGCTCCGAGCCCTCTCTGATTGCTGCACTCGACAAGGCACATGCACTAGCTCGTGGTAACTGCTATAGCGACTACGGATTTCACTTGCTGGTCGGCAATGCCGGCGACAAAGCCTTGTCGGAAGTGCCCCTATTACCAACCCGCGGCGTTACGTCGCTCAAAATCTACATGACCTATGAGGCGCTGCAGCTGCGCGACCACGAGATCCTGTCGGTGCTGGCAGCTGCGCGTCAAAACAAGGTGCTGACAATGATCCATGCGGAAAACGGAGACGTCCTGACGTGGCTGACGGAGCGCCTGGAAAAGCGTGGGCTTGTTGCGCCGCGCTACCACTCCAACTCGCGGCCGCCCATTCTCGAAGACGAGGCGACAAACCGTGCCATTTCACTGGCGGCGCTGGTGTTCCAGACACCGATTCTCTTGGTGCACATTAGCGACAGCGGAGCGACAAAGCGCATTCGTGATGCCCAGACGCGTGGCCAGCCCGTGTTTGCCGAGACGTGCCCTCAATACCTGTTTTTGACGCGCGAGGAGCACCTCAATGCACCACCCGGATTCGAAGCTGCCAAACACGTCTGCTCGCCGCCGCCGCGCGATAAGGCGGCACAGCAGGATATCTGGACTGGTCTGCGCAATGGTACATTCTCTGTGCTGAGCTCAGACCACTGCCCGTTCAACTTTGACGACGACGTGACGGGCAAGAAGACATGTATCTCCGAGGAGTTCCCCGTCGGCAAGTTCCGGCATATTCCCAACGGCATTCCGGGTGTCGAGACGCGCCTGCCGATGACATTCTCCGCTACGACAACACCCGAGGGCCGTCTTCCTCTGACTAAATTTGTCGAGGTCACATCTACAAACGCAGCCAAGCTGTACGGGCTGTACCCAAAGAAGGGTGCGATGATGCCGGGCCTGTCCGACGCGGACCTGGTGGTGTGGTACCCCAACAAGGGCTCCCCCAAGCGGCCCGCAGCACTGGACGGACTCACAATTACCAATAGCATGCTGCACCACGACGTGGACTACACGCCGTTTGAAGGCAAGCAGGTCGACAACTGGCCACGGTACACAGTTCTGCGTGGTAAGGTCGTTTGGGACCGGGACGGCGAGGGGATTGTCGGCGGCAAAGGATTTGGTCAGTTCGTGGAGCGCGAGAAGAGCGTGCTCAACGACATTTGGCAAAAGGTGGAAATGGACGGTGAATTTGACGAGGAGATGCTGTAGATGTAGTCAGTAGTTGTATATACATATATTCCGAAACTTTCGAAATTAAAATCATTGGAACAACACGACATTGTTATGTTTTGGTAGGCCGGCAAAAACGTGGTCACGGCGTGGCTAAAATGCGGTGCGGGTGTGCTGAAAACGTGCTGTGAGCGGTGCTAAATGGAGAAGGTGCGATGCAACAACGAAGGATGACTAGGTTCACGTGGTAGCAGAGCGCATCGCTACTGAAGGAAAATCAAATAGCCAAAGAGCTAAGTGCAAGCTACGACGGTGATCCGGTACCTTAATCTCAATTACCATAACCGTATTTCCACGGTACCAATGCGAGCCATCTTTTCATTTACGCAGCAATACTCATCGTTATTAAGAGCAGCGTTGCCATTGAGAGAAGATAAGATGGCCGGACGTTCGTCTTGAGGGAGCACGTCCTACCAAGCAGTATCTTCATTGTCCAGCATTGATAGCATTTCTTCAACTATGTCTGTTAGAAACTTGCTCGTCCTGGCCTTGAGTGCCAATAGTGCGGCGGCTGCTGTGCCCCGGACTCGATGCCGCTCTGCCCTGGCTCCTCTCCAGTTCCGCAACGGCTCTTTTCAGATCTCCGTCTTTTCAGATCTTCACCTTGGCGAGAGTGAGTTGAAGAGCCTCGGCGGTATAATAAAATTTACAGAAAAGATGAAAAAAGGCTAACAATAACAGACAGCTGGGACTCGTGGGGACCAGTGCAGGACGTCAACTCGGTGGGCGTACTCAACAGCGTGCTTGATGCCGAGAGCCCCCATCTAGTTGTGCTCAACGGCGACTTGATTACTGGCGAGAACTCATTCAAGGAGAACAGCACCGTCTACATTGACCAGATTGTAAAGCCGCTGGTAGAGCGAGGCTTGCCGTGGGCATCAACATACGGCAACCATGACAGCGACTACAACCTGTCGAGGACGGACCTGCTGGCTCGCGAGCAGCAGTACTTCCCACTGGCCCTGACACACAACATGCTGGCGGCCGAGGCAAGCATTGACGATGTCGGTGCCACCAACTACTACCTTCCCGTCTACGGTTCCGACTGTCCCAGTGCATTGGTTGTGCAGGATTCAAAGTACAACAATGGTGCGCGCACAGTGTCGTCGTCCTGCATCCCCAAGCTCCTGCTCTGGTTCTTTGACAGCCGCGGCGGTTTCGCCTACCAGAAGACAGACGCTTCGGGAGACCACATTGGTCTCCCTAACTGGGTCGATGAGCGCGTTGTTGGCTGGTTCGAGGAGACGCACAGCGAGCTGCACACTGAATACAAGACCAAGACTGGCGACAGTAATCTGCTGATCCCCTCGCTTGTATTTGTGCATATTCCGCCGATGGTGGCGTACGCCATGCAAAACAGCGCTCCTGGCGGTATTAGCCCCAACCGCGATCCCGGCATCAATGACGATGTACCGCTTGCTCAGCAAGGCCAAGGCTGGTGTGCTGACGGAACCAATGGTGATTCCAGCTGCTATGCCGCACAAGACGAGCCGTTCATGCGTGCTGTGTCGATCATTGGCAACGGCAAGGGTGTCATCGCCATGTTCTCGGGCCATGACCACGGCGATACATGGTGTCGGAAATGGGCCGAGGGTGAACAGCTAACGGGTGTCGGTGTTGTCGGTACGGGAGTGCATGTGTGTTTCGGACAGCACTCGGGCTATGGCGGATATGGCTCATGGACGCGTGGAGCGCGGCAGATCCGGATTGACGAGAGCGACCTTGCTTCGTCTATTGTCGAAACTGGTGCAAACGCAAACACCACCCGTCCCCCAATCTCAACATGGATCCGGCTGGAAACGGGGAATGTTGTGGGCAATGTGCGGCTGAATGCCACGTACGGGGAGGATGAGTACCCAGCGACACCTGATACATACAGCAGTTAAGCAGACGGGTGGCAATGTCGTGACTATGAAGTGGTTCCTGGCAGTCAGGCCATGGCGGCTTGACACGGCATAAGACTTAATCTCTAAGCATAGCAGAGTATCAGGCAAGTAATAGAAGTAGACAGGCACCATTCTACTGAAAGGCATACAGCTCCGCCGCCATAGCTACCCACAAGCTTTTATCTCTTATCAAAACAACCTGCAGCATTGCTTTTATTTACTTGTGTCTTTGATCTGATTTGCCACAGTGACCACTTGATATTACAAAAGATACAATAGCTGCAAAACACGGCATGCCCTATCTTTCGACCCAAGTATCATGATTAAAGGAGGCAAGCTGTATCCAACACATGCAGGCGAGCCCGAATAGTGCCATCACAGTGCAGTAGGCCGGATGTAGTCTGCAGCATCTAGTTGAAGGTGGTGCGGGCCGTGGCAAAGAAGGATAGTGAGGTGAGCTTTTGTTTTTATCGTAGGAGTTGTCTGAATATAGTAAATGGTCATAGATAGGTCTTGCAAGAGCGTCTGGGGTAAATTCTAGAGAGATATTGCGCCATGGTCTATACCATACATTAGAGTTGACGGGCTGGGGGTGATGGACGGGTGCCGATAATATTGGCAGATGTAGAACAATTGCATCGAGCTTGTATAGCCGGGCCTAACGTTAAATAGGTACTGGCGCTCTTATCTATTGATGTGTAGTACAGTGTGGTATATTCCTGGTGTTCTTGGTGGATGATAGAGTCAACCAAGATGACGCGCGGGAGATGCTGGCAGCACGGGATGGATGGAGAGGCTGAGAAGACGGGACGTGGGAAGCAATAGTAACATGGGAGACAGTTGAAGCGTGCGATTTCACATACAGCGATTCGTTGTTAAGCTTAGAAGCTTATCAGCTCAGATTCCAAATGACCACCAGTGCTTAATTACTAGGAGGCGGTGATGTAGGTGGATGTACGCCGTCTGGGATGCTATCGCGTGTGGTAGCGGGAGGACATCCAAACGGGCGGCAGGCATCGTTTCGGACGTTTGTCAACTTGCTAACGCGCTCTTGTTAAAGGGCCGGAGCGAAGCTTATTGGCATGCCAAGCTTGTTCCTATCAGCCAGTATCGGTCGCTGCCAACCACTACAGGACGGTGGATGGACTACACTGGTGAGCCGAAGAGAACAAGAGCTCGGAGGCCCCGATGCTTATATGGGATACTAACGAACGATCTCACGCAAATGCATTTTTTATGTGAGCCACCCTAGCCAACTCGATAGTATTCACCGGTGACAGCTAGTCAAGCTTTGCGTGTTTGCAGGTCAAGGAAGCCATCTGACATCAAATCGGCTTCATACGAAACCGCCTGCTACGAAGATTGAGGATCAATGGCCGATGATGCAAGTATGAAGGCGTCTGCTTCCTAGAAAGTCAATATTTTGGCTTGATTCTTATCCTTGTTATCCAAAGCCACTGTCTTTTTCAACTCCTATCAGATTCCATTACCTCATTGCCTTTCTCCATCTCCATGCCTGCCTCTATCTATTATCTACTATCTACAACCCCATGCTTATCTGCAGTGTCACTGTTACGCGTCCGGGAGAGCTTTTAACCTTGCAGTAATACATCGCTAATTTAGCATTCCACTATATATGAGGCTATCGCTTTATTCTCCCTCGGTGAACGATTTCAGTTTAGGGATTAAAAAAGAAGAAAAAGAAGCCACTAGGAAAAGAAGATCTACGCGGTAGAAGCGGATATCCTTCTAGAAGGACTGTAAAGACAGCAAAGCATGCAGAGCGGACGTGGAATATGGCATTGAACATGCATGGAAGGCATACTACTTGGTGTTAAAAGGCGCATTACGCAGACACGGCGTAACCACTCGGGCAAAGATTTTGATATGTGAGATATTCGACGTGATAGTGGTTTGGGACTTGATGATATGCAACCACACCGCCCGATCATGCCAACGGTCTGGTTTGTGTAGCATCCCGGGAAGCCAAGAGCCAAGTCGAGGCTGTCGATGTAAAAGTTTTCTACTATTCTCCATTGCCCATGCGTTGTCGAGATGACGAGGCACGGTCTCACACAATACAAGGATCAAGCTTCCAGGACCGACAAGGCCGTCGGTAGACGCACTCTGTCAAGCCAATGCACGTCTGCAAGTCTGGCACCCTTGCAGCATAGTTGTGCTTATTCCGTACACCGTACGTTGAGGGTGTTTATATTAATACTCTTTTCTAATTGGTACTCATTCCTTCTGGAAAAGTTCCATGCAGGTGTTGCTTTCCACCTTGCGATCCGAGCTCTGCTTGAGACAGACTCTGCCTGTACAAAGTTTAGACTGATCAGACGTGATCTCGGTAACCCATCGAGGCAGTGTCTTTGAGTCATTTTTATCAACCTGCACCTCGTTGGCTGGCTTGCCGACGAGAAGCCAGCTAGCGGTTGAAGCAGTCGAGCGTGGTGAACATGTGTTTCATGGTCTACAGCCACGATTGCTGCTGCTGGCTGCTTTTCCTACCGACTCACAGGGTGGCCTCTGCACGGCCGACCGAGACCGAAAACCGGAGGGTGTGAAGTTTCGCAGTTTAATGATTGTACAGCAATGATAAGAGTCTGCCCGTTGGGCACACAGTGGTACGCATGGTAGATAGCACATGGCGCATCGGGGGCATCCCGGTGGCGGTGTCTTACTGATTGTTTCAAAGTTGAGGCAGATGTAGTCGGTCGTAAGATGGATAATTCTCGCGATAGTCGAGTTTATAGGATGACTAAGCAGTGCGTGGTTGCTGGGAGCTCGTTGCTGGACGAAGTCTCGTGGTCTCGTGAGGAGGTTGTCTGGATCGCGCTTTCCTGCCCTCCTTTCTTTCCGTTATTAACGATCCTAGGACACTTACAGCGTGGGCAGAAGCCCAATTTGGAAGGTGCACAAGTGTGGATTCGCGCGACTTAAAAGGAACGTCTGACTGAGACGGTATATTCTTGAAGCTTGTCATGAAAGAAGTGAAGCCAACACTTTGCAAAATACTAAGTGTTGCGGTATTAAATGTATCGTGAACGACGGAATGAAACATAGAGAACTGTTAAAATAGCTATCGGGCAAAACAGGCGAGTCAAAGAGAACAAATAAAATAAGAGAAAGCAAAAAAGAAAGCAAAAAGGAACTTCATGATTTGGCTGTTCATCGAGCGAATGAGAGAGCAGTGATAAGAGCTCGTAGGAGCCAGGGTGTGCGGAACATTGCCTCCCCTGCGTCCCACTTCTCTTCTTCACCAAGGTTACGTCGAAAGCCTGAGGCGCTTGAGCGACGAGTGTGCTTAGTATCTTTTCCCTTTTACTTCAGCCTGCCTACGGAAAATTCAATGGCACTATTGACGGGAGTGCTTTGTGGAAATATTGTATTTACATTTATTCACCCGATCTCTCTACAGAGTACAGTACTTTGAGCAGCAAGGCCGTACTATGTAACTCCGTATGATCAGATTCCGATCAGCTTGGTTAAAGTGAACGCACGCAGGAAAGAAATCCTGATAGGAAAGAGTCTGTGCAGAGTAGCGACACAGTACAAGCCGTGGCGGCGGGCAGGGAATAGGGACGCAAGAAGAGTGAACACCACAGCAAGGAAGCTGAGGACACTAAAGCAAGCCACCTGCATCGACGTGCTTCGGGGTGTCCTGTTGGTGCAAGCTCACCTGATAGCGTCCGACTTTTGTTGATCGCTTTGCATTAGTTCAGAGAAGTTGAACGGCTTGCATACATAGTAGTGCAGCTTATCATTACAAGCGCCGGAGTGCTGCTCATCTTGCAAAGCCGAGAGGGTTAACTAATCTGTAAGATACATAGTATGAATCTAGTTGTCGTCGGAGGCGCGGTTAGAGGCTACCCCATATTCTCCAGGTCTGTAGACGTTGTAGAATGCAGTCCAGCAATCTATTACGTATACAAATGACTGCTGAGAGTGTCTGATATCATGAGACGGGGGAGAGCTTGTTGCATCAGTGGATCACTCCTATCGGAGGATTGAGTAATACCGGATATAATGTACCTACAAAAAGTAGTGGCACTGCTGTGACTACAGGGTGCATAGTGCAGTGCAAGTTCTGGTGATCACGACATTGATAGCGTCGACAATCCGTCGAAATTCGCAATGCAAGACAGCGGTTCTGTAGAGCGTAGTCAGATCGCCCAATTAAAATGCAAACCTGCAAATTGCAACGGGCGTCGGTTGGACTGGCCAAGACGGCCAAGTCGGAATAAACTTCTCACTACCCTCCTGTTAGACAGGACAAGACAAACAAGAGATCTTGTAGCGTCTAAGCAATGCTTGTGCTGGACAGTACTACGCACTACATGGGGCGAAGGTCGTCAATCTGGGCACAAGGCCTGGGCATGACAGGGCCATGTCTTGGAAGCAGCAGCAGTGACAAAATACCCGGCGCAGCGAGTGAGACGGTCTAGAACCTCAGTGGGAGCTCGATTTAATATCCGAATACATACATAGTACTGTACTATTGTACATGTTCTGTATCGTGGTGCAGTAATACAGAGTACAGAAGTGCCAGCAGAGAGGTGAATACTCTGCGGACAGTCCAAGAGCGAAGCTGGGCGACCTGACCGATGCAGACACAGCGCACGACAGCGCCCGGCTCGCAGAGCTTGATTAAGTACACTCTGCTTTCTCTGTGCACTCCGACTGCATTGGAATCAATGCCTTGTCACCACCTCATCTCGCCGCCACCATGACTCGACGACAACGGCGACGACGACGAAGCACGAGAGCCAGCCAACGCAACAGCAGCCGCTACTACGTACTATGTGCCCCATCAAAGCGCCACCGCAGCACCACCAAGATAAAGATATGTAGCCAGTTCGCTTGCGCCGTGAAATAAATTAGGCTTTGGAGTAGACACGGGATAAACACAAACCCATGACCGTACTATGTATTACTCCCATGTCTCATGTGCCTGCTTATCAGCGGTACGTACTACGACGGTATCTCTGGTCTTTCCCTAATCAGACGAGGCTCCACCTGACCCGCTCGGGGGCATCCCGCAAGATAGTGGTGTACACAGTGTTCTCTGGAATACACTGTATCACTGGGCAGTGAATACAGTGCGAGTGACTACACGTCAATCGATAGCTCTCACGACAAAGAAGACGCTGGGCACGCAATTGACATGTCCCCCAGATAAGCCCTCATCAACAGCACGATGTCTTGCTGTCTTGCTGTTTCGATGCCTCGATGTGTTGTTGATGCGTTTTCGAGGGATCTTGTGTGTACTGGGTCTTTGTCTCGGTCTTACCGCTTGCTGCCACGGCCGCCTTTTCCCTCTGGCATCCCACGATAGTTGCAATGGAGATAGCCCCAGCAGTCAGCATAAACACTGCACAGTAGACAACATGACGACCCTACTATGCACAAGTACTGTCTGATGTAGATACTATGTATCTTATGTCCTTCCAAAAAGCCTGGCCGGGCCTACATAGTACAATAGAGGGCAATATTGCATGAGACATTGGGGGCCAGTCCTTTAGATTTCAAGGCCATGGATTCGTATGCCTGGCAGTGATAACGATAAAGATAGTGACAGTGATGTGATAGTGATCGCAGACGAGAGACGAGATGAGATGGGGTAATGAGATTAGCAGAGAAGCAAGCTAGCAGAGAAGCGACGATGTCACTGCCTGCAAAAAGATACCATGTACATGGTACACGCGAACGGGGATCTGATTCCATTGCTTCAGCTGCGACTCTGTATTATTGCAGTCGGCATCCCGCGCCAATACTACAGTATCTCAGTACGACGTCTTGTATCTCAGCAGAGCAGGAGCCAAGCACTGGAATAGACCACACGAGCACACTACAGAGGACAAGCATTCAGCGATGCAACCACCAGTTTGCTCGGCGGTGCCGAAGCGGGTCTGCTCGGCCAATTTGTCGAAAGAAGACGTGCATGCGGCGGCAGAGACAGGCAGGGACGAGAAGGGGACAAGCTGCGAGCAAGCAGCTTCAGGGTCTGTCTAATCCGTACAGAACTGTAAGAGAGTATGCTAGAGCCTGGCCTGCACATCGGCGCCCATCCTTCACATGGCTATAACCGTTGTAGACAAGCTTCGTCCAAGAAACAAGACACAAGACACAAGAAACCAAGCAACCAGAACCGAAAACAGTGCCCAGCAGCCAAGAAGGCACGCGCTGTTCCAAGAGTCTGGCCCGTCTTGGGTCCTAGTCTTGAGAGGCTTGTTTCTTCTCGGGGTATAGGCTAGCACCGGTCTATCTTTTGCTTGTCGTGCTTGTCCTGCTTGAATCAGCGCGTGGCATGGCAATGCAGATCACGTTATGCACGCGGGGGCTGTTATACTTGACGGCAATTTATTGCACTTCTCAGGCTACACATTACATAGTACATACAGTACTTACACAGCACGAGACACCCGAGACGGCTGCATTGTGTTCTCGCTCAGGCTGCGGCCTTAATGACCGGGAAACAAAGAAATGGCGACAAAGGTGCAACCACGAACAACCAAGCTCTCAGACCAAGGATCTCAGACATGTCGAAGACGGGGTTCCCGGCCAAACCAAGGCCAGCGATAACAGATCGAGCAGGGGTGCTAACGATCCTGACCGACGGCCCAAGAGAGAAAGACGGGGCGTGAGCAGCAGCGCATAGACCACTCTCGAACTTTGTCTACTTTTCCGTCCATGGCCTGGGGAGCCACTGGCAAGCCACGGCCACTGACGAGCCGATTCCTATTCTTCCTTACGTCTTCCATGGGACGAGGCTGCTGGGCTGTCAGCAGCATCCTCGGTCACCCTTCTGTCGAGTATGGGGGCAGACAGGTTTCTCCTCCTCGCAGGATATTATCGTACTATGTATGCACAACCACAGTCACAAGTAGAATATGTCTCTTGGATGTAAACTGATACAGCAAAGACGGGCGATCTTCGCGCCAGCACTCTCTTCGGAGTGGTCTATCCTCGTCGTCTATCGTCTCTAAAGACACCCCGTCCCGCGGGAAGAAGAAAACATAACAGCAGCTAGCAGTGTTATTGCTTCCATCTTTCTATGTTCTTGGTCTACGCTGGCAGCTACTGTCTGCCTCTCTGTCTACTGTGCACTAAGCAGCCTTTCTGTCTATCTCTGCCTCGACTTGGTGTGGCTGTTTATATCCATCTGCTGCAAGTACTGCCATGCTGTTGGTATGTCTAAAGTACTGCAGTCGTACAAGGTCGCTCCTTCTGTGGTTGCACTTGGAATCAATACTGAGTATGGAAAGTAGCAAGTACGCCCGATATTACCTTCTTCTTTCATAACACCCCATGCTCTGCTCATACTACATAGTAGTATGTACTCTGATCCTCTGCTCCTACCGGCCTACCGCATACAGACTACAGTCGCAATATTATGTATTAACCCCATCTCTTACTTACACCCCCCTCGATCCTTATACGATGTAATCCTCTTTACACAGTAGTGAGTAGAGCTCGGTCTATGTTTATGTCTTGTCTTTCCGTGCCACCCCCATATGCTACCTGACTCTGCGTATCCTCCTGGACCTGCTCGACTACGTACTTACATAGTATTACTGGGTCTTACTCTGTCACTACACCCCCCCCCTCCACAATCCTCCTCTCGCGTCTGCTCTACCCACTACCATCCAGTGTACCTCCTCCTCGCCTCTGTCTACCTCTCCCTCTCTCTCTATCCCAACTATTTATTACCTCCCCCTCCCCTTCATCTTTCCCCCTTCTCCTCTCCTCGACATCCACCCCTGACACCAACAACCAACCACATCGACAACCGTCAACATGTCAAAGGAAGATGCAGAGGTCGCTGGCCTCCCTGACTACGAAGGCAGTCATGACCACCACACCCGTGAAAAGGCCCCCGAGGGTGCTGCTATCCTCGGCAGCGTCGAGCGTGCCGAAGAATATGGCTACGTCGCCCGTGGGTATGTTTTTATTCCCTCCTCTTTTGTCTCTATGTCCGACTTTTGCATTCTATAACAGTTGTGCTAACGGTCAGTCTGAAATCCCGCCACATTCAGTTCATCGCCCTGGGCGGTACCATTGGTACTGGTCTGTTCCTCGGTATCGGCTCTGCCTTTACCCGTGCCGGCCCCCTCTCTGTCCTGCTCGGCTACACCTTCACCGGTCTCGCCGTCTTCGCCATGATGCAGTGTCTAGGTGAGATGGCCACCTGGCTGCCTCTGCCTGGTGCTATCCCCCAGTTCTGTGCCCGCTACGTCGACGATGCTCTCGGATTCGCCGTCGGCTGGAACAACTGGTACGCTTCATCCATCACCATTTGCGCTGAAATCTCCGCCGCTTCCGTCGTCATCGGCTACTGGCCCGGCGCCGCCGACATTAACGTCGCCGCCTGGATCACGCTGATTCTCGTCTTTGTCCTGTGCCTCAACATCTTTGCTGTCGCCATCTACGGTGAGGCCGAGTTCATCTTTGCCTCGCTCAAGATCATCACCATCCTCGGTCTGCTGCTCATGGCTTTCATTGTCATGCTGGGCGGCAACCCCAAGCACGAGCGTCTGGGCTTCTGGTACTGGCAGCACCCTGGTGCCATGAAGGAGTACGATGGCACTGGCAACACCGGCCGTTTCCTCGGCCTGTTTTCCACCCTGGTCAACGCTGCCTTCTCGTACGGCGGTGTCGAGCTGGTTGCTGTCGCTGCTGGTGAGGCCGAGAACCCCCGCAAGAACATTCCCAAGGCAGTCCGCCGTGTCTTCTGGCGTATCCTGTTCTTCTACGTCCTCGGTTCCCTGGCCATCAGCTGGCTCGTGGCCTCGGACGATGAGCGTCTGCTGAGCGCCCAGGCCAGCGGTGCTGCCGGTGCTGCCCAGTCCCCCTGGGTTATTGGTATTGAGAACGTCGGCATCAAGGTCCTTCCCTCCATCATCAACGCCGTCATTCTGACCTCGGCTGCCTCATCTGCCAACGCCTTCCTGTACACCGGCTCGCGCTACCTGTACGCCCTGGCCCAGAACGGCCAGGCCCCCTCCATGTTCCTTCGCTGCTCCAAGCGCGGTGTCCCCTGGGTCGCCGTTCTGGGTACTGCTCTCATCGGTCTGCTGACCTACCTGTCGGCCGGCAGCGGCGGTGCCTCGCAGGCCTTTGAGTGGTTCCAGAACCTGACCACCATTGCCGGTCTGTTCACCTGGTGCTCCATCTGCGTGTGCTACCTGCGCTTCTACGCCGCCCTCAAGGCCCAGGGCATCGACCGCAACACGCTGGTCTTCAAGAGCCGCTTCCAGCCCTACCTGGCCTGGATCTCGCTGTTCTACTTTGCCGTCATCATCCTGTTCAACGGCTTTGACGTTTTCGTCCACGGCCACTGGGATGTCAGCAGCTTCATTGCCGCCTACATTGGCATTCCCATCTTCTTTGGCCTCTACCTGTTCTGGAAGGTTATTAAGCGCACCAAGATCCGGACGCCCATGGAGGCCGACCTCCACACCGGCAAGGCCGAGCTCGATGCCGAGGACAGCAGCTGGCCCGTGCAGACGCCGCGCAACGTCCTGGAGCGCATCTGGTTCTGGATTGCATAAGCGGTTGTCTCTTGTTCCATTTCCACCTTGCTGGCCACTCGTTGGTCTCTTCTCTCGCAGTTCGCTGTACTCTTTTGACATGATTCCCCAAGCATACAATGTCTTTGTTTGATAAAAAATATAGCAAAATATAAGTTGATTACATACTTCTGGCGCACACACATGTGATATATATGATTTTATTGTTCCACAAACACACAGACACGAGTACAACCATGGACAGTTCTAGTGGTGTTTGACGGCACTTGGTGTAAGCGTCCCCCGGATTATGGGTTGGATTATGGGTCTCAGCCTTACGCCACACTGCCCAGTGCTACTGGTTTTTCTATATGTCGACCATTATGTGTCATAGATTTCAGATTCAAGGCTTGCTTCTGGGGATTCTAACTCTCTACCCACTCCGCTTATTTCCTTGCTTCCATCATTTTTCTGTCTATTCCCGTCCCGTCTTTTCCTTGCCCGTATCTGCACCAGGTACTCTTTTACATTGTAATTTGGCTCTACTGGGACTTTTCCAGGTGAGTCGCCTCGGCATCGACTTTTTCGACCTTGCCCAGCTCCTCGATGTTCGAAAAGTCCGTCGTCCCAAATAGCTCGTCCATGCGCTCCAGCGAGATTCCCTTGGTCTCGGGGATCCAGAAGGCCATGACGCCCATGGCAAAGCAAAAGGAGCCGTAGATAAAGTACGTGCCGTAGCCCGTCGGGCCGCCCACATTAATCAGCATCTTGGGTGTCACCAGCGACACCACGAGGTTGAACAGCCACTGCGTCGCCGCCGCCAGTGATACATTGTAGCCGCGAAGCCGGTTTGTGGGGATCTCCGACACGTAGATCCAGCACACGGGGCCCCAGCCGAACTGGAAGGCAGCTGCAAACAAGTACACCATAACGAGCGCGCCATAGCCCGCGCCAGGGATGGCTGCCCCCGCGACAGGGGGGTCGAAACGCACATAGAAGCCCAGGTAGAACATGCAGATGCACATGAAAAACGCCGTCCACACAAACGACCATCGCCGGCCGAGCGTGTCGGCCAGGAACGTGATGAAAATGCCGCAGCTCACCATCTTGACAATGCCGTAGACACCTGTCGCCAGCAGCGACTGTGTCGTGCCGGCGACACCCAGGGCTGTGAAGATGGTCGGCGCGTAGTAGTTGATCGCGTTGGTGCCCGTCCACTGCTGGCACACCATGAGCCCAATCGACAGCAGCGCGCGCTTGCGGTTCGCCGGCACCAGCCAGCACTCCTTGTGCATCGCCCAGTAGCCCGTGCCGTGGACAGAGCGGTTCTCCTCTTCCAGCTGCACGCGCAGCTCCATCAACTCCTGCTGGACGTACGGATGCGCCTCGGGCAGGTGGCGCACACTCGCGAGCACGCGCGAAGCTTCTTCCCAGTTGTCCTTGCCGGCAAGCCAGCGCGGGCTTTCTGGGCAAAACATAATACTGACAAAGATGAGCACCGGCGGCAGTGACTGCATGGCCAGCGGCACCATCCACGACGCGCGGCCGGGCAGGTGCAGCAGCGAGCCATAGTCGATGAAGAAGGCAACCATGGCGCCCATTGTCTCAAACAGCTGGTAGAAGCCGATGAGAAGTCCGCGGATGGCGCGCGGCGAGTTCTCCGACACATAGGTCGGGGCCAGCATAGTGGCGCCGCCGAGACCGAAGCCCTCCACAAACCGGCCGATATAAAAACACACAAGACTTCCGTACGACAGAGCCTGCAAAAGGCCGCCGATAAATGCAAAGACGGAAATGGTGAGCAGGCCGATTTTGCGGCCGAACCGGTCGCCAATAGGGTTGGCCACAAGCGCACCCAAAATGGCACCAGCCTGCATGGTGGTAACGAGGTGGCCCGACAGGTTGGCGGCGGCCTGTTTGTCGAGACTGTTGAGGCCGAACTCACGCTTGAAGTCGGGCATGGTCAGGACGCCGCCAATAATGCCGGTGTCCATGCCAAAGAGAGTTCCGCCAAAGCACGCGGCAGCGGCGAGGGCAAAGACGCGCCAGTTGTAGATCTCGGGGGGATCGAGTTTGGCGGCATCGTTGCGCACGATATGGCGCACAAATGCGGCCATTGTAGATGTTTTCGGCTCGGCAGTGATACTAGACGGAGAGCTGTGAAAATCGGAGACGGGGGAGCAGCTGACCCAGAGAGAATGCAAAGTATCAAGACTGTAGAGGTAACCGATCTTGTTTTTAAGACGCAGGGGGTTCGGCGGTATATATATCTAAATAAATTACACACATTGCACAGGAGGAGATACTAAGGCCATGGAAGAAGGGATGCCCAGATACGTATTACGACGTATACGGGTAGACTGGCCGACAGACAGACGAGCTTGCCCCCATATGCTGCACCATACACTGCAACGTTCTATACAGTCCAGCACATTTGCTTGCGGTCGATGGCTGAGATATCTCGCGCACACAAGAGACAGTCAGCTGGACCGCACAAAGACGGATGTTACTGTACCAAGCACAGGTTTACTAGCCAGCTTCTCCTACATAGTAAGTCACACAGATGACCAAAATCAGTAAAGTGACAAAAGGAGAAGAGAAGACGGGGATCATCCGTCAATTTAGCCTGAAGTCGGCATTTTATTCGGGATGATATTGATGGATGTCACACTGCCTGGCTCCATAGGCACAGGTGCGCACAACAATCAAGGCCAGGCTGTGAGAGGTGGGAAATAAGAGATCGGGGAGATAACAAGGTTACAGAGTGTTTGTGCTACTCAAAATACGGGGGAGTGTCTGGGGAAATGAGGGGGAGGAGGAAAAAGGACAGGCAAAAAGGATGGTGAAATGAGGGGATGTGGAGAGACGGCGATCATTTGCAAGGACAGAAACACTCTGCTTTGAGCGTGCTTCTAGCTTGTTCTTATGTCGAGTCCCTCTATCCGCTCGATGTCTTTTTGTCTTTTGCCCTGCGCAGCTATATGCTGCTGGTCTCTCGCGCGGCCAGTCGGCTTATCTTCAAGCGAGCCGAACCACTGCCACAGCGACTTCTCGGTACATTGCCTATGTAGTTCTTCCGGGCGCCTCAAACCCTGACTGTCTCTGTATTTAATCACGTTGGGGCCGTTTGTCATCTGCATGCGCTCACACCTCGTACCTCAATAACATCGTGAGATCGTCTGTCTGTTTGGATTAGTCATCACCGTTAACAACAACGTCAAGTTGAATACACGCCAAGTGAAGTCAAGCCAAGGCTATCTACACAAACAAGCTTCGACCCAGCCAGTCACTCCTAGTCTATAAGCTCTCCTGCTTGGCAGCATGGCTTTACGCCACAGCGCATCAACCACCGGAACGCCTCATGCCGAGGCACTTTCACAGCGACCACGCCACGTTCTTTAAGCACGGATCCATCTTGCACCCTGCCAATCTACAATAATACATGACTTGCGCACTCCACCGCACATCCACGGGTCTGCATGGTGGACCGAGTTCTCGTCGTCGGCACCACCACAAAAGCATCGCCAACGCCCAGCTCTCCACCAATCACCGGGATTATGGTTTAGTGGCTAGAATACCTCGTTGTGGCCGAGGAGACCCGTGTTCGATTCACGGTAATCCCACAGTTATTTTTTGCTGATTTCAGCTTCATAATGTGGTCAGCGAACTGCATCGTACCGTTTTGCATTTTTGATGAATTCTGCACCGTAGAATTTGCATTTATTACGTAAGTTTTGTACAAGTGGGTCCCCTACTTTGCAGCATCTGCCAGTACTGACGATATGTGCTGATTTCTAGAAGAGTTTACGAAGAGAATTTCAAAAAATATGTACCGAAAATAAGCAAAAATAAAAATAAAGGAAAGGGCAACGAATAACATCACTGAACCAAGTTAAAGACAGCAAAAATATAACCAAAAAATAAACTGTGGGATTACCGTGAATCGAACACGGGTCTCCTCGGCCACAACGAGGTATTCTAGCCACTAAACCATAATCCCAATCATTCGGATAGTCCTTATTGAAGTGGGCAACCGTTAGATACGGTTATGTACGGGGCCGCATTCTTTGTCTTGCCAACAAGCGTCCAATAATGACTCAGCCTGTAACGTGCGTCTTTGTTTTCTTATTTGTTTTGATATCATTAGGGCTTGTAAATGCTCCCTAATTTTTGTTTTAATTTCCCAGACTTTCTCATTTTGTCACAGTATTTCTCTGTTACAGTTGGTTTTTTCTTTTGAATAATACTGCATAGGTTTTATTTGCACCGTGAAGTATTGAATAAAATAATAAAAGTCCGAGAATACTTACAATAAATATGTGACGAGAAAAAGATGGAAAGGATAGAAACACTTCACAACCTATTAAAACGCACGGCAGCTTGAGTTTGAGGTTGATTTTAATAGCACGTGTGTATCGCGTTGTTGTACCAACTCTCAGAAACACATTATGACATTGTCACATCATCGAAAGACTGGTATAATTTAGACCGGGATATATTAGGAAACTAACAATACAGTACATGGCAAGTATCAAGACCAATCGATACCTGATGCAAAGACAATAAATAAAGCCCAACGCCGACTTTTATGTAGCTTGCCGTGGCGACGAAGCCGGAACAAACGAAATGATAAAGGCATCTGAGTAGAAAAGAGAAGAAAACAAAGAGAATATGAGAACAAGCAGAAACGACAAATAGCAAGAGAGTACATATCGACTCGAAGCCGAGAAATAAAACATAATAGAAGAATATTGTAAACAAGAAAGAGATGACAAATGAAATGGCAAGGAGTGAGAGGCAGCTCAGTATAAATCCGAGCTATAGATGGGTGTGTAGAGGAGGATGGAGGGATCAAATATCGGTATAAGTCCGATACAAGGCTCTAGAGTCTGGTCCGTCTATTCCGAAGAAACTTGACAACGTGGCCGTTGCTAAATACAAAGTAAAGACAAAGATACTTTTCGTTTGTTCGTGACGCGTGTATCGAAATGGTGTCCATAATCGAGATTTGGTGTAGCGGCGCTGACAGCAGTCCCGGCGTGTTGCCAAGCTGTGTGTGTGTGTCGAGATTGTGTTGTAAGGTCGTCTAGCTCGTAAGAGGGTATATTTTCGAAGCAAGGCAGAATAAGCAATAAGCAGAAGCATGAAGCAGAACCAGAAGCATGAAGCAGAACCAGAAGCAGAACCAGAACGAGAAGCAGAACCAGAAGAAGAAGAAGTAGGAAGCAAGTGGCAAACAGCAAAGACGAGAGCTCAACAGCCCTGTCTGTTCCTTCTATCCCATTTCTTTTCTCTAACCAGAATATGTTTGAACACATGGAAAATGAAAGTCGAAAGGCGAAAGTCAAAAGTCAAAGAAATGACAAAAAGACGATGAGACAGGAACGCCGTTGAGAATCAGCAGAGGTGAACGACAAAGAGGCCGAGACAGAGACACAGACATCTACAGTGCCAAGTCCTTAACCTCAGAGATGCTGCGATGCCGCTTGTGGCTCAGTGTGCTGCCGCTGCCGTTGTCGCTACCGCCGCTCGCCACACTGCCGCTGGCCTTGCGCTTCTGCGCCATCATCTCTAGCGGGCTGCGTGCCGCCGCAGCGGCGTGTGACAGCATCATGCGCTGCTTGGGCCGGCGTGGCGGAGTAATGGGCGTTGTGACAGCCTCGAGACTGCCGTTGCGGATGCCTCGCAGCGTGCCCATGTTGAGCGGGCCCGAGAACGCAAGCGACTCGGCCGTGGCCTTGTTGCTGTAGATGAGTTGCTTGTCGATCTGGTTACGCCGGAAGGCACTCACGGCATCCGAGTTCTTGCCAAAGTGTGCCAGGAGTGGTGGCAGCGCATCTTCGTCGCTGTCGTCTGCACCGTCAGCGGTACCTGCGGCAGCTTCAGAAGTCATCTCGATCTTGCCATCGCCCTTGTCGTCCTTTTCCAGTGCGCTCTCGTCTTCCTCTTCGATGCCCTCCAGGCCGGTGAGGCCCATGAAGCCGTTGAAGCCGCTGCCTAGCCCGGCGTCGTCGCTACCGGCAGTCAGGGACGTGCGACGCGATATGGGTGTGTTGTTGTTGCTGCTGAAGTCGCCGAGGCCACCAAGACCGCTGCCGCCGCTGTCAAATATACTGGAGAAAAGCATCTCGTCAATGGCGCTAGTGTCGCCGGAAAAGAAGATACTGTTGCCATTGGCAAGCGGTGTCTGGGTGGTAGAGTCGTCGCCGTCGCCAATGGCCTGCAGGCCGTTGGTTAATCCCATTAGGAACTCATCGTCAGTCTGCACATGCAGGTCCGCCTCAGACAGGCTAAAGAGTGCGTCTGCGGGGTCGGTACCGTCGGCCGAGTTACGGTCAAACTGAATAAAGTCCTCAATGCGCAGGTTGCACTCGCCCTCGTCCTCCATAATCTCGCCCGAGAAATCGCTGTCGTCGCCCAAGAAGTTCTCGGTTGTCATATTGGCCGGGAAGAAAGCCTCGATAGGGCCCACGTTGTGTGACTGGATGTAATCGCCAAACGTCTGCGATGAGATCATGGCACTCATCATGACGGCACCGCTTGAGCTGATTAGCGGCGACGACTGCAGCATGCCGTTGGTGTTTGATAGGTCCAAAGATTCTTGGCCGTTCAGAAGAGCGTTGAACTGTGCATCCAGTTCGGCAGCAACGGCGGCGCTGTCATTGCCAAAGCCAAGGTTGTTGTCGCTGTCGTCGTTGATTCTCTCTGCTTGGGCAGTACGCTTCTCGGGTGTGAAGATGACCATCTTGCCCGAGGCGGGGTTGATCATAGCCACAGGCCGCCGGGAGCGAGGGGTGAAGAAGTAGCGGCGCACACGGGGCAAGCGGCGCTTCTGGGGTGTAACAGACATCTTGGAGTCGGAGTCGGAATCGGACGAGTCGTCATCGTCGCTGTCAATGTGGCGCATCATGCCGCGGCGGCCGTGCGCGGGAATCGGGGGTGCTTCGTCCTCGGTTGTGTCGTCGTCGCCGTCGCCGCCGTCTGAGTCGTAGCCTTCACCATTGCTGGTTGCATCTGCAGCCTCTGCACGAGGGGTCGATGGGGGCTTTTGCATAGGCTGGTCGAGGAGCGCAGCAAAGAAATCATCATCCGCCTGGTCGGCGTTGTTGTCGTTGTTTTCGTCGGCGTTTCCGTGCTCAAAGACGGCATGGTAGTCCCAGAATGACGAGCTGACAGACGAGTCTGATTCATTTTCGATCTCGCGGCGGAATGCGGGGTCTAGCTGGTTCTGCTCAACGAAAATGTCTGGGAAAAAAGTGCTGTCGTTGGCAGCTTCTTCGTCGCTGCTGGATGAGTCGTCGCTGTCAGAGTCGGGCACACCTGCAAAACGGACCTGGCGCTTGCCGTTGTTGTTCAAGTTGGCATCGGACTCGGAGATGCCGTTCCAGCTGTTCAGGTCATCGTTGTTGTTGGCGGCATCCTCAGCATCGGCGTCATTGGGGGGGTTGATGCCTATGGCGATCAGTGTGGCCTCGTCCAGTTCGCCGAGGTCAAAGTCAGAGTCGGAGCTGCTGCTGCTGTCGTCGTCGTCGTCGTCGTCATCGAGACCACCGGCATTGCCGTCATCATCGTTGCCATCGCCTTCTTGGTCGGCATCCTCCTCCTCGCTCTGGATGCCGCTGTTGCTGCTGTTGGCCGCGACTGCGGCAGCAGTGACGGGGCTGGATCCAGCGGGCCGGGGAGAACGGCCAAGGGTGTGGCGGTTTTTTGTCTTGACCACTTCCTTGATAATGTGCTTCTCCTCGGCCGCCACGATTTCATCCTCGTCGTTGTCGTCCGAGTCACTGACATCGTCGAGAGCAGAGTAGCCACCGTCCGACGAGAGGTCGAGAGAGGACGAGACGTCCGAGTTGCGGCGGCGGCGCTGCTTGATTGCAGCCTTGCCAGCCTTATGGCGGGCAATGCCCTTGACGTTTCCGCTTTTGGGCATTGTGCTTTATGTGTGATACGAAGTGGGATGTAATATGTGTGAAATGCAGGATGACGATGTGTGTTAAGCGAGGGATGTAGTGCGGGACAGGGATAAATTTCTTCTTTTTCTGTTTTTCCTGTCGAGTGTGTGAGGGGAAACGGGGAAGATTCTGCAGGGGTAATGGTATGACGCCCACAAGAAAAAATTGGCGGTGAAAAAGACGAAGCAAAAGAGGTGGAGAGAGGGACAAAGTACAACTTTGAAAAATAAGGAAAGAGTGAGAGGATATAAGAGACGTGAGAGTCACTATATAGAGGGGGGATGCTGAGGCTGAACGTGATATTGTCAACCAAAACGAGATACTGCCTGTCCAACAAGAGCAAGCAGGTTTCTGTAAAGCAGGCTATGATGAATATGATTCACGATCTTGTGAAAAAGACGGCCTATTTGGGCGGTGAAAGACGATAGAGGGGGGGTGGATCGAGGAGGAGATTAGGATATGGGGATATTGTAGCCGTTGCTGTGCGGTAACTATTCGAGGGGTCGAGGCCCGGGAAGACAAAGTAAATAGATGTGTAGGATGCGGTTTGAGGAGGCGATCGTGGCCAACGTGTGTGTGATGTGTTGCTGGTTCTTGGTGTCCAGGATAAAGCCCAAGATGTTTGGCGATGTCGATGTCGAGGAGAGGGGATGGAAGCGATAGTTCCGGGGCACGGGCGAGGCGAGGCAGACGTTGAGCCTGGGAAAGTATGGTTCTGAACAGTTCGAGAATTCGAATTTGACAATAAGATCTTAGCTTGAGGACTGGTCGGAGATGCTGCTGGACTGCAGGACACTGCCATCGGATCTCGAGATCGAGGACTCCGGGAGGGCAGCGTCCCGCAGTGGGCGTTTACAGCTCAGCGACGGCCGTGTACATCTTGTGATTCTCGAAGGGTTAAAAAGGTAAGTGTTGTTTTTGTGCTGTATGGTTGGGATAGGTTTGCAGGGTCGACTCGGGTTGTCGTTTGTGAGGTTGTCGTCGTGATGGACGAGAAGAGATGAGGTTCAAACGAAGGGGAAGGAGAGCAGAAAGCAGAGGGAAGGAAGCGAAACGGCAAAACCAAAAAAGTAGTCGTGAAAAAGTATTTCTTTAAAGGCCCCACTTTAAAGTTTTATGGCTCCTGGTGAGACGCTCACTTTTGCCTTTTTCAATTGACGCTAGTAGAGGTATCTCGCCGCGGGTATTTGGTGGCGAGGTACATGTGCTTAATAGGCACCGTAATCTCCATATAAACTTGGCTGTCGTAATAATAGGAATAATCGTGACAGGAGCTGTTCGATGGGAATGAGGTGTAGATGATTGAAAAGGAAAGAAGTACGGTACTGGCAGTGGGAATGGGGTGAGGCTGCTAAAGAAAGGTGTAAATGGCAAGAACAATGGACGCGCTTGCCAAGTTGGGCTACCAAAGAAGGAAGGAATGGTGGCCGTTGAACGTCTCAGACATTTGCAGCTTCTTTAATTGTTTGATTACATAATATTCGACGATACCGGTTTATTATCAACAACAAGCATGAAAATGGAAACATAACCACGGCGCGTCTGTGCGTGCGATGTGCACGGCTGCGACTCGTTTGCTGCCCTCATTGTTTAAACGTCGTAATAAGAAATGTCTACTTCAGCGGGGCACCATCTAAAACACAGGCAGATGCAGGGCATCCTAGGTCTGAGAGCCTGGGCACGCAGGCCGGCGGGGGCACGGGTGTTCACCGCTATTTGTCTCTGCTTAGGCCGGCCAGTATCTGTCTGTCATAGGCCTGAAGGTGTAAGGATATGCATGCCAGCGTTGTACTAGACACCTAGGCGCATGCGACTGGAATTGCTGCACCGCGACGTTTGATTATCTCGACGCCGGCGACGTGGTGGCCGGCGACGGGTTGAAGCTGGAAGAAGCAAATACCATGCAGACGGACGTGTGTTTGTTTCTTCGCGCATGTCTGTCTGGGTTTCTTTTCTCAATCATACACACATGTGGAAAGCCGTTGCGTTGCATCAGGAGATCACTCGGCTTATATCTGGGGTTTAACCCTATCAATGCCAGGGCATGCAGTCCGACCCCTGAATTCCGGAAGAGGAAGGGGTGCGGCTTATGTCATCGTTGCTCTGCATCTTGTGTCGAAACCTCGAAATGTGTCGATGCATACCACCAGAGGCGTACCGGTAGTTCTTCGGCCCCGCCAATTTCCCATGACAGGCAGAATTAGAGACCATGTGTACTGTGTACTGCACATCGGGCATTGTTCGACATCAACCGATCGAAGCATTTCTCGAGGTTTCTCCCCCTCTTCTAGGCAAGCAAAATACGTAACTCTGCCGGGCATCAGTCAAGAAAAACACAGCTGATCGTGCCAACAGTGTGCTGTAGTTGTTGGAATAGTGCCATCTGTCTTTTCACCTCGGGCTAGCGAAGCTGTCTTTGCCACCGGGCGGACACCAATGATGTCGTCGCTCCACTGCCCAGACCAAAGAACCCAAAAGACCAAACAAAAGGCAGCCAAAGCGGTGCCTCAAGTGGAAATTGTACATACATAGTACCTGGGTGGAGAGATGCTGGCCGATAAACGATACCAGAGATAAGATTTGATGTTGATTTATTTTAAGAAAAAAACTTGGACGATAAGGTTGGGTCGAGACGGATAAGAAAATTGTTTATCCTGGCTGCAAGGGATGTGAGCATGTAGGGACAGCCAATAGATCCTGCACACCCTCGGGCGTCAATTCGACTCATCTCTCGGAGCTCAACGCGCGCAAAGAGTCATAGCCATAGCACAGTTTGATTGCTGTTTTTAAATCTAGGCAGAAGTGCAACTTAATCGTAGTTGTGGTTGTGAGCAAAGGAAGAATGGAAAGCGATCATGGGTGCGTTGGTTTGCTGTCTGTGCAAGTAACAAGTTGCGATGCATGTTAGCTGAAGCGGCAATGAGTATTTCTTTTCTTCTTTTCTTCAAAAAAACCACCAAAGAACAGACTTATTTGATATCTAGCAAAAAAAATCAAAGGACCTAGAGCTGTCTGTCGTTGGCATGTGCAAGCATCGCGATGGCGATGACTAATACATTCTCAATTAGGAAATACCATGTGGTTAAGCCAAAAACAAAAACTACAGTAAATTCAAAACTACCAAACTATGTATGAATCAACCTCAACGCACAACCCCTTCTTGTTCTTCAGCAACGAGGCATTACGATGTAGTGCCTTGGTGCTGAAGAACAAAGAGGCGTGGCGTCTTTCCACCAGGCAAACATGAAAAAAAGAGCAAAAAAGAAACACAAAAGGACACACAAATCTTAGGATACGAGAGAACGATACCACCGGCCTACACGGCCAGAGTATTGTCTAAAAAAGACGGTGCAGAACTCGGCTGGCGGGAGCGTCTGCCCACACTTCCGCGCTCGAGAAGGCGCTGGATGCGGCGCGGTGCAAACGCATGCTGGATTTCCTCGGCAGCAGGGGCAGCCTGCTTCTTGGTCATCACCAGGCCCGTTTTCACGACAGCCTCGTCCTTGTCGGCCAGGGTGAAGACGGGCCAGATGCCAAAGGACACGTCGCCAGGGTCAACTCCCGTCTCGACAGAAACTGTTGCTTTGGGTGGCGGCGGCTGCATGGGCCGTGCGAGGGACGACGGCGGCGACCCGGCCGAGCCGATGGACACGGAGCCACGCCGGACCAGCAGGGGGCGCTGGCCAGTGAAGGAGCCCGTGCGCATGACTGACGACGACGGTGGCGTTGGCGGCGGCGACGGAAAGACGAGGGCCGACAGGTGACCGGCATTGTCCTCCCAGTCCGCCGGCGAGCGCGCAATGATGCGCTGCTCAAGCGGCTGCAGCTTGTCCTCCCAAACCCTGGCCGTCTTGCGCGACCACTCGAGCAGGTCCGTGCAGAGGCTTTCCTTTTGGGCGGTCGACAGCAGCCCCGCGGCGAGCTCAAGTACTTCCTTGACAACCGTATTGGCGCGTGCTTTGGACGGCGTGACCACTTCATCTTCGCCACTGTCATCGCCACCCTCGCCTGCCACAGAGTCCTCATCGTCCCCGTCCTCTGCGTCCTCTGTATCTTCTGTGTCGTCGCCATCGTCGTCATCAGCCTCCTCGTCCTCCTTGCCCGACTCGATGGCCTTAAGCAAGACCAAACGAGTAGCATCGGCAAGTTTGGGGTCTTTGATGCGCGAGAGAAGGTCACTGAAGTCGTCGCCCTGGTCGCACATGTACACGGGCTGGAACAGCTCGGCAGTAGCTATGATGCCCAGATAGCGCATGACGGCAGCAATGCGCATCGTCTTGGCACCGGGCGTGTTGGAGGCCGGCAGTGGGATGTCCGGAGTGTACGCCTTGATGCCTGCCGTAAACTTGTTCCAGGCCGCGCTCGGCTTGCTCTCGGTCTGGCCAAAGTGGTCTTCCGACAGGTCCCGCGAAAAGCAGGCATACACGACATTGTATGCCGAGTCGAAGATGCCATCAAGCAGGCGGGCGCTATTTATTCGAAGAAAAGAAAAACAATGTCAGCGGTGCTCTTAAATACCAGGAGAGCTAAACATACATCTCGGTGGTGGCCATCTTCTTTGTGAGAAGGTAGTGGGACTTGATGGCTGCCAGCTCGGCGGAGCCCGTCTCAAACTTGGCCTTGTCGGCCGCAAACGTATTTTGCATCTTTTCCATGTCCATTTTGGTAGACTTGCACGACTCGACGGCGGCATTCTCGGCCTTGCGGTGTACATCGACGCAGGTCTTGGCTTCGGCGAGCTTCTGCTCGATCTCGGCAAGATGCTTTTTGCACTTCTTGAGCTCCTTGACGCTCTCGTCGAGGCTTGCCTCCTTGGCCTTGATGTCCGCTTCCAAGCCATCGACTTTCTGGCCCAGCTTCTCTGCTGCCTCGGTATTTCCATCCTGGATGGCCTTGACCTGAGCGGCGTGGTCGTCAATCTGCTTCTGTAGGGCATCCTTCTCGGCCTGCAGGCGTAGAAAGGAACGCATGAAGACGTCGCGGTCCTCGCACGCACGCTGGCACTCCTCGGACAGCGCATTGAGGCTGTCAAACTCCTCGTTATAGCTGTTCAACGTGCCCCGGAAGTTGTCCACGGCCTGGACCATGCAGTGAAAACTGCGGACACCGTGAGTGCTGCGCTGGAGCACGGACAGAGAAGACATGGCAGGGCTGGGTGGCAGCTTTGCGTCGACCGGGGACAGCGGCGGCGACGGCAGGCTATCTGTGCCGTTGGCTTTGCCATTGGGGGTCCTGCTACTCCCACCGTTCACGGCAATGGGAAGGGAAGAGGCCTTGGCCCCGTCGGTGGGAGACATGGGTATAGATGTAGAGTAGATGTAGAGTAGATGGTATAAAGATTGTAGGCAAAAGCAGTATCAGATATGTGATATAACCACAACTCGATGGGATGAGAGTGATGATAGAAGAAAGAGATCTAATTCCACGAGAGTGAGGCTGCTTTTATATCCACCTCACTTTTGCCGTTGCTCTTTTCTCCTGTATTCTACGCTCTTCTCTTCTTCCAGTCTTTGGCCAGGCTCTCTTCATACACCCTCTTCTCATTTGCTTGGTTCGTGTCATTCTCACTCCTAGTATCGATTATCAATAAGCTATTTTTATTGACAACCCAAGCACTTCACTCTTGATATCTCAATACACGAGGTAGATGGATGTACAATGCAATACACCAGCCCGGACTCGATGTATCTCGCTCGCGTGCGGCTCCCACGCTGACTTTAATCTACTTCTCCATACTTTGTGCTACATCCCCTTGTGTTTTCTTTGAATTGATCGCATAGCTTGTGGTTGTGTGTCTCGACTGACCTCTCACATTGCAGCCTTATCTGACGACATGCGTTGGGCTTGTTATTGTTGTTGTTCGCGTCTTGCTGTCTCGTCACTCTGCCCATCTTTGGTTCTCGCTTCTGATTCGTCTCGAAAAAGGGAGCTGCTGCATGCTCCTCGTCTGCCTTGGATGCAGTCGTGTGCTCGTGTAGGTTTGCGCTTCGCGTGCGGCACGGCTCGGCCAGTGAGGGGTTGGCCCAAAGCACCCTCACACGGCCTCTGCACCACCACCACGCAGCCTTACTTTTGTCTTTGTTTTGCAATATGCACAAGTAGTTCAAACGTGGCACCTGTCGCAGCCCGATACCTCCCTCCATGCTTTGAGGCCGACCAGAATGCTACGTCAACCAAAGGATCAAGGCATCGTCAGCCATCAAACGTTGATAGAGTCTAGACAGCTCTCGCGGGTCCGCGGATGTTGATGCTTACTCTGGACACTCTGCAGATCGCATGCTTTGCGCGCCCGGTTGATTGTGCAAGACGCGCAATAAGCAGCCATCAAGGTCATGAACTTTTTCTATCCGATTATATGCGGACCCTACTTTGATTGTTTCTTCCAATATGAGCCTCTACCCAGGACGACCCCCACTCCAATTGCTGGCAACCACCCAGGACTGGCCGTCGAGAACCACTCCCCACGCTGGTGCAGCCACTGATACTGTCGAGAGCGAGGACGCTGGCGGCTCGGCTTGTGTCGTGCCGGCACGCCTGGCCCCGGCTGACTTGTCCTCGCCCGCCAAGAGAAGACGGGTCTCCAGGCTGTCCTCGTCTGTAGACATGGATGTAGATGCAGAGGTAGGCGTTGCTGGCATCTGCCTTGCGACTGCCAGCCACATGTTCAAAGACGGCTCTGGCAGAGTACCGACCTGGTACACGCCCAGAATATTCCTAGGCGGCTTGTTCTTCGTCCTTGTCCTTGTCTTTGCCACTGTCGCTGCCATGCCGCTGCCGTTCTTGATCTGCACGAGCCAGTCGCGCAGCTCTGCAGCCAACCCGCCCGGTACGTACTGTTCTGCAGTCGCAGCAGTGCTTTGGATGGGAGCAGCAACTGCACCGTCGATGCCCTCTTCGTTGATACTCTGTCGTTTGCTCTTGTTCTTTGCATTTCGTCTCTTTTTCTTCTTCTGGGGAGAGAAAAAGTCCGCTGCTGGCAGAGCATAGTCAACGGGCCTGGCAGTTTTGTGCGAGCTACTATCGTGTGCCGGCGTCGTATCGACCTGCATTAAATCGTCGTTGTCGTCGTTGCCGTCGTGATTCACACCCTCAGCCCCACTGACCTCTGCCGTTCTGCGCGCAGACATAAACAGCCGTGCCCGTTGAAATGCAGGCTGTGCCGGTCTTGAGTTTGATATAGACTGCGCTTTTTCAAGTTCCTCTTGACGCGCACGCCGAACCCTTGTTGGTGTGCGGTCAAAGATGCTGTAGTCGTCGTCGTTCTCGTCTTCTTCGTTTTCGTGCTGTTCTGCGTCGTCGTCGTTGTCTCTATTCCGGTCGTGGTCCTCATGCCTCTCGTCGTCAGAGTCGCCGTACTCCAGCAGCTCGCCGTACTTGACAATGTCCCGGATCTCCTCATACTCGTAGTCGTTGCGGGCCCCCTCCGTATCGCCCTCGTCGTCGTCGTCGTCGTCGTCGTCGATATCAATCTCCCACGGCCGCCTCTGTGGCCTTTTGCTTTCCATGTCGTAGCCAACGTCTCCAGATTCATCATCCTGGCTAGGCGAGCTGGTGATCATGCCAGGCGGCACAAATAGTCGCCGTCTTTTGAATGGCTGCACAGACGATAACAGCCTCGTCGCCGAACGCTGTTGGGGCAGTACTGACTTGGGCTGCTCGGTTTCATCTCTTGGCAGGCCTGGTGTAGTAGCAGCGAGACCAGTATCGTTGTCAAATGTTAGGCTGTCGGGTACAGCCGTCTCGCCGCTATCCTCAATCTCTTCTTGCGGATCCTGGCGCCGGCGATGTAAATGTTCTACGTGCCGCGTGTAGTCTGTCAATGCCCGCACGATAGTCGGCGAGCCCCTCACTACAAGAAGCGATTCTTCTGTAGATGCTACTTCGACCTGATTGTCGGCTTCATGGTCGACTTGTGTCTCTTCTGTGTCGATTGGCTCCGGCGCAGACTCCGCCGCTCCATCTTCGGCCCGCGGTGGCGAGCTTCCATCTTCGATGCTGTCTTCTGTGCAAAGGGCTGGAGCACCCTTTAGTGTGTGGTCTCGAGGCCGGCCAGCAGAGCTAAACTGTCTTGCATGGCGTGATATTGGCCTGGGTGTATAGATGCCAGAGGTCGGTGGCACTTGTGACTGCGCCTGAGCTTGTGACGGAGGCAGAAACGAGTGGCGTCGCCACGACGGCGTAAACCGCGGTGCTGGTCGGACTGCCGATGGGAGACCAGCACCTTCTGTTGCTAGCGGAGTGGCACTCTTGTCGTCGGCTCGCTTCGGCAGCCGGAACTTGGAGGCACTGGGCGTCTGCCTTTGTTAGTCATGGCCGTGGATGCACCTAGAGGGCGATGGAATAACCATACGGAGAACTGTGCCGGCTGTGATGCTGGTGGCTGAGGCATTATATTATGCGGATATCCATTGAAAATTGTGACCTCGTAGACGTGTCTCTGCACCGCATCACCGAGTTGGTGATGCGATGTCATTAGACGCGTACTTGGCAGCTACGCGTAAAGTGTTTGATTAGTCATCACCCGAGCATCTCCACCACATCATCTACACAGCTTTGCTTTTTTTTTAGTTCATTATATTCTATTGTTTATCTTGCAGTATCATATGGTAGATTGGATTTATCTACCAAAATCAGCCTCTATCCAGAGTGTTGCCCGACCCCTTGGCATTGGACTCGGTAAAGTCGTCCCATGCACGCGCCTTGAGGGTCTCGGCGTCAGCCTTTTCGTAGTTGTCCTCGTCCGGTTCAGGTGCCATTCCGCTGGCCGCGCCGCCGCCCTCGATGACATTGCCGCGCCGGAACTCCTCGTCCAGGTACTCGTCAATCGACATGGTCGGCAGGTTGTGGCCCGGCCGGAATACGTTCTTGGCCATCTGCGCGCGGTTGTTGCCAATGCCCATATTGCTGCCTGCCGTGATCGTAAAGGGCTGCTTGGGTCTGCCCTCTTTGGTCAGGATAGGACCGCCACGCGAGCCGGCCCATGTTGGCGCGCCGGCACCCAAAGCACCCTGCAGCCTCTGTAGTGAGGGCCCGCCCTGCATGTCTAGATTGTCGATGCGCTGGCTAAGCTCGTCGTCGATGCCTCGTCCTGTCCGCTGCCGGTTGTCGCCGAGACCGCCTGCTGTGGCGCCACGGCTACTATTGCTGCCTTGCGGGGGAGTGGGTGCGTGTGCGAGCATGTCGTCTTCCACGTTGATTCCGTCCAAGCCCTGGAACGCCATGTGCACGCTGTAAAAGATCTGTGCTAGATACAGCTTGCGGGCCTCCTCCTCGTCTTCGTCGTCGTCCTCATCGTCGTCGTCGTCATCTTCGGCGTCGTCGCTGCGTGTGTCTTGTTTCGATCCCGTATTGTCATTGGCGCCCGAGCCTTGTCCTTCTTCTTCGTCTTCTACCGCACGGATCCGGATGCGTCGCCGCCGCTTGATCTCGCGGCGCTGCTGTTGCCGCTGCTTCAGCACATCCAGCTTTCCGCGCAGCTCCTTCTCGGCCTGGAAGTTCGCAATCTTGGCATTGCGACGTGCTGTCGGGTCAGCAAGACCGGCAAGGCCTGCTTTCGGTGGGTGTCCAGCGCCAATACCCGTCGACGACCCGCTGACGCTGCCGACGGTGCTAAAGTCCGTGGGATTCTCAGTGTATGTTTGCAAGAGGCGGACATAGTTGGCCGTCAGCAAGCTGTAGCCGTCGAGGTGGTGCAGGTAGCGCTCAAATGCTTCGCGTGCACGCTTCAGGACAGCGCGGCGCTCAGCTGGGCGGGATGCGGGTGTAGATGTCGAGGAGTAGGCGGGAATCTTGAGGGCGAGCTCGGCGACGTAAAAGGGCACGAGCAGGTACGGCAGATGGCCGGTGGCAATGTCTTCGGTAGACTCGTTGGTGCTGAAGAGAGCCAGCTGCTCGACCAGGCGGTCGCACTTTTCGTAGGCCTCGATGGCACTGCGCACAGCATCGCCATAGGCGTCAGGATCCGAGGGCGAGTAGCGGACGGCGCCGGACTCAATGGCTTCGCGCTTGCGCTCGGCAGCGCGGTGGGTGGCCTTGAGCGAGCCGCGCTCGTTGTCAGAACCCATGATACTTGTGACTTGTGGAGAATGGGTGAAGGTGTCGTGATGGTATGGTCGGCCACAGGTCAAGGTTGCGAGGCTGTTGGGACTGAGCTGAGAGCCACTCGCAGGCGACTTGGAGGGCGGCTGGAGGAGAGCTTCCAACGTTGGGTTTTCACTATTGGAGCACTAGTACGGCTGCAGCTCCAATGGGGAAGGCGCGGGGCGCTGGAGGGGCGCTTTGGGTTCTGATAGGGGCATGGTGGGCTTCTGTGAGGTCTGTCAGGTTTAGCCGTCCCTGAATGACGTAAGGCTACAGTGAGATATTGCTTCTGCAGCATTCTGACCGGTAATGCTGACGTGAATACTGTACGGCGGAAAGAACGCATGCTGAATAGAAGGAAGGAGGCCTTTCATGTGATATTAAGATGGCAAGATAAGACTGCATTGTCGGTTGCTCCTGCTGTTTAGACAGACAGTCATGCCACCTTTGTTCACAGCGGGGTTATGTAAGTGAAAGACGCTGTAAACGGCCATGTGGGCGCTATAACGGCGACTCTAGCGATGCATAACAAAGTGATTGCAAAATGATTGCAAAGTGATTACAAAGTGGCAGAAAAGTGGCAGAAAAGTGATAGAAAGTAACAAGTAACGGAAAAGTGATAGCAAAGTGACAGCAGAGCGATAGCAGAGTGACAGCAAAGCGTGACAGCAAAGCGACTGCAGATCGACTGCGGATTGACTGCAGAGCGACTGCAGAGTGAGGGCGCCGTGATCTTAATTTGCGATTTTTCTCATACTTTCCCAAAACGGCAATAAGTGCTCAATTGTACACGGTAAATACCATCATGGCCCAGAAACATAAAAAGGCACCGCAAGCCCAAAGAGGCCACGAGATCAATATTCCCCTCCCTTCTCTTCTCCTTTCTTCTCTCGCTTCAGCTGCAGCTTCACTTGCATTTTCCCTGCACTCTCATCGCTTCACGTCGGCTACCCCAGACCAACAGCGCACTACGAAAGTACTGGCGGGCTGAACGAACCGTTTTTTTTTAAGTTTCTTCATTCAATTGAATCTGCCAAAACATCTTCCTATTCTCTATGATCTCTATATTCTCTATTATCTAACACTCTATCCACAATGCTTGCTGCCGTCGTTGCCTGGACGGCCCGGACGTCTCGGATGCCCCTCGGCTCGGTGCTGCGGCACTCTACCCGGCCGGCAGCCACCCCTGCACTTGCCCCGGTCGCGCCTGCCTTTGTCACAGCCCGCCACAGCTCGTACTCACCCATGGGTGGCGCGCCTCCTGACGGCACTAAGCAGCGCAAGAAGGTGACCATCAGCACATTGCGCACCCTCCACAAGAAGAAGGAGCCCATCACTGCCGTTTCGGCCCACGACTTTCCCTCGGGGTATGTCGCTGACGCTGCCGGCATGGACTTGATCCTCGTCGGCGACAGTCTGGCCATGGTGGCGCTCGGTATGGAGGACACTAGCGAGATCCTCGTGGAAGAGATGCTGCTCCACTGCCGCTCAGTCGCGCGTGCCAGCAAGACGGCGTTTATTGTCGGCGACATGCCCATGGGCTCGTACGAGGTCAACCCCGAGCAGGCGCTCCAGACAGCGATCCGCTTCGTCAAGGAAGGTCGCGTGCACGGCGTGAAGCTCGAGGGCGGCCGCGAGATGGCCCCGACCATTCGCAAGATCACCCAGAGCGGCGGCATCCCCGTGCTGGCCCACATCGGCCTGACGCCGCAGCGCCAGAATGCGCTCGGTGGCTTCCGCGTGCAGGGCAAGACGGCCAGCAGTGCCCTCGGCGTGCTTGAAGATGCGCTGGCCGTTCAAGAGGCGGGTGCGTTTGCCGTCGTGGTCGAGGCTGTGCCTGCCGAGGTTGCGCGCATCATGACGGAGACGCTGGCCATCCCGACCATTGGCATCGGCGCCGGCAATGCGTGCTCGGGCCAGGTGCTGGTGCAGGTGGACATGACGGGCAACTTCCCGCCTGGGCGGTTCCTTCCCAAGTTTGTCAAGAAATTTGGCGATGTGTACTTGGAGTCGCTGCGTGCACTCGAGGCGTACCGCGACGACGTCAAGAGCCGCGCGTACCCTGCCACTGAGCACACATACCCCATGAAGCCGGAAGAGCTCGACGCCTTTGCCCGTGCTATCGAGGAGGGTGGTCTGAAGAAGAAGGAGTAGGCGAGGAGGGGCTGTTTTGCCGATGCGCATTCGAACTGCGTTTATGATCTGTCATGATCTGTCATGATTTCTGATGTTTCTGTTTCTTGATCTTCTCGTGTCCATTTTGCATTTTGCATTTAGCCCAGCATTTTCATGTCCAGCGGATATCCACCGCCTATTGGCGTTTTCTTTTCATCATATCATCCATCTTTTGGCGTTTGTTTTTCTTGGCCGCAACTCTAGCATAACATAGCATCGACTCTGAATAAAACCCATCGAAACAAAACCCCCCTAGAAACACCAACAACTCCGTTCATAATCGTCGTAGCAGTCGTAATAATTGCAGCTCATGGTTATAGCACCGTTGCCTCACCCGAATGCGGGCGTCAGCGAGTAGGACACGTTGAGCTGGTCGTGCGAGTCCTTGAAGCACTGGTGCAGGTTGCCCACCACCTCGTCCAGCGCCGGCGCAAACGCAGAGTTGATGTACAGGAACACGCTCTCCGTCTCCTGCACCTTGAGAGCGCGCCGCACAAAGGCCACAATGGCTTCAAACTTCTGCGTCGACGTGATCTTGCGCCGCACGTCGCCCGCGCCCGCACCGCCCAGCGACGGCGCCGACCCGACGGGCTTGAAGCGCACAATGACCTTGTCCTTGGCAAACTGGCCGGCCGATGCGAGCGCTGCCGTGGCATCGCGCGGCAAATTAAGCAGCACGGTGGATGCGGTCATGGTGAGAGGAAGGTCGGGGCTGTCGGGGCGCGGCATGTCCTCGTCGGCAACGGCCGGGTCGTCGTCAACATCGACATCGAGCGGAGCAGGCGATGGTGGCGCCGGCGACAGTGAAGCAGCGAAGCGGCTGCTATACATGGCCCGCGGCGGTGGCGAGTTTGGCGGCGAAGACATTGCTGGTCTTGTGTGCAGAGTATGGGTTCGTGTTGTTCAATGATGAAGCTGTAGGAGCTGTGTGGTAGCTCTACAGCAGCTGACAGGCGATAGCTTTGGGCGGAGCACCAGGCACCACCCAGAGCTCCAGCATGGTGGTGATTATGTCAGCATTAAAACGGCCAGAGCGAGCGAGGAGCGACTGACGGACCCACACCGAAAGAGCGGGGCACTACAGTGTAAGTGGCCGGGACGCAGGGTCTGGTTCAGAAAAGCTTATTCCATGCAGCCTCGTGATGTTTTTGTTTGTCTTTACTCACGACGTCTAGACGCATAAGTATAATGTATAGTTGGGCATAGGTAAATGCGTGCATGAAGTCCAACAATTGTTGAGATAACCTTAAGGGGCTGATATAAGTGAGTGCAGGGATGTCGATGAGGGTGAAGAGGACGACGGAAAGATGGGATATATGAAAAACAAATGGAATGAGTGAATTGCAGGCTGAGGATGAGTGGCAAAGCGTATTGAGCAAAATTACAGTGTGGTTGTTGGTGTTAGTTGCTGCAGAATGGAAGCATGGGCTGACACAAGGATCGCCGGCCATCATCACCATCGCATCACCATCACCATCACCATCACCATCAACATCAACATCAACATCGCCTCCTTTTCATCATACATTATCCATTGTTAGTAGTGAAATATCAGGGCTAGAGTAAGTGCCTGAAGCTACATATACTGTAAGTTGCATACCTGTGAATATCGACACCAGATGTCACGGACAGGGATGCTCGCAAATTGGCCGGATGCTCAACCGAGCCAGGGAACCAGGGACCACAAGAGCATGACCAGACCACGTCCATTAACTCGGCTTTTATAAAGAAGGCACAAGTGACAGGCTACACAGGCTGCTGGCTGAGACAGATGGGAAGTTTAGCGAAAAGCTGCCAACATCGACCGGTTATCAGAATGCCAGACTCTTTCTAGCCCTCAAGCACTGAAATGTGGCGTTTTTCACGACACGGCATTGGATACAATGGAGTCACCACTATCCAGGCTTGGGCAATAGAGGCAAGACGGGCCTGGAAAGGCGATGGTGAGGCCCGATGAGAATTTACATAGTAGTTATTGTAGGGAATAATATTGAATTCAATAATGGCTCAGGAGACTGCCCGAAAAGGAAGTATTAGTAGAGCAGTAGCGTGAGAGTGCAGAGTGCAGAGTGCAGGGCGTAGGGCAGAGGAATGTCAAAAAGAAGGCTCTCTTTGAATTTCTATTAAAACAGAGTGTGTCTCCCGCGAGTTCATCTTCACTTCATCTTTGAGACCGCACTTCAAAACTGACCAAGCATGGCTTCGAGACCAAAATATAGTCGGATTCCTGGCGATGAAGAGCACGGCGAGAGCAGCAGCAGCAGCAGCACTTCAGGACACGATGCCGGCCACGGCCTCGACCGCGATGACTGCCAGGGCGGGAAGCCCATTCCGAAATACTATCTAGAAAACAACACAGCCCTCGGCTCGGTCCTTGCCGTGCCTCTGCTGGCTGCCCGGACTGCATATATCTGCTGGCTGCTGGCATCCAACCTGTTCCGCCACGCCCTCCGCCAGCTTCGACGATTCCGTCCTATTTCTATTACAGCCAACGCATCCAACACGTCCAACACATTTAGCAGTCCCTCTGGGTCGTCGCCCGTCTGGTGGCCCGAGACCTACAACAGCCTTGGCGAGTTTGCCGTTCTCGTGCCGTCCTTTCTCAAGCCGGCCAATGGCACCAACGGCGGAAACACGAACAGCAACGACCGCCGCCTGCACCCGACGGCCTGGCTCGACGGCATGCGTGGTGTCGCCGCCCTCTTTGTCGTTATGTGTCACTCCAGCGTGCTCTGCTTCAACTGGCACATCCACAACGGCTACGGCATCAACGACGCCGCCAATCTGCTCATCCAGCTGCCCCTGGTCCGTCTCGTCGTGTCCGGCTCGCCCCAGGTCTCCATCTTCTTTGTCGTGCCGGGCTACGCCCTCAGCTACAAGCCGCTCAAGCTGTCCCACCTGCGCCGCTTCGGCGACGCCTACGAGGCCATTGGCTCTGCCACCTTCCGGCGCTGGCCGCGCCTGTTTCTCATGCCCGTCTTGCTGACCTTTGCCGCCGCCAACATGAACTACTTGGGCTTGTTTGACGTTGACGGCTGGAAGAACGTCGCGATTTCTAAGTTCCAGCCACCCGGCGGCGGCGACATCACCGTCAATAACGGCAATAACGACGGCACGACGTACCTCAAACAGCTGGCGCACTGGTGGCCGACGGCCGTCACGATCACGGACCCCTTCTCCAAGAACCTGCGGCGCGGTAAGAGCTATCCATACGACCCCTTCCAGTGGACGCTGCCCGTCGAGTTTGACTGTTCGCTCGTGCTGTTTGGCTGCCAGGCGGCCTTTAACCGCATCCGTCCGCGCGTCCGCCTTGCCTTCATGGCCGGGCTCGTCATCTACACCATGGCGTACACGCACTGGCAGAACTTTTTGTTCATCATGGGCATGCTTGTGTGCGACGTCAACTTTCTGCTCGACGGTGTGCCCGGAGGCGCAGTTGCCGAGCCAAAGCAGGCCTCGTCGTCCCGGCTCCGTCTCCTGGTCGGCAGACTCCTCGCGTCGGCCAGTCGCTATAGAACGCCCATCGGCATCGCCTGCTTTGTTGCCTGCATCCACCTGCTGTGCACCCCCGAGACCAAGCACGGCGCCGTCGACACGCCCGGCTACATCACCCTCGTCGCCATGGTCCCCGAGCTGCACCGCAGGCGCAACATGGTCGACTTATTCTGGGTCCCCATCGGTGCCGGGATGCTCGTGCTCACGGTCAGCCGCACGCCCGTGCTGCAGTCCATCTTCAGGCACCCGCTGCCCCAGTACCTCGGCAAGATCAGCTACAGCATGTATCTGCTGCACGGCTCGACGCTGTTCTCGATTGGCCACTGGTACCTGCGCAAGATCATGGCCGTCACCGGCATCACCACCCAGCTGCAGTACGGCACCGGCGTCCTTCTCTGGGCCTGCTGTTTCTGGCCCACGCTCATCTTCTGGGCCGACCTTGCCAGCCGCACCCTTGATGCGTGGTCGTTGAAGCTGGGCCGGACGCTCTACGACGGGCTAGTTGTGAAGGGGGACTAGCTGTTTCTTTCTTTTTCTTTCTTTTTTTCTTTGTTCTTATTTTCTGACATATTTTCTACCATACACTAGCTCTTCTTTGCTATGCATCATATTTACTTACTTCTACTTTTACCAATGCTATCCGTGGATTGACGTCAGGGATGACATGAAACGGTGGTGGCAACTGCTATGACAGCCTCACTCCTCACTCCCTCTACCCAGCGCTCCGTCTGTCCGTGCGAGCACCCTGCATGCAGTTAATGCGTCGAGTGTCTTTCAGAACCAGATACTATGTACATTTCTGGCTTTCTTCTCTCTAGTTTCTCATTCCCAGACATTCTCGGGATGTTGGACTTGTGATACTCGACCTGTCTGCCTGTCCTCGCTTATCCGGGTCGCCGCTGTGCTATGACCTGCTCGTTTGCCACTCTACTGTGCTATGTACTTGATCTTTGCCTCATTACGTGTCTTCGTATTGCTTTCATTTGCTCATTTGCTCGTTTGCTCATTGCATGTTCATATTCATGCCCTGGCCATCCCTGCACGCGCCTCATGCTCGACACCCTCGTTCATGAGACGGCATAATGACAGAGCATTGGGCCAATACAAAGAAAAAAAGACAAGAAAAGAAAGGAGAAGAAAAAGAAAAGATAAAAAGAAGAACGACCCTGCGCTTGGACTGGCCGCCCCCCAGATGTTTAGTAACCAGGGTTCTTCGCCAATGCACGCTCGAGTACGAGGCGAGTGCGTCAGGATGATGACGCCGATTATCTCTATATATTAATTCAATTATTTAACTTTTGATTATTCATCTTTCAAGAAGTCGTGTCTATATATCATGTGCACCCGTCGCGCCTTCCCGATGCTCTCGAGCTCGCCATGCCCATCACTTCTTTATCTACTTACCACATGGCACGTACCCCAATGCTAGGCCGGCACTCCATTGCAACGCCGCTAAACTGGACTGGGACGCACTGTAGCCAGGCACAGGCACAGGCTCAGGCACATAGCTGCAGCAACGGCAGGTGCTATTCACAATCTCCCGTCGCTCTTTCCTCTACTTTCGCTCTTGCTCTCATTGTCGGTTTCAATTTCAATTTCAATTTCAGGTTCAATCCCATCGCTCCTTCCTCTCTCGCTTTACTCCAAGATAGCGCCAATACATTCATCCATCTCATGATCATTTCTTCCCATCTTCAAAGCCTCACTCTTCCTCGATTTGCACCAACATCTGCACCCACGGAATACCGTCGCCATCCAACACCGTCACCCTCGCCCGCGTCTCTCCCGCTACAGCAGCTGCACAATCTACCTCCGCCGACCCCTTTTTTGCCAGATCCCGCACTGCCATTGGCTGCTACCGTGCCCAGCGATCGTCTCTCCTCGTTTTTAGCCTGGTTGCAGCGCCAAATAAAATTGCAGATTCACCTGTTTTTCTCGTTTTTCGCGGTATTCTCGTCGTTATTCGACTTGGTCGCCAGTTTTGCCATTTCCTCGACCACTCTTTCCATCACTTTGTCACCTAATTATATTCTCCTCGACTGTTTCCTCGACTCGCCCTTCTCTGCACGCACAACCGCCGCCTGCTACATTCCAAACACCCCGATTTCCATCGCTACCCTCGCCTCCCCTACTGCCTACAATACCTGCAGTGCCTACACTACCTCTACCTCTACCACTACAACGGACGGTTTAGCAGCCGCCCGTTTCACTTCGTTCCCACGGCTCCCCACGCGACGACCACCAATCCTGCTGCGCACGCGCCGTCGACCTCCCTCTCTACGACCGCTAGCACGCAACGGCCACCTGCAACCACAACGACACCTACTTTTCCCCGTGGTGCCGTCCTCCCCCAATCGCCATTCCGCAACAAGGCTGCCAACTCGCTCCAGCGCCCTCTACGCCGTCTCTCGGCTGCTCGTCTCTGGAACCCAACAAACTCCTCGCGCGGCCTCGTGTCGTCGTCTTCCTCGTCGCGGGCTCCCTTTGGCCCTTTAAATACTCGCACCTCTCGTGGGCGGGCTCCGTCCTCGCCGCCGCCGCCAAACGTCCCCCTCTCCCACCCGGCCCTCCACCAATCCAAGCCCGTCGACAACGACGATCCCGTCGGTACCGGTGCCGGCGACTATCCCCTCCTCTCCCTCCCCGAGCAGCGCCAGCTCCGCCACTCGGCATCCGGTGCTTCGCCGCGCGCAAGTCTCCAGGTAGAACGAGCCGGAAGTGAAAAGCGGGTCAGCCTTCCTCGGTCTGTCCGCCATTCCTACGACAGCAAGCGTCTCTCCGCCTGCATCCCAGCCGAGAACACCTCGCAGCAATCACAGCCTGGTTCTCCTTTTGGACTTTCTTTCGATATTGAACCAGTCACCACCACCACAAAACTAGACAAGGGCAAAGGAAAAGCCATCGACATGACCCCCGAAGACCCCAATGTCCGCGCCAGCGTCGATGCTGGCCGCGGCTACTCCAAAGACCTGGAGCGCGGTCCCGCCGTTCTCGACGACGGCAGCAACAACAACCACATGATGAACAACCGCAACTCGACCGTCTCCATGCCCGACGGCATCGGGTCCGCCATCTCGTCGTCCAACTCGTCCATCATGGGCGACCCCGAAGTCCAGCCCGGCGACATGATGGGCGGCGAGGAATGGGGCCCGCAACACCCTTGCTTCCCGCACCGCAACCCCCACGTGTCCGTGGACGACCCCGAGTACATCACCACGCGCATCATCCGCATCCGCCGTGACTGGCTGCTCATGGGCGACCTCGCCCCGACCTTTTCCAACCTGTACCCGGAGATCCTGGACCCGGCCGGCATGCCCGAGCAAGAGTTCCGGCGCGTCGTCGAGAAGCTGAACCGCGAGCTGACACAAGTGTTTGAGCCGTGGAGCCTGCGCAATGTCGTGGACGGCGTGTTGGGTCTAGTGACGGGCTGGCTGTGGGAAGACCTGGGCATGACGGCGGCCAAGGGCCGGCTGGCCAAGCTGGAGAAGTGGATTGAGCAGTGGAACGGCGAAATGGCACGAAACGCCGAACAGGGCGGGCCGGCGCCGCCAAAGATCATCCCGCTGCGGCAGACAGGCTACATGACGCTGGACATCCAGATTGGCGACCCAGAGATCGCACCGGCACCGCCGAGCACGCCGGCACGGTCACACCACGCCATTGAGGCTGCCGCATAAGCTGTTGTGTTTTCTGTCGATTTATTTTTACCTTTCTGCCCTTCTCTCATTCTGTCTGTCTTTGGTTTCCTTTGTCACTGATTATCTTGATTCCCTCTCGTTTGTTTGTTCATGCTATATCTCTGTTTCTGCAATCTTCCGTCTACTCTAATATC
The DNA here is from genome assembly GCA_022392945.1 of Ophiostoma australiae. Lineage (NCBI taxonomy): Eukaryota > Fungi > Ascomycota > Sordariomycetes > Ophiostomatales > Ophiostomataceae > Ophiostoma > Ophiostoma australiae. The sequence goes on from JAKRGJ010000009.1 coordinate 131,627, forward strand.
CATACCATTGTTGATCGTTGGATACAGATTTCTTTATTGTCTGTGTTATCCTTACTTCTCTGCGAACCATCTCGCTTTTGTTTCTCTGTTATTTTTCTTTTATTTAGATTATTTTACTGTTCTATTCCTACTCAACAGCGTGTATATTACCGTGTTGCCATGCAATTGTTCTACTTGATTGTTCAAAGTCTTATTTAAATGTTTATTTGAATTTGATATTTAATGTTATGCAGAGGGACGACGTGAAGATATACACAGTGAGACCGTCCGAGACTATAAAAAAGAGGGTAGAGACACACAAATAACTCTTTATCGTGACAGTGGTATTTGACTTTTAATTTTATAAGGGACAGGTGGTTAAGAGAGAAGACAAAAAAAAGATAGAGTAAATAAGAGTATGAGATGTGAAAGTAGATATACGAAAGTAAAAGGTATAACGCTGTGTCATGTAGAGGGAGGAGAAGAGAGGAATGAAGAGGAAATGCGGATGATGGCGAGGGAAAAGGAGATAGTGGTAGGAGGTGATCTATGGAGTAGTGGCAGAATAAAAAAGTAAAACAACGGGTGGAAGCGGGTGACTGTTGATTTTTATAAAGCAAGAACGAGAAAGCATGAAGAAAAAATGTGGCAGAAGGAGAACCAAGAAGACTGCAGCAAATGGCAAAAACAAAACGACCGCCCAAACGAGACAAGCCAACCGCTAAAAGCCAACTCGGACATCACACCAGACAGACACAACCTACTCGCCCTTGCGCAGGTTCTGCAGGTAGACGGCAAACTGTCGCCGGTCTATCGACGTCGTCAGCATCTGTATGAACTCTTGGCCGCCGTTGCTACCGTCGCCCGACGAGGGCGACAGCTGGGGCAGCAGGGTCTGGTGCAGATGCTGAATAAAATTCTCGCCTGTCTTGATGTAGATGGTCTGCTCGAGGCCGGCAATCTCGTTGAGGACCTGGCGGGACTGGGCGTCCTTGCCGGGGCGGAACTGGGGGTCGCGCAGCACGTCCCAGCACGTCGCGTGGAACCGGTCAATGACAAAGCTATCGAAGCCGGGAATCGTCGGCGTCGGGGCGCCGCCAATGTTCTTAGGCGTGTTTGGTAATGAAACCATGTTGTTGGTGGCCGTGTTGTTGGTGCTGTTGCCGTTGTTGCCTGTCGTAGGAGCCGGCACCGATCCGTCGCCAATCAGCGCAATATCAGGGCCACCCCAGACCGACGTCATGCGCGTCAGTACGCTGAATGCCAGCCGGCTGCCGATGAGATTGCTGTGGCCAATGATCCGTGCCAGGGCGGTCACAGAGTTGATCATGGTCTCGAAGAAGCCCTGGTTCGACTCGCTGATAAGCACACCCTCGAGCTGGTTAACCAGGATCACCTGCAAAAATGTAAGGTACTCGCGGCGCAGCTCGGCCAGCTGGATCTCGTCGTCGGTGCCAGAGATGGGCTCCGACAACCCGCCCAGCACGCGCTGCTGCAGGGGTGTCAGCAGCATATTAAGCACGTTGTAAATCTGGCCCTTGAAATTGTAGACGACCTGCTCCAGCAGACGCAGGAAAAATGCCATCTCGTCCTTGGACGACGTCTGCGACAGCAAACCCTCAATCCACTGGGGCAGCTGCGGCAGGACGGCAGCGCCCATCACACCCAGCAGGCGCGAGAACGCTGACCGACAGGCGTAGCGAATCTCAGAGTTGGCATTGAGCTCGCCTAGGGCAATGATGATGGCCTCGGCAGCGCGCGAGAACACGTCCGAAATTGCCTTGTCTGGCGGCGGCTTGTTGTTGTTGCTTTGGCTGCTGCCGGCGCCTGGGGCAACCTGGTAGTCCGAGAAGCCGTACGCCAGTGTGCCCAGCGCCATGATGATATGGTGAATCTGCAGAGTGGCCTGGGCATCGCCCGACTTGGCACCCGGCAGGTTGCGCTCCATGTCGGCAAACAGCGGGTCCATGACGGAGCGCGCGTACATGGCCTGCTTTTCGACGGGTGTCGCATTGGTTGACGAGACACAGCCAATAGCCTCGAACAGGTACAGCTGGCCGTTGAACAAAGCGTCGGCAGAGTGGTCCGTCTCGTCCGAGGACATGTCGTCGTCAGCCTCGTCGTTGGACACCTCAGCACGGATGGGCAGAAGATCGCTGATGGACTGGATGATGGTCTCGGCGACGTTGCCGACCTGTGCGCGCAGCTGCTTGACAACACGGTGGAACAGGTACCACGAGCGGATACGGATACGCGGGTGCTCGTGGTGTGTGAGGCGCACAAAGTTCTCCAGCACACGCGGGATATAGTCGTGGTGGCTCTCGAAGAAGGAGCAGTAGCGGTTGCAGAGCTCCATGTACTGCAGCAGGATGGCAGGGTGGGGAAAGTCGGCAATGCCAGAGTCCATCATGCGCTGCATCAGGGCTACCATGCGCTCCGAAGCGGCCGCCGACGGCTTGCTCTTGGCAGCCAGACCCTGGTTGGGTAGCGTCAGCTCGCCGAACATGTCGAGCTCGTGCAGCGCAAGGTCCAAGTCGCGCCAATCCATGTTGGAGCCTTGCTGGTCGAGGGTCTGGAACCCACTGGCGATAAGGTTGCTAAGCACATCAATGTACAGATCCTGGTCCACAGCGGCCACACTCTTTTGCAGGTTCTGCAGCCACTTGCGCAGCTCCTGGAATTCGACCTCGTCTGTCTGCTCGTCCTTGCTGCCCCAATTGCTGGTCTCGTCGTACCGCATCTTGGCCACAATAGCATTAAGGATGGGGGCCAGCATGTCGCGGTAGGCAGCCGGCAGGTTAGGGACCTTGCGCAAAAAGGTCAACAGGTCGGTAAGAGCGGGGATAACAGTTGAGCAGACCTCGTCGTATTCGTCGGAGAAAAAGCGGAGGTGCAGTGGCAGGAAATCGTGCAGCAGAGGCTCAGCCCGGGCACGGGTGTCCGGGGACACGGACGAGTCGTCGAGCACACGCACAATATCGCCAACGACGGTGTTAACGAGCTTGGCCACGGCCTCGGCCAGGTCAGTGTCGTACTTGGGCGTCTTTTGGTAGTCGTGCAGGGGAGGGCTGGCCACGAGCTGGGACACAACCTCGCGCAGATTCAGGAAGCAAATCACCTCGATCTTGTCACTCGGCTTCATCTTCTTGGCCACCATCTCGGTGACGGCATCAATAGCAGCATCGCGAACCTTATCCTCGCCACTGTTGGGGTTTGACCGGCCAATAAGAGGAAACAGGTTGCCGAGCATCTCCTGGTTGATGACAAGCGAAATATCGATCCAGCTAACCCACTTGCCCATAGTCTTGAGCGTCATCTCGAGCACATGGTCGTCGCGGCCAGTGTACTGTACAAGAAGCTCCTGCCACGAGCGGGCAATCTTGTGCATGTCACGCTCACGCACGAGATCCTTCAGGTCATTGTTGCGCTTCATGTCGGCAGACTGGCGGGCCATCATGACATCAGCAATTTCGTCGTGTACAGAGCCGAGCATGCGCAGGTACAGCATGACACCCGAGACGTTGTCCCGTTGGCCGCCGCTGTTTGGCGAGGACGTGAGGGCCAAGAAGTCATCTATAAATGTTTCCCAGCCCTGCTTGTAGGAGTAGACAAACAGGTAGGTCAGGGTCTGGGTGAGCTTGTTCTGAAGACTGGGCGGGTCGACCTGGGATTCTGGGTCTGCACCGCCATATGTGCGCTGAATGTACTCGAGCAGGGTGGTCTTGAGAAAGGAGAGACTGTTCTGGTCTAGGGTCTGTGTCTGGACGGCATTGTTGACAATCTCGAGGGAGACGAGGCGGACGACCTCGGAGGTTCGGGGGGAGCGGGTGAAGAGGGCGGCACAAAACTGCCAGGCCTGCGGGTCGGCACGGAGCTGATGGAGGTAGTCAAAGGCCTGGCCCTTGAGGGTGGCCTCGGAGGCCGGGTTCCAGGCGATCTCGATGGCCTTTTCAATCTTGGTAGAGTTAGCCGGGTCCGGGTAGATGTAGGAGGAGGACGGGGGAGGTGGGAGGAAGCATGGAATTTAACAAACCTGGAGGCTAACTTGGCTGTCCATCTTGTATCAATGCTACTGCTTTGATAGAGAGGGGAGTAGTCGAGGGAAGCCTAGCGGCCTATCGAGAGGAGAGCGGAGGGGGAGAGGGGCGGGACGGCGGTGGTTGAGCAGCAAACGTCCAGATATTGAGACGAGGCTGGCGTAATAGATGGGTAGTGTTGAGGCTAAAGGGTTGATATATGTCTCCAGGAAAGCAGTGTCAAGCAGTGAAGCAGTGCACCATGCCGCCGTGGATTTGCTGAAGGGGGGTTGTTGTAGCTGGGGCCGGAGCTGAAGCTAGAGGCCGACGGTCAAGAGTCCAAGTTGCGAAAGGCGGAGGAGCAGGCTGTGAACAAGGTGCAAGATGAAGGAAGTATGCAAGAGAGCGACTAGTAGAGCAGAGTAGATTGTAGGGTGACGGGATATTGAGATGCCGGGATCAAAGGGTGATCGCCGTCGAGGAGGCTGTCGAGGTTTCCGTCGAAGAGGCTGTCACGGGACAGGGCACGCCGGGGAGAGGGGAGATGAGGTAAGGCGCAAGGTAGATATCTGCAGTGTAGCGTCCACCATAAATAACCAGCTGTGTCGTGGTTTGGTCGTGGTTGTGGACGTCGACGTTACAGACAGGGAGGGGGGGGTGAGTGCGTGGTGTGTGCGTGGGACGTTGGCAAGGTGGTGTCGGTCTTGGGCCTCTCCCTCCAGATTTGGATGGTGGTGGTGGTGGTGGTGGTGGTGGCGGGTGGTTCTTTCTGCTTCTGTTTCTGTGTCGTTCGTTCTGTTAAAAGTATTAAAGTGTGCAATGTATTTAATTAGTAAAATAATATTTTCCTCCCCGCCTAGAATATTACGGAGTAGTCCAGGCAGTCTAGAGCCTGGCCTTGTTGCACTTGCCAGATTGGTTGACAATTACGGTTGACGACCGTTAAATATGCAACTAACGGTGGCCAAATGCAGTGAAAATTGGCTGTCTTTTTTTATAACTAACGGCAAGAGCTTCTTCTTCGTGAACCTCGGTCTTTCCTTTTTTCCCGCTTTTTGGGGGGTGCTCTTTCCTCTCTGTTTTCATTCCTTCCTCTACACTCGCTGTTTTCCACTCGCGCCTGCCCTGCAAGACTTGGCTTGGTGGGGTAACAGCCACCGGTTCCATTTACCAGCTAATTACCACTTTGAACCTCTCCCACTGTTTCTGCCCACCGTCCATCGCCCCGCATATGTCTTCAGCAGCGAGGCAGCCTGACGTATTGACTTCTGTGAGATTCTGTAAGAGGCAATTTGCTCTGCTCTTGCCCATCTGAGAGGCAACACAATGCAAGGATTCGACAAATCAGAATGGTAATGCGCGTCTGCGGCCCAATTGTCCTCGAGGAAGTCGCAGCCTAATCCCAACATCCTCAACATCTTGCCTCTTTCATGTTATTATTAAATAAATATTTTATAAGCACGCCCTTGAGCAAATACTGCTAGCTCACGTGCGCTTGTTAACGACCCTTTTGGTATTCAGGGGTCCACCAGGGCGGTGATGAATAAGGCAATACTTAATTTCACGATAGTGAGAGCATATTAACTCCGATGGCTTTAGGCATGCATGCCAAAAAAAATGTACTTTTCTTTTGAAATACATAGTGACCAAACGCCCATCCTTCGGTAAACAAAACCGACCAAGAAGTAAATAAAAGTAAAAAAAATAAATGAGTAAAAGACGTACAAACAAGATGCAACTGAGGTCAAGGAGAAAAAGAAGACGACAAATCAAAAAAGAGGGAAAAGGAAAAGAGAAAAGACTAGATGATAGACCGAGAGGCCAAGAGGCCAGGAAACCAGGAGACCAGGAGACCAGGAGACCAGGAGACCAGGAGACCAGGAGACCAGGAGACCAGGAGACCAGGAGACCAGGAGACCAGGAGACCAGGAGACCAGGAGACCAGGAGACCAAGAGACCAAAGACCAATAGATCATCCGCAGACAGACTCCCTAATTCACCGGCCATTCTATGTCCGCTTCTTCTTCTTTGGCCGCTCTTCTTCCTCCTCTTCATCGTCCATGTCCTCGTCGTCGTCCTCGTCGGCGACGTTGTTGTCCACATCACTCTCGTCGCTACCGGAGCCGGAGCTCTCGTGGTTCGAGTCGTACTCCTCGGCGACGTCACTCTCCGACTCTTCCTGAAAGTCCTCGTCAACGGACTCCTCGTCCTCGTCAGCAGATCCGCGGTCGGCACGGCTTGCAGCGCCACCGGCACCGGCGGCCGGGCCCTCGTCGTCGGAGCTGACCATGGCCTCGTCACGCAGGGCGGCCATCATATTGGCGTCCTCGTCAATTTCGTTCTTAACGCGCAGGCCCTTGAGCTTGAAGAAGTCCTCGAGCGCCTTGAGATCCTCACGATTAATGTTGCTAAACTGCGACGAGCCGGCGCCGTTCTTGAGGTGCACGGTAATGTCAAAGGTGGACAGCGTGGCGACGGCGCCGCCCACGCGCGAAAAGGTAATGGACTGGACTTGGTCAAAGCCAATGTAGGTGGCCGGCTTGGGCACAAACATGAAAGCCTTTTCCAGGCAGTAGAGGAAACCCTCGCTGGCCTTGATGGAGCACTTGATGCCGGTCTGCGAGCGGTGCGTGACAAAGTCCTTGGCGGGCGCCGAGATCTTCTTGTTGGCGAGGCCGCGGAAGATATAGGCGACCACCTGGTGGAGCGGCTGCTCGTAGTGACCCTGCAGCTTGTCCTTGTACTTGGGCTGGTCGAGCTCCTCCTCGGTCAGGTTCAGGTCAAGCGTGACCTCCTCGTCCAGCTTGAACTGCATCACGACAAAGGGGTACCGCGTCTGGCCCTGGCGCAGCGGCGGGTCCAGACCCACGCACAGCATGCAGTGCATCTCGTCGGGCTTGGGCAGCACCATGAATTTCTTGATGGCGTCGTACTGGATCTTGTAGTCGTACGTCTTTCCGCGTAGACGGAACGACGCGTCATACATGTCGATGTCGAAGCGGCCGCGGGGTGTCAGATGCAGCACGTCTAGGAACGTCGCAATCGTGTCGCCTGCCGACTCGCCAATCTCAGCCTTCTCCATGAGAGTGTCATAGAAGAGCGTAACAGCGTTCTTCTCCTCCTCGGCATCGCTGCCCCCGGCGGCCGCATCGTCGCCTCCCTCGGCCGCCTCCTTCTTGGTGGTTGTGCCGGGAATGTAGAAGCGCATCTCCATCAGCTGGTCCTTGCCAGCGGCCGCCTTAAGGCCCTTGATGGGACCCTTGGTGGTTCCGTTGGCGTTCTTGCTCGTGTTGGCGGCGTCTTCGTTGACCGAAAAGTCGACCGAGATCTCGTTGCGGCCTGCGAGGTTTGTGTTGGCAATCTCCGAGTAGGGGATTTCAAAGAAGGGGCGGTTCTGGACATTGAACACCAGCTCCGACTTGCTGAACTCGGCCTTGCCCCAGTTCCAGCCGCGCACCGAGTGCTCCTTGTTTTCGAGGGTGTGGCTGTACCAGTTACGAAACAGCTTGTTGAGGCGCTCATAGTCTTCCTGCTGGAAGCCGTCAAGCTGCACGATGCCCGACGAGTTTCGTTTCTGGATCTTGACCTCGTAGCCCTTGGCGGCACGGCTCCATTGCGAGGCACCAATGTTGGACGAGTCCAGCATGAATGTGTCGCCGCCGCCCATGGGCTTCCATCCCAGGCCCGTCTCTGCAAAACGGCACTTTCCACCCTCCTTGGACAAGTCCAGGTAGATGTTGTCGAAGCTCTCACTGAAGGCGTTAGTGGACTGTGCTGATCAAGGTTGTAGGTTGTAGGTTGATGGAGGTCGATGGAGGTCGATTGAGGTCGTTGGAGGTCGTCGTTGTCACTTACATTGCAGCCATCTTGCGCGCACGTCGAGCTCGAGGAAAGCGATAAAGCTACGTGGTCCGTCAATAACCCGATTCGTCGGATCGTCGGTTTGTCGATGATGGGTGGCGTTGATGAGATGTAATGCGATGCGATAAAACAATGGTCGATGTGAAGAGGTTGGTGAGGCTGTACGGTATGGCACCTTTGCGTCAAGGCAGGCCAAAAAAGCTATGGGTGGCGACGTCGCGACTTGGGGGACGCGCCTGCTCTCCTCGGTGGCCTTGCACAGCTCCCAGGCTCCTTAGTGGCCCTGCGCAGATAATGTGGGGCATCCGCCAGATTTTCCTAATTCTTTCTTAACTCCTTCTTAATGGAAGCAGATCCACAACAGCCGCGGGTTCTAGGCGGTGGCAAATGGCAGAAATGGGGGTGAGCTTAAGCTGGTCTCGCTGATGTTAGTGGCATATAGCCAATCATAGCTCTGGTGAGAGGTGGCATAAGTGGGTACATAACTTCAGATGGAAATGGAACCGACGTCACGACTCATATCGAAGCATTTTTCATGGCAGGTTGGTCATTTCCTCCAATTATTTGGAATCAAACACGCAGGTTTCATCCAAGGCTTTTTTCAGTATGATTCAAGGAATCTCACAGCTGGTTTTCAGGAAGATGGGGAAATGGCAGAAGACGCTCACCGTGATCACTTCACCTGTTTACCAGGTCCAAGACAGTCGATATGCAAGTATAAGACACGGCTGTATGAGACAAAAAGACGGCATCCCACAGGATAAAACCAGCTGTATAAGCTTTGAACTATGATTTGTGCACTCTTTGTGAGCTTGGGTGGCCATACTTACGTGTCGTGGTTGTAACGCGGCTATGATGCTGCTCCTTCCTAATTGAGTATATGACAAATTACTAAGCGTGGGTGTCGAGACATCACCACGCGACGCGTAAACAGCCATACAGTCAATATTGAAACAAGTATGCAAGAAACTGGCTACTAGTTCTTTGTGCACTTGTGCACTTGTGCCCTGTCAGCCTTGTATTGCAGCAGCCTTTGTCTTCCACCCCAGCCTCGTTTCTTAGCTCTCGGCTTCCTGCATACGACGTCTCATCCCGCTCGGCCCTTGTCTTTGTTCCGCACGGCATGTCGACCGAGCACCGGCCTTGTGTGTCCGATTTGTAGGTAACACGATGTATTGGAAGATGGAGATGGCTCTACTTTGTTGGTAACTAGAAGGGATAGACATAAATATCACGTAAAGATAAAGGGTACAATAGAATAGAACATCCATAACAGTGCTTTCAATAACAACAACAATAAGCCAAACAACCTTTGGTTGCGACTCGAACCCCCAAACGCCAAAAACAAATGCAGACCTGGTCCCTCGTTATATAAACAGACACAAGGAAAAAGATACTAAACATGGAGAACATGGCAAAAGATGGCATATGACAGATGACATATGACAGCGAACAAAGACAGTCAAGACAAGACAAGAGAGATATAAATACAAAACCGCATGATAGACTGGATGGGTAACCTGACGGGAAACTGGCTGAAACGTTGGTGAGGGTGCAAGCTTAGCTGCGGGACAGACTCAACAGCCCGCTGACGGCACTGCCGCGCATGGCACTGCTTGTTATGTTGGTGGGCTCAATGAGCTGCCGGTTCCCGCGCGGTGTTGTGAGCAAACGCGGCACGGGTTTTGGCGCAGCCGGGCCTGTTGCTTGGTGGATCTGTGGCAACCGCGGTAGATCGTCGTCTTCGCGGTCTTCGCGGCCGTCGTCGCGGCTGACTATTGGTGGCGACGCATCACTGTCCTCGACAATGTCGGCAGGAAGCCCATCCATGGCAGGTGCCAATTGGCGCCGTGGCTGCTGCGGCAGGTCTTCGTCGTCGTCTTCGCTGCTGCGGTCCTCGTCATCCTCGTCTGCGTGCTGCTGTTGGGGCTGCTGCCATCTGCGCTGCGGCGTCACGGGCGGCAGCAGTAACCGTGCCGACTGCTGGCGGCCCTGCAGGCCCTGCAGGAGGTATCGTTGAGTGGCGGCGGGCACAACGCGGAGCTGTTCCAGCGGCACGTCGACTTGGCCAGTGCGGACCTTGTACCGGGCCAGCCCCAGCCGAAGCTTGAGAATCTCGGCTCTCTGTGTTGTTAGTATTATTCTCTACTCAGACCAACACAAGCAAGTACTGGGGACTAACCTGCCGCGCCTGTTCGCGTGCTGTTGACGCGTGGCGGGGAGCATCGGGCTCGGTGATGGCGGTGCCTTGAGACGTGTTGACAATGGCGGACATGTCAAAGACGGACGATGTGGCAGGCGAGAGAGAAGGACGGGGAGCAGCGTGAGTGTTTGGGTTTATGTTTGCATTGGTGGCCGAGATTGCTGTGCTTGGTGCTGGTGGTGGCAGACACATCTTCTTGGAGGGCGTCTCGTCAACTGGCGCGGCGGGTGCTGGGCCGTCGCTGGCTGCCTCGAGCGCCCGTTTCTTGGGCTCAATGGTAGCCGGAGGCGAGAGAGGCAGAGCCGTGGAAGAAGTCAGTCCGGTCATTGAGGTTATAGAATTCATTGTTGCAGTCGCCATGTTGGTGTTGGCGTCGAGGGGTGCCAGGACGCGTCGATGCGGCGATTCCATGTGGTTGCAGAGGCTGTGGTAGAGAGGAAGCTGACGTAGACGGGGTAGAGACTAGAGATTGGACAAGCACAGGTAAGGAAGAAGAGTATGAAGAAGAAGAGTGTAGAACGCGTTATGAGAAGAAGAGAACAAGAGAGGAAGAAAGGAATATAAGAGAGAGTTGGTGGGGAAGAGGTCAAGATGGAGCAGTAGTCAGAGAGAAGAGCAGACAGGCAAGACAGTAGAGGGGACGTGTAAAGCTGTGCAGAGCGTGGACCGTGTAGGTGCTGTAAGAGGAAAGAGCAAAGAGCAAAGAGGGCCGGGGTGTGGTTCCTCAGTCGCGCCGCGTTGCTTTTGATTTCCTGTGTAAGTCAACAAGCTAGGGGCGATATATGGGGAACAACACGGAAAGAGATGAGGAAGGCAAGGAAAGAGCAGTAGAATAGAAAGGAAGGAGCAGTTGAGAGAAAGGAAAGTGCAATGGTATATGCTTATATTCAAGGAAATCAAAATCCAGCAGGAAAGCATAACAAAATAGATACAAAAAGGAAAGAGAAGGAGGCTGCGGCTGCAGCATGCATCTTTCCCAATCTGCAACTGCACTCTACAGGCAGGTGCATCTCTAGTCGCGATCGTGTTTATTTTGTGTTGTCTCCACAAGTTGAAACGGTGCTGGTCTTTAGCGCTTGCAGGCCTTCCAAGTCGTGCTATTGCAGGGCAGCACGCTATAAGATCGCGTCTCATACCTCCTGTAATCGCTATGACCACTATAAGTGCTGTAACCACTAAACGCCTTTCCACGAAACGCGTCCCTTCCCCAAGGGCCTGGAAGGAACCGCTATCGGCTAGATCCAGTGGAGATCCAAGCCGCCCGCCCGCCATAGACCCATTCATTGGGAGCTGGAGCGCGTGTGGTGTATGTGTGAATCCACTGCAACGCGTTCCATAATCTGTTCTGCCTGTCCGCTGTAACTGTCCACTGTCTGTCCATCCTATCCCGTCTGCTTTGCTTGTCCACTGCGTGTCCCTGCCCTATATATCACCAATGCGCTTCACTATGTTCCGTCCAAAATGACATTCAGACCACGCACTTTCACAACGTCACTTCGACAAGACAACGGTAGAATTAACGAGGAATCGTATAAGGTTTCGTTCAGGGTATAAATGCGTAAATATTAAAATGCAAAAAGAATTAGGAAGAAAGAGAAGGACACAGAAAATAGAAAACAGAAAACAGCTGGGTATCTCCCGGTGCCGTAAAACATGATCAACAAAGCCTCGGCAACCAAGCAGAGCAAAGGCCAAAACAGAATAGAAAGCAAAGTAATGCAAAGCAATAGAATTAAAGAGAAGCACGCATTTAAATTGAATATTGTAGCCATTCATCCGTCCTGTCCTGTCCTGTCCATCCGCCAAAGCCAGCCTGCCAAGAAATGAAGCACTCGACATGAGATATAAAGAAACCGTATTTTTTCCGTTTGATCGCCAGAATATGAAAGGGTAATGGAGATGTATGTAAAAGAAAACAAAGAAGATGAAGAGAGAATTAAGAAGGGAAGAACAGAAAGGACAAAGTGCGCACTGGGTGCGACGGGGGAATAAGAAAGAAGAAAAGTAAGAAGAAAACAAAAGAAAATAAGAAAACGAATTAGAAAAAGAAAAGACAACATGGAGACGCAGAAGAAAAGACAACAGAGAGAAACAAATCCTTTGCCGCGCTGAATAAAAGTCGTAAACTTTTCATAACATCCGTAGATGAGCTAGAACCAAAATCGCAAACAATAGAAGAAGAAGAAATCAAGAAGAACAGTTTAAACAGATAGAAGAAGAAGAAGAAGAGACGAGTCGACTACTCAAACCCGTAGAGAGTGGTATCCAGCTGCACGTTGCTCTGGCTAAACATGGACACTGCATCGATGCCGTCGTCGCCAGGACCAGACCAGTCGTCAAGGTACATCATCGCCAGATCCTGCGCCGCCATCGGGTCGCCCTCTTCCAAGGGGCCGGAAGCTCCACCAGGTAGCATGCTCGGGCCAGTCGCCGACGTCATCTGCAGCATCGACATGTCGAGGAAGCCGTCGTCCAGGTCCGCCGTGTTCGTGTCGCCGCCCCACAAGGCCTGCAGGCCTGTCCCTAGATCCATGTGGATGCCCATGTCCAGAACCGTCGACTCGGTAATGTCGCCAGTCTGGTCGCCCACGTTGTCCGTCTTAGAGTCAGGCGTGTCATTGGGCGTCATCAGGCTCCGGTAGACACCAATGTCCGAAATCGCACCACCAGCTGCTGGCTCGCCGGCCACGCTGCTGAATGCCTTAGAGAGGTCGCGAGGGTCAATGCTAGCCAACGACCACGGATCAATCGTCGTAGCCGGAGGTGCAGTCGCCGTTGACGCGGGCGCCACCGATGCCGGCTGGGGCGCTACATTGCCGTTGGCCGCGCCGGGACGTGCCGATCCTGACTTGGACAGATCTACCGCCGCCTTGCCACTAGCTGCACTCGTCTGCCGGTTCATCGACGCCACGCGCGACATCGGTGTGCCCGGCGTCAGGCCCTGCTTAGACAGAGTCGCCGCCATCGACGGTGCCGTCGAGGGTGTTGCTGACATGGCCGCAGTAGTCGGAGCCTGTACCGTAGATGATGTGGAAGACGAAGCTGCTGCAACCGCCGTCTTGTTCGCCTCGATTGCCGGTCCCAGAAAATCATCAAGAGCGCCCAGGGCAAAGTTGAGCGGGTTTTGTGCAGGTTTTAAGTGGTCCTCCTCAATGTGCAGCCGGCGTGCCTCTTCTGTAGAAAATCCAGTCGACTTCAAGTCGCAGTCGGCCTCGGGGCAGTACAGCAGGTTCTTGTTCTGTTGCTGCTGCAACTGATTCGCGTTCGCGTTCGGTCCGCTCGTCTGGTTGGCCGCTGCCGCTGCTGCCTTGGTCTCGGACGGCTGCCGACGTTTCACATCAGGCGATGCCGTCTTGCCTCCTCCTGCCGACGGTGTTGTCGCCGACTGCGGCGTCTGCACGGTCACGGGCGACTGGGCGGTGCCGGCGTTAGTCTTGCGCCGCTTTGTTGTCGGCAGTTGCAGTTGGTCTTGCGTCATGCCCGGCTTTCCAATGTAAGACGGCTGGCCGTGCGGCGACGGACCATGCGGTGGCGAGTTGTGCAGCGAGAACGGTGGCTGTGCAGTGGTCGGTGCCGCAGGCGTCTGCTGGCCGTTGGCCTTGCTGTTGCTGCGCTTGTGCGACTTAGACGCCGCAGCATTGGTATCCACAGAAGCAGCATTGTTAGCAGAAGAGCCTTTGCGTGCCATCGCCTGGCTTTGCGTTTGGTTTGGAGTCGGAGTCCGGTTGGTAGCGTTAGCTGCAGCTGCTGCTGCTGCTGCTGCATTGCCAGCCGGTCCAGCGCCGGCCATGCCAGCAGCGCGGTTGGCGCTGAACTGCTGGTTGTCCCGAATCATGTCCATCAGCAGGTTGCGGTGTGACTCAATCTCGTCGAGCGTGATTGAGTACGCGCTCTTGCGGCCTTCTAGCGTGTCCGGGTTGGAAAACTGCTGAGAGATCCGATATCTGGTACGGAAGAACTTGCGTGTGCGCGCGTCGTCATGCGTCAGCTGGTAGAATCTGGCCAGTGACCGGCCGACCTTGACGAGAATCTCTACCGTCTCCTGAATCTTCTTGGCAACCTCGTCCTGCTCTTCGGAAGTCATGGGAATGTCAGGGAACTGCTCCTTCTGTATATCCTGCTTGACCTCGCCGCCAATGTTCAGGATGTGCTGCATTATTTCCTTGTTGTGGACATTTTGGCGCTGGCGCACCATTTCCTGCTGCTCGGGGGTCAGGCGTGCAAACTGCTCGGCCGATGTGGTCTGCAGCGAGCCCAGACGCTGCTGTTGTTGCTGCTGCTGGGCCTGTTGTTGTTGTTGTTGTTGTTGTTGTTGTTGCTGCTGTTGCTGCTGAGCCTGCTGCTGCTGCTGCTGCTGAAGAGTGCCATTATTAGCATTGTTGCTCGAGCTGGCATCCTCGTCAATAGTGATGGGGTTGTTGTTGCTGTTGCTATTGTTGCGCTTGCGAGCTGCAGCCGCGGCGGCGACGCGGTTCTGCTGCTGCTGCTGCTGGAGCAGCTTGTTGCGTGCTGCCGCCGACATATTGTTAGCGGCCGATACAGCGTTTGCCTGATCCTGCTGCTGTTTCTGCTGCGCTTGTTGAGCCTGCTGCGCTTGTTGATGTTGGGCTTGCTGGGCCTGCTGCTGAGCTTGCTGTTGGGCTTGCTGTTGCTTTTGCTGCTGGGCCTGCTGCATCGCACCTGCATTGCCCATGGCAGCGGCGGCAGCAGCTGCTGCATTGGGGTTGTCCAACTGAACACCCTGTTTCTGTTGCAGCAATTGAGCCTGCTGCAGTTGTTGCTGCTGCTGGAGCTTAAGCTGCTGTTGCAACTGTTGATGAAGCTGCTGCTGCTGCTGCATCTGCTGCGACATGGCCATCTGGTTCGGGTTTTGCATACCACCAGGGCCACCAGGTTGTTGTTGTTGTTGATGTTGCTGCTGCTGCTGCTGCTGGGGAGACACAAACGCTTGCGATGTTGCCGGTTGCTGCTGCTGTTGCGCCTGCTGCGCTAGCTGATTCTGCTGTTGCTGCTGGGCCTGGGCCTGGGCCTGTTGCGCCTGCTGCAATTGCTGGTTCTGCATCACCTGCTGCGCCTGCTGTTGCAAGACGTTGAGCGGGGCCCCACCGTTCTTGCTCTGTTGGCTGTCGAAATGGCGCATAATCTGCTCGTGCTTTATACGAGCGCCAACTTTGCGAACAACTTCTTCGGATACATTCGCAAACTTGGGGTTCTGAGCCCGCAGCGTCGCAACCTCGGCCGCGGTCAAGAGCAGCATCTGTGGTGGGATGATGGGCATTCCATTAGCCATCATTAGCCCATTGCGGCCAGGCCCGGGGGCAGCCGGGCCTCCGGGGCCACTGGGACCGCCAGGACCGCCAGCGGCATTATTCAACATGTTCGGACCACCGGCAATGGCGCCTGGGACACCGTTGAGACCGGGGGCGCTTCCAGGAGCAGCGTTGGGTGGCTGCTGCATGCCAGGCGGCATAGGGCGGCCGTTAGTGGCGGCCTGAGCAGCCTGCATCTGTGCACGCTTCTCCAAAATCTGGCGGAACTGCATCATTTGGAAGCTCTCAAGCTGCTTGCGAAGCTGTTCAGGGACGTTGTTTTGCACAAGCCAAGCCTTGAGATCGCGCCACTTTTTGACATCAGGAGGTAGGCTAAACTGACTTGCCACCTGAGTAGGCAGATCAAGGTTGTCCATGATTGCCTGCTGCTGAGGTGTGCGCTGTGGCCGCGGCTGGCCATCCATGCCCTGGGGTGGCACGCCCATGCCAAATTGGCCAGGGGCTGGACCCGGCTGAGGCTGTTGCAGCTGAGCTTGCTGCTGCTGAGGAGTCTGCTGCTGGTGTTGGCCAGGCTGGCCGGGTTGTCCCGGCTGAGCGGTCTGCTGGCCCTGGTTCAAGCCCTGAGGCATACCGCCAGGGCCGAGCTGGCCTTGACGAGCGGCCATCTGAGCAGCGAGGGCCGGATTGTTCTTCGCAGCAAGCATGCGGTTCTGGCCCTGGGCCAGCCACTTGTCGATGAGAATTTGGACCTTCTCAGGTGGGAAGCTGTTCAAGGCCTGCCGCTGTTCGGGGTTCATCATGGCTACCATTGCTTGATAGTTGGGGTTGAGGGCGAAATTTGCATGGGCCTGTTGTTGGCGCTGACCATTGAAGCGGGGGTCGAGCTGGTTACCAAATTGCTGGCCACCCTGCATCATGCCGGGCTGCTGCTGACCTTGTGCCTGCTGCTGCTGCTGGGCCTGAGCCTGTGCCTGCTGGGCCTGCTGGTCTTGGACGGTGGCCTGGCGAGCCATGGGTGTGCCAAGGTTGCCTAGTGCTGGGCTCTGGCCAATGTTTGCGCCCGCCTGGCCCTGCATACCCTTTGCCGCTTGCTGCTGCTGTTGCTGCTGCTTCTGGAGACGCTGCTGTTGCTGATGCAGACTAGCGGCGACGGACGGGTCCATGCCCATCGGGACATTAAACACAGGCTGCATCTGCTGACCGTTGCGCTGAGGCTGGCCAGGGCCGCCGGGAACTTGACCATTTGGTCGGCCCTGTGCACCGGGCATGCCGGCCATAGGGCCGCCCATCTGCGGCTGGGGCGCACCGCCTTGACGGTTGGCCGGTGTGCTTGCAGGGACCACAACCTGGCCGTTCTCTTGTGCGATGAGACCCGCCTTTTGCTCGTTAAGGATACTTTCAACATTGGGGGGTGCGTTGAAAGGATACTGTCCGGCCTGCGCGGTAGGACCAGCAGCACCAGCACCAAGGCCGCCTTGCTGTCCGGCACCACTGACACCCATCATGTTCTGGTTCATCAAGCCGGCCGCCATCTGCTGCTGCTGCTGCTGCTGCTGCTGCTGCTGTTGCTGCTGCTGCTGTTGCTGTTGTTGCTGCTGCTGTTGCTGTTGTTGCTGTTGTGCTTGTTGTGCCTGCTGTTGTGCTTGTTGTGCCTGCTGTTGTGCTTGTTGTGCCTGCTGTTGTGCTTGTTGTGCCTGCTGCTGCTGTGCCTGCTGCTGTGCCTGCTGCTGTGCCTGCTGCTGTGCCTGCTGCTGTGCCTGCTGCTGTGCCTGCTGCTGTTGTTGCTGCTGGAGCTGTTGCAGCGAAGCCTGCATGCCCGGGTTCATTCCTTGCTGGCGCATATTTTGTGATTTTTGCGTGAGCATTTGGAAGGCTTGAAGCTGGAACATGTAGGCGATGACATCCTTTCCTTGTTGTTGCAAGCTCTGAACGATTTGAGGGTTGGCCCGCGACTGTACACCGGCGACGACCTGGCGCTTAGTATTTTCGTCGGCCGCCAAGTAGAGACGAGTTCCAAGTTCGGTGACCTTGGCACGGTCGGCCTCGTTTAGTTTGAGGAGATCGGGAATCATGTTGGGGTTTACAGGGCTCTGGCGCATCTGGTTCATGCCCATCTGCATTTGCTGCTGCTGCTGCTGCTGTGCTTGCTGTGCCTGCTGTTGCTGGAGCTGCTGGTTGGGACCGCCCAGCTGGAGACCGGCACCGTTTTGAGGAATGGGGCCACCGACGCCCATGGGCTGGCCGTTTTGTTGTTGTGGAATAGGTGATGCCTGCATTTGGTGTTGGAGGTGCTGGAAGCCCTGGGGGCCCTGTGCGAAGGCATTGCGCATCTGAGGGTTTTGCTGGGCGGCCTGTGCAAGAAGGAGCTGCTGCTGCTGAAGCTGTTGCTGTTGCAGTTGTTGCTGAAGCTGTTGCTGCTGCTGCTGTTGAGCCTGCGCCTGCTGCGCCTGCTGCTGCGCAAACTGTTGGTTATTCATGTCGTTTCGGAGAGTCTGTTCGTTGGACTGGCGTTTTGCGTATTGGTCCTGGATTTTGTCGTTCATCTGCTTTTCGTAGGTAGCCTGCGATGGTGGTTAGTAGGCCGTCGGAATGTCAAATCCAATATCAAAAGGGACATCAAGCTCGATTCAAGACTCACCCGATCGAGCATCTCCAGATATGCCTTGCGTTCAAAGTCGACGCCGGCTTGCAGAGCCTTTTGCCAGTCAATGCCTGGATTGGCAAGGATGATATTGGTGACTCTGTGGCATGGGTTAGTTGTGGATTGCGATGGTGATAATATATTCGCGATAGTAGATTCGAGTTGATAGAAAAATATGATTGTAAAAAGGTGAAAGAACGAGGCAACTTGTGGTATTGGTCGTGGTGGTGCAAGATGTGCAAGTGTAGGGTGTAAAAGCGAAGAGGCTGAATGGAAGTGAGGCGCGCAAGTGCGTAGGGTGCGACGTGTGCAGTGAGAAATGAGAAAAGTGATTTGATGAGCAAGGAAGAATGGGGCAAGAAATAGAAAAAGCTATGGAGAACAGGGCAAAAAAGGAAGGGGCAAACACAGTGCGTAGAAACGAGGCCGGGCAGGCTCCCCTAGGGCCAGAGAGAGCTGCGCAGCCAAACATAATAATGCTAGTAGGAAGGCTCCGAAGGTACCGGGACGCAAAGAGTCGCATAACACCAGAAGACTTTTGATGCGACAGGAAGAGAAGAGAAGAGAAGCAAAGATGATGGCGCGCGGGCGGGGGGGGGGGGGGGCGACGAAGAGGACGTGACAGTATAACAGTGCCACAGTGCGATGAAGGGACGGAGCATGGTTGGCTCGAAATAGAGAAGAAGATGGAGAATGGAGACAATGGATAGACGAGTAGGCTAGAGGGCTAGATGGCAGGCACGAGGAGAGCAGCAGCGAGTGAGGGAAGGAGCGAGCGACAAAAGGACCGCGACCCATAAAAGCGCTGAAGCTAGGTAGGCAGGTGCCCCAAGGCATAAGGCAGTAGGCAGTAAGGTGGCATGTGATGCGTGGAAAGATGAAGATGATGGAGTAATATGGATAGAAACAGAAGGAGCGCGCAGCAGGCTTGGGGGATTCGGAAAGAGTAATGCGGATAGATGCACAGCAAGCGAGGAAGGAGCGGCAGCGGCAGGCAGGAACGGCAGGAAGTGTAGCAGGTAAGACTTCGACGCGTAACGACCAGGGACAAACGAGTGACGGCGGGTTGATGACAAGATAAAGAGGAGCAAAAGAGACAAAGGGAAGAATCAAGACACTTACAAACTCATGGTTTTGCCCATGCGCTCGGTCATCTGCACGCCGGCACGCCAGCCATTGACGACAGGCGTATTGGCGACCAGCTGCTGATAGACCATGGCCATGAGATGGTTGGGCAGGCCGCCTCGCCGCTGTCCCTGCTGTGATTGCTGGCCTGCCATGCCCATCTGCTGAGGCAGGTTCATGTTGGCGGCCATGGCCGCAGTGTGTGTGAGTGTCGAGGAGGTTGAGAGGGGGAGAGAAGGAGAGGGGGGCGAGCTGCGAGGATGGAGCGGACTAGACGTAATGTCTAGATGACTATGGATGCGCGTCTATATCGACATGGAGGTGGTGGAGGTGTCGCCGGTGGTGAGATGGTGTAGATGAGAGAGTAAGAATCGAGGTCGACAACAGCGGGAGCGTCGCGTTTGTCCGCGGGAAGCCGTGCCGGGGCAAGAGATGGGAGCAAACGGCCGAGAGCAGAGAGTCGAAAGAAGTGGCGAGAGATTCGAAAGGAGGTAAGATAATCAGATAGACGTGTAGATATGTCAAGATATATCGAGATACGAGCGTGACTTGTGGTGTGTGATGCGTCGATGCGTGTCGATGCGCAACAGTCGGGCCGGCGACAAGGTCGCAAGAAGAGACGAGAAGAGACGGACACAGAGAAGAGACAGGGTCGAGTAGGATGCCGGGTAGTGACGAGGTGTCGGTTGACTGAGTCGGCGCGGCTGTGTAAATGAAGAATGGAGAATGGAGAATGGAGAATGGAGAAGGGGAATGAAGAATATCGACGGCAGATGGACAAAGCAAAAAAAGGTACGATGTAGAGAAGAGGTCAAGAAAGGCGGGGAGTAAGAAGAATAAAGACGAGACAAAACAAAGAAGAGCAAAGAGAACGGGCGACGAGGCGATCTCCAGGGCACTCCAGCAAAGGAGAAGTCGAGAGTGGAGAGGGGAGAAAGGCGGGAAGACGACAGGGAAGGTAGAGGAGAGAAAGGGAAGTATTAGAGAGAGCGTAGAGGGAGGCGAGGAGGATAGAGGGAGAGAGAGAATAGAGAATGGAGAATAGAGTGGAAGATGGAGAGAAATGAGGTTGGAGTGTGCGAGTGCAAGAGCAAGAGCAAGAGCAAGAGAAAGAGACGAGAGCGCAGCAAAAGGAAAGAGGAGAGGGCAGGCAGGAACTGGGCGGGAAGGGTGGACAGGCAGGTAGGTGTACATACAGAGTAATTACAGAGTATGTATTATTATTACAGAGTACTATGAAGGGAAAAAGAAAAGAGAGAAAAACCGGGGGGTGGAGGGACCCCAAGCAAAGGCAGGGCCAGTGGCAGTGGCAGTGACAGTGGCAGTTGGGAGGAAGGGGCCGTCTACATAGTACATAAGATACACAATAGTAGGCGCGGTAGGAAGTGCAGAGAAGAGAAGACGGGAGCACGCTAGTACCAGTAGAGAGAGAGAGAGAGAGAGAGAGGGAGAGAAGGTGTGGCAGCGTGTGCGTGAGAGGGGGGTGGAAGGAAGGAGACGAGAATTGACAGAAGGGGGGCGTGTGTCTACGACTACTGCATACTGCGTCTGCCTCCTTCTTGGTTTCCAGTACTATGAAATACGGAGTAGCCTCCTTCGTCCTGGGCTTTCCTCTGCGAATAATTGGTAGACGAAACAGGTGTGTGCATAGGCAGGTATTGCGGGATTGTACGTACATGTTGGGAAGGGGCGACTGCTTGAATGCTGATTCTGAGGCAAAAAGGGAAAGAACGAGCTCACGAAATCAAAAGAAGAAGCAGGCACATAGCACGTAAGATATCTTACGATGTACGAGTATTACACCATACAAAGAGAGCAGCGCTCAAGAGCCACGAGCGACAAACGGCAGGCATGCGCGTACAACGTCTGTGAGGAATTGGCCGCGTTTTACATAGCAGTTACATTCATGGTTAGTTTCTAGTTTTTAGTTAGAGCTCGTTATGGAGTAGTTCTAGCACAGGACTGGGATGATCAGCGCAACGGTCTAGAGTGCTCGAGTCGAACTTGGGAAGGAGCGACCAGTGTCTATTGATTCTTACTCTGTACTTTGTATAATCAGCAAAAACAGGAAAGAGACAATAGGAGGGTAATTGGGCAAAGAGTCAAAGTGCACAGTAAAGATGGATGGACAAAGGCTGAGAGATTGTATGGGGGACACTTGTAATATTATCTGTAATGTCTCTCAAAAATAAATGGACATTCTTACAAGGCCAATTGTGCCCGCGCTTAACGATGCTGCAAGGTACCGAGTGGCAGACGGGAGCGACAGACAGAAAGCGATGGAGATGAAGACGGGATTAACACCATGTAGATAATGGCATGGCGAGTGTGCAGAGTGTCTCTGGGGGTGTAAATACAAGTGCAAGTACGCTGCACGATGTACATTCAGCTCCAACCTTAACGGGTGCTGTGGGTTGAGCTGTCGAGATGCCAGGGTCGACGATCTTCAAAGGGTCAGCCTGGCACTCTCTCCTCCCTCTTCTCTCTTCTCTCTTCTCTCTCCCATTCTGGCATCGTGCTCTGTGTCTGCTATGTACTATGTATGTATGTCCGTTTATTCCTTGATTCGACTTGCTTAGATGCTTTCGGTCAGCTCTCAGCATACGCCTACACACTGCACGCTGCACACCACTCTGTAATTGACCTCTCTCTGGACTCGCCTCTGCTGCCCCACTGGAAACACTGGAAACACTGGAAACACTGGAGACGAGAACAGGAACTACCCGTTGTGCCAGACGATACAAGGGTACATGGAGACGAGCCTGACTTTTTCCACTCTAGCTTTGGACAGGGCACATACTATGTATTACATAGCCCATAGTTGTGCTAGCACACACAGTATAGCAAGGTACCGCCCCACTCCACCAGCGCGTTAGAGGTGGCACAAGTAAAGGCAGGAGCGTGGCAGAGCGGTAGAGGTGTTTTGCGAGCAGACCTGTACAGTGCAAAGTATTGTCACAGAGTGCAGAAATTGCTACAAATGTCGAATGAAAACAGTATGGATATTCCAGAATAATTAAAGAAGCTCAGAGATGAAAAATACAAGAACAGAGTAAAATCTACAGCCCAAATGGGAGGCCGTCCCTGCACACGGCCTTTATGGGGCCCACTTTTCGTTGTTAATCTGCAGAACGCTAGACAGGGGTTGAAGAGGAAGGCGTGAGAGACTTGCGCTGAGAAGTGTGGGATAAGTGTGGGAGAAGTCTGTGAGAAGTCTGTGGGAGAAGTCCATGGGAGACAGACTGGGAGAAAAGGGCGGTAATGGAGCAGCAGACAAAGGTACCGAGAGACGGGGCTAGAGCGTGAGAAATGTTTACTGTAGATGGACAGGGTTCCTCTGTTATGTATTTCAAGCGTTTTGAGATTACAATTGTGAATATGGATTGGGGGGGGAGGAGGGGAGGGGAGGAGGAGAAGATGGCAATAAGATGGCAATAAGATGGCGAAAGAGACGAAACAGATGGAAGACTGTCAAGAGTGGGATGCAGGCAAAGAAGGCAAAGAAAGCAAAGAAAGCACAGACGGCGATGGAGGACCAAAAGAAGAGACGACGGTCAACATGCAAACCCTCTGGGCACTCTAGCGTGCCGATACTAGGCGACGGCATGTGTTTCATTGTCAATGTCGAGTATCAAGCATGGTCGCATTTGTCGATGGAGGTCGTGGTCAAGTCTCGCAAGTGTCTGGCTGTCTGACCAAGGCGTTGATGGGAGCCTCGGCCGGGCGTGAATCTAGGCAGCGGGTGCACAGAGCGAGAGTCACGGAGACCTGAACAGACTCAGCCTCATCGTATACAAAGCTTATAGCTTATAAACACCTTCCACGGAGTAGGGAAGTGTCTACAAGTGCAGTTTGAAAACAAGACTCGGTGTTCGAGGCCAGGTCAGATGATGGATAAAGCTCACCGCCAGAGCCGGGTCGTGAGGAAGAGGGTGTCGACACGGCGGCGGACAGCCTTGTTCTGGGGTTCAGATAGCAGACGCTGTTAATGTAGACACTTGGGATGAGATGCGACGGGTGAAGAGCAGGTAGGGGTAAAGAATGAGCAAAGGTGAAGGTGAGGCTGTTGGGGTTGAGAAGCACCACACACTGGCAGATATTCTCAAAATAAAATCAAAATCAAAATCAAAATCAAACAATCTCAAATCAGCCCCTAAAATAAATCAAAAGGCCTCTGATACAACACAGAATATGCAAGTGCTATGCTTTTATGCAACCCATGATCAAGCATGCAGAGCAGAGGCATACGACACACGCGGAGAACAGGTGGTACCTTCGTACGGAGTATTTCTTGCTGAGAAAATGCTCTTTTGGGAGATCGCCCTTGGTGCTCTTTGTCCAGAGCCAGCTGTATGTACAAAGAACAGTACATACAACCAGTACAGAGTAGTAATACAGAGTAGAGGTATAGGGTACTCTGTTAAGTATGATCGCCGGGCGCTACGGAGTACTGATGGGAGACGGGCAGAGTGTTTTGTTCGTCTTCTATAGCATGTAAAGCAAGCCATCTACCACTTGGTGACTGCCAGCCCGCCACCTTCCATCTTCGCCCGTCTCTACGTCGTGACAACATCTCGTCGTCCTCCAAAATACCAATACTGTGTTGATACCGTACCGATTATGTACAGCCAAGTCCTGTCTAGGGGCATCTACCCCTGCATCACGCCCATGCCATGTCTGTCTCTACTTTTTCCTCTTCTCTCCTCCTTTTAGAGAGTAAACCTCCTCAGTACTACTCTGTTACTTGTACATCTTGGTTTTTAACATCAAAGCACAAAACCATCAACAGACATCAAAGCACCTCCTCTGTACTTGTTTGTGTTTGATTTTTTATAAACCAAGTGCTATGAAAACAACCAACACGAAGGCTAAACAGTGCCCCAATCTCAGCTCCCATGGCCTCTGATGGCTCATCTGATCTGTTGTTTTTTCTGCCTCTTGACTGATCTTTATTTTATGTTTGATTTCTTATCATTTCTCAATATTCGCTCTTGAAAATGCCTTCCCTAGACAAACTCGGGTTATACGACCCGACTCAATACAGCTCAGAGTATAGTCTCATACTTTGCCTTGTTGACCTCTTCTCTCGAGGCAAAATAAGGCAGAAACGGTGAGCAGGCCATCACGAGTCGACATACATACTGTGTGTACAGTAAGCGCACCTGACCGTTGGCTGATGCCCAATGAAGACCCAGACCCGACCCTTTATTCGTCTGCGTCCGCATCAGTCTTTTTCGTCTTTCTGTCTCTCTACCGCCTGTCTTCCGTCTGTCTATCTGCCGACTGTCTCACTACCAGCCTCTCATTGCTCTACTGACAGTTGACACTTGTCTGGCCCTTGATTGCGTCTCTCTCTCTGCTCCTCTATTGTGCTAGTATATTTCATTGCAAAACGTACCAGACGATCACACATTGCAAAACATCATGGCTTGCTTTTGGGTGCATTCACAGAATATCCCGTCTACCTGATGCTCATGATCGTCTTTGGCTTCTAGAATATTGCAGTTTGGTTCTCGCCTACTCCGGGTTGATATGTTATTGTATTTTATTCTTCTTTATTCTCTCTTTGTTTTTATTTTTTCCTTTGCTTTTTTTTCGGTTATGTAGATTATTACATCAGTTTTTAATTTTTAATTTCTATTTTGGGTTACAAAAACAAAGGAACCATTTCTAATATACTTCTACGACAATCAACTTTACATGCTAATACCATAAATCACAACCACTCTCGAAGAAAAACAGCAATCTACCTCCATCCACCATTAATCCATTCACAACAACAACCTTCCCCAATACTCACCCTACACACCGCTCAAGCCAACCCTGACAATCGTCAACACCTCCACGCATGCCCGTCTTTTTGAAGCGAGTTCCCCGTATGCTGTCTCGGATTGCTGTCTCCACCTGGCCAGCTCACCGTCTCAACACTGTTGATTTGTGTATTTTTGTCACGGAGTAGTCGATCTCGAGAGTTTTGAGAATAATGACATGATCACTACAGTCGAAGCCGCACTGGAACAATAGCAATCGATTAGTCATTTTTGCAGAGAGCGAAACAGGGAAGAGGGAAGAGCCTGGTCTTGCCTCCTGCCTTCCTGCCGGCCTGCCTTTTTTAGTAGTACAGTAATACCTGCCTCGCACCTACCCAGTTGGCATGCAAGGGAGCCACACTGCAATACGAGTCAGCCTAGATTGAGATTGACTGCTCCCTGTGATTTCTTTTGATTTCATATGCCATGTAGTTGCTTACATAGCAGATCCTGGCTTGTATATTGTGTCTTGGGTAGAACTGTATTTTTCATCTACTCAGTACGATTTGTTGGCTGTCAACTCTAGTACTGAGCATACAAGCCCGTCCATCGCCCAGACATGCATGCTGACTAAGCACACATAAACGGACACTTCCAGCATATTCAAACCTCATCTTGCCATCTCGTCCAAAAAAAGATGACATCTTCATCAATACCATCTTAATTCTCATACTCATCTTCATCTTCGACATGTGTAATCTACATCGTCTGATATCCAACGATGCGCACGTGACCATGCTACTTATGGAATCTTATCGATTGCTGTCCCCCGGCAGATGTCTCGATCTCCACCTTCATCCGTATTAAGCAGGTGCGAACAAGGATAGCTACATGCCATTGGACCCCTCGCTGCCTCTTTCCGCTACATCTAACCCGTTGCACATCAGCCGCCTTTGACTTTACATCTCCTCTAGCCTCTCTGTCTCTCTGCCTCTCTGCCTCTCTGTCTTTCCTCCTCTGTCTCTGCCTCTGCCTCTGCCTCTGCCTCTGCCCCCCCTCCCTCACACTATTTAAATGCTGCATAATACTGCCAGGGTCCTCTCTACAGCGGCCACTGTCACTCCGCTGCGCGCCTCTACTCGTGTTATCTCGTCATCGTCATCCACTTCGTCGGCTTCCTCGTCGTCCTCCTCCAACAACTCAAACCCCATCTACACCCCCCGCCACTCCATCTCCTCCACCGCCTCGCCCGCAGCCATGGCTCCTCCCAAGTCCGCCTATGAGTTTGTCGACTTTGTCAACGACTCCCCGACTCCCTACCACGCCGTCGCTTCGGCCGTCAAGCGCCTCGAAAAGGCCGGCTTCACGGCCGTCAAGGAACGCGATGACTGGTCTTCCACCCTCAAGCCCGGCGGCAAGTACTATGTTACCCGCAACGGCTCGTCCATTGTCGCCTTTGCCATTGGCGCTCGCTGGCAGCCGGGCAACCCGCTTGCCATGATCGGCGCCCATACCGACTCGCCCTGTCTGCGCCTCAAGCCCGTCAGCCGCAAGAGCAACGTTGGCTTCCTCCAGGTCGGCGTCGAGACATACGGCGGCGGTATCTGGCACTCGTGGTTCGACCGCGACCTCAGCGTCGCCGGCCGTCTCCTCGTCAAAGACAAGCTTTCCGGCAACATCGTCTCTAAGCTCGTCAAGGTCGAGCGCCCCATCCTGCGCATCCCCACCCTCGCCATTCACCTCGACCGCTCTTCCAGCTTTGACCCCAACAAGGAGACGGAGCTGTTCCCTATTGCAGGCCTCGTGTCGGCCGAGCTCAACAAGACCTCTGCAGACGCCGACAACGGTATTGCTGATGCCGGCGCACCCCTCAAGCCGCTCAACGAGCGCCACCACCCTGTCCTGCTGGACATTGTTGCTTCCGAGGCCAGTGTCGAGGTCGAGGACATTGTCGATTTCGAGCTGGTCCTCTACGACACGCAAAAGGCATGCCTTGGCGGCCTGCACGAGGAGTTTGTCTTTTCCGCGCGCCTCGACAACCTGGGCATGACCTACTGCAGCGTCATGGGCCTGATCGAGTCGCTCGTGGACGAGCACTGCCTCGACGACGAGCCCGCCATCCGCCTGATCAGCTGCTTCGACCACGAGGAGATCGGCTCGCTGTCGGCCCAGGGTGCCAACTCCAACCTGCTGCCGTCCATTGCGCGCCGTCTGTCCTCTATCCCCGGCGCGGCCGCCAGCATGGCCGACGTGTCCACAACGAGCTTTGAGCAGTCCTGCTCGACGTCCTTTTTGGTGTCCGCCGACATGGCCCACTCGGTGCACCCCAACTATGCCCAAAAGTACGAGAGCAACCACCACCCCGTCATCAACAAGGGCACTGTCATCAAGATCAACGCCAACCAGCGCTACGTCACAAACTCGCCCGGCATTGTGCTCATCCAGGAGACTGCCAAGGCCGCCGGCGTGCCCCTGCAGCTCTTTGTCGTGCGCAACGACTCGTCCTGCGGCAGCACTATTGGCCCCATGCTGTCGGCCAAGATGGGTGTGCGCACGCTCGATCTCGGCAACCCCCAGCTGAGCATGCACAGCATCCGCGAGACCGGCGGTGCGTACGACGTCGAGCACGGCATCAAGCTGTTCTCTGCCTTTTTCGGCCACTACTCCAAGCTCGAGGCCAAGATCCTCGTCGACTAGTTCGATACTTTAACTTTTATTAACGATTGAATATAATTTATGAAGCTGTCTTGAGTGCAACAAAACTAGAACTAAACTACACACGATCCAGGATATCTCCGAGATCAATGTGCACGCGTAGACCTTTGCTGACGAGTGTCTGAAAAACCGCCCGCAGATCACTGGGCGACATTCCCGCCGCCTCGGGAGCCGAAACCGTAGCAGCGTCCGTCCTGGGTACGCCAAAAACCTCGAGTAGCGTCTCTTTGTTTGTAGGACACGCCCGCACGGCCTGGTAGAATACATCCTTGGCAACCGCTGCCATCCGCTTGTCGACCCGCCGCCTATTCTTTTTGCTACCGCTGCCGCTGCCGCTGCCGCGCAAGCTCTGCGACGCCGCCACCGCCTCTTGCAGTGTAAGGCGCACATATGCCTGCCAGAGCCGAGCGCTGTATACCGTCCGATGGGAGGCGGCAGCATCCAGCGCCCGACCGAGAGCGGCACGCGCGGCGGCGCACCCCGTCTGTGCATGCGACCGCCGCAGCAGGTGCCGTACGGCAAACACGCACCCGCTAACGCAGTCGTGCTTCTTGTCTGTCACGACCGTGTCCACAATCTCGCGCACTGGGTCTTTGAGCTGCACAAAGCCCGACGCCGGGTCCAGCCATGCAAACAGCCGCAAGAACACGCCGTTTTGTGGAAACAGCTCAATCATCCGGCGCACGGGCGCTTGCAGCTCGGCCGGTCTGTACGGCTGGCCAAGACCACCACTGCTGTGCCGCGCATGATAATAAATAACACGCGCCAAGGTGCTCTGCAAAAACCGTTCGTGCTCAGGCGTGTCGACATAGCCGCGCACCTCTAGCTCGCGTGAAAACGATGCCGCCACCACCAGGGCTGCCCCTAGACTTTTGCCCGGTAAGTCGGACAAGTACTCGAGGAGCACATACGACTGGGCAAAGAGAGCGGCGCGGCCAATGAGGCGGGCCGATAAGTTGTAGTCCATGCCCGCCTGGAGCGCTTGGCGCAGACGCAGCAGCTCAACCGCAGAGAGACAGTCTGCAGATGTAGACGTAGTCGGAGTATCAGTGGCAGACTGTAGTACCAGTCTCTGCATGGCTGCGCCGGCCTGCCCACTCTCGAGCTCCGTCCATGCCCATGCCTGCCGAAAAGATAGCTCGGCGTCAACCCTCTCCAGTGAGCCATTGACTGCTCCTGCAGCCGACGTAAACACCCCACGAGCGACATCAATATTGCCTTGGGAGGCCTCGGCTAGCGCATAGCTCTCGTACAGGCTGGCCGTAGAAATGTACTGCTTGATGAGAGAGCGCGCCGCCTTTTTGATGCTGGCTGGATTGACCGCCGCATCGACGGCGAGGCTGTATGTCGCAAGTTCACCAAACCCAAATGACCGGACTAGTTGTCTAAGCGTACTGGCTACCCAATTTGGTGGCACCGGCGCTTTCTCGGAACGTGGCAGAGACGGCCGCAGCCAATCGGGGAGATATTGGAACCAGCCTGGTCCGGCAAACAAAACGTCCGGGGTTAATGCGACCCGGCTGCCATCGTATAGCAGGTCAGGAGGCGCGCGGCCACTCTGTGCTGTTCCGGGCAGCGAGGGACTGTTGTTGTTGGCATCGTCCACCGGTAGAACGACAATAGCGAGGTGTGGGTCGTTGCGGGCTGTTTCGATCCATGTGCTTGTGCCAAAGGCTGGTGGGAGCTGGCAAAAGAGTAGAAATGCGTCCACAATAAACCGTCGAGTGGTAGCCAGTATGCTATCCGGGATGGCGGACGCGAACATAAGCTGGGCCATGTCTGAAAAGACAACAACGCGGAACACGTCTTCGTAGCCGCCATCGTCGATATTGTCAATCACTCTTCCCGGAAGCTTGGCCAGGTCGGCACGCTGCCTCTCTGCAGCTGCCCATGCTTCGTATAGTGGGATATATGCAGACATGTCGTTCTCATACGAGTCTTCGTCGCCGCCCTGCGCTTGGGCTGTAATCTCGGCAAGGTTCAGAGTGGGAAGGGTCTGATTATGGACCTCATAGTCGAGTAGGGCTTCTTCGACATCCTCACCCGCTGCAAGCTTGGATGCATAGTCACGCCAGCCCTGGGCGCCGTCCTCGCCAATTCTAGGCAGCTCGCTATCCCAAAATTGGCCGAGAGATGCTGCCGGGGGTGTCGGACGCGCAAACACCGACTCTAGGGTGGCCTGCCATGCAGCTGTCGCCACGTCTCTAAAGCCGGTATCATAGAGGAAGCGAGTTGCCCGTAGGAAGACGTAGACCATCTCTGAGCAGAGCTCGCTTTTCAGTGATTGGTCTGTTTCGGCCGAGGCTTCCTTTTCTAATGTGCGCAGACGGCCCGCAATAAATTTCGTAACGCCGTCGACTGTCACAGTTGATAGACTTGTCATTTCGTAGTCCAGCCGGGCTTTCCATAGAGAAAAGGTCAGGCCACGATTTTTCGTCGATGAGAAAAGTGTCGTGCTTCGGGCTAGGTCTCCCCATTTGTCTGCGAGTTCTTGGGGTGTCCATGTCTTGGCTCCTTCGTGCATGATTGCCAGCTGGAGGCGCTCACGATCAGGCTGCGAGCGGACCTGTTGCAGAGCGGACTCGAGGATAGATAATTTCGCTGCAGATATCCCCTTTTCTTGGTCTCGGCAATGAGCAGCATGCTTGGAGTGGCTGCCAAGTGCTGAATTGCCGGTGCTTTCGTCGTTGCCGAGAAGTAGAACCTGCTGGTCTTGCAGCTCAACAAGCTCGAGCCATGCATCAATATCTAGAGGATTGCCTTTGACATGCCGTGACAGCTCGGCCAGCTTTTTCTTTAGTTTCCCGCGGGCCTCATCGCCCTCGACAATATAGATGTGGCCGAGGTCGGTGTTGTCTTCATTCTCAGGCGCATCAGGAAGTATTTCTGAGACGTCCGAGTCCGAGTCCGACTCTGAAGCATTGCCGTCATTGAACTGATCCGAGTTCTGGCTGCCAGAGCCACTGCCTGAACCGCTGCGCTTCCGCTTTTTCCTGGTAGACAGTGAGATGAACTCGTCATTTTCATCAGACGGCGTAGCATCGCCAGATGAGGTCTTTGATTTTCTGACAGCTGCGGACCCGTAGAGTTGCCGTAAGAGTGCATCATTGCTCTTTTCGCGGAACACACTGCCGCGACTATCGTGGCCGGGGTCGACGGAGAACGTCGTTTTGGCACCACTGGCACCGTCGTGGTCGAATACAAACCGCTTGGAAGTGCCCAAGACGCGCCGTCCATAGGCAAGGCGATGAAAGGACGGCACACGGCGGGCATCGTTGGTGCCATACTGCCACACCAGCGAGTCGCCGCGCGCATCGACAGAGAAAAGTGCATTATCCTTGTCGTTTGTTGGGTCTCGGAGCACATCGTCCTGCTTGTCCGGCTGGTCTCGCTGGTCTCGCCAGGTTGTACTCTTGGTGGAGGGTAGTTTGGGGTTGCTCAGAACTGGGTCAGGCTTATCAAAAAGAACCAGCTGAGTGTCGTCGTGGTCGTGGCGCTTGTCACGATGCCGGCTGTCGTGCCGATCTCTTTCCTCTCTCCCATCTCTTCTGTTTCCTCCATCCCTTCCGCCCGTATCTCGACCATGACCTCTATCTGTGTTGCTTGTTCTCTCCGTGCTTCGTTCTCTGCTGTAGTGCCTATGCCTCCTTGAAGAGTCATTCTGCCGTCTTTCGATGTGTTCTCGATGCTCTCGGTGCTCTCGATGTTCCCGATGCTCTCGGTGCTCTCGATGTTCCCGATGCTCTCGGTGCTCCCGCCGCTCTTTGCGATCATCATCCTGCCCATATGTCCGGCCTGCATGCCTCTCTGCCCGTAGCTTCTCCCCACGAGTCATCTCCTGCCGAGGCTCATCCTGGCGACTTCTCTGGCGGGTTCTGTCACGATCGCGATCCTCTTTTCGGGACTCACGCTCAACTCCATGCCGGTGTCGTTGTCGATATTTTTCATCTTCTGGCCGGTCTCTGCTCTCTTTGCTCCTTGATCTCCCTGATCTCTCCCCCCTCTCATGCCTTTCAGTAGAGGCCATAAGGCTAGCACTGCTACCTTAGTTTGATTGGAATGATTTCCTTTCTTGGCAGGCGTGCTGCTGATTGTGGCCGATGTGAATAAGCAAATACTGGGAAAGAACGACCAGCGTCAACATACCATGGCAGAGCACAGTGTTTTACGCCAGCCTTGCACAAAAGTACACTGTCCTGAACACCCTCTTGCCCTGTCGCGACTCGCCTAGCGCGCTTGACAGCAGGCTTTCCGTCGTGTTATTGCCTTGGAGATTCTTGGAGTATATTTGGGGCAATCTTGGGGCAATCAAATGTCTTGCTTTTATCGATCACCTGCCTTTGAAATCACAAGCACAATATGCATACAACATAGTTCAAGTACGTAGAATGCACACTACCAGAGCGCCCTGCCCTGCCTGCATGCGTCCCTCCAAATTTATGGAAGCTTAATGGTCCCTTGATCCCCGCATATTTTCTACTTGTGCGATAGCGGCGGGCCTTGCTACACGAGCTGTACAGTGCGCATCGCGTTTTAGCGTACCGGTCCTGCAGGTTCAACGGTCGCGTTGCTCTCATTAGGAAAGAATCACTGAAACAAATGCGGAACATTGCTGGCCAGCTCAGAGAAGCAAGGCAGGTGCTCCGGTCGCAGTTACCATACGGAGTAATAAATCGACACGCGCGCCTGCCTTCCATGGAAAATGCCTTTGAGCTTCAACACCAAAGATAGCGATGTCGTCAGGGGCAGCCACACGTAATTCCGCTGGGGCTTGATACGACGTAAGCCTGTCACACTAGTAAAGGACCCTGTAGGCTAGTGAGCTATCTCTGTAATCTACGGGTCGTTCCTGCCTCGGGGATATCACGCCTTCTTTCGCTGCTCTTTCCTTCCTCACTCATCCACTTCGCATCTATCTCTTCTCTGCCCGTCATCGCCATCTCCCCTTTCTCTTTCCCTTTCTCTTCCTTTTTTCTTCCTCCCCCCGTCAGTACCGCCTCGTTTTCTTCGGGTTTCTCGTTTCACGTCGTCGCCACGTTGTTTTTCTGAGCTGTCAACCTCTCTGGTGGGCCTTACTCAGCGTGTGCTGGCAGTGCATGTACATTTATCTCGGGTGCACCTCTTTAGGCAGCTGCTTTGTCATTTCTTCCATCGGCCCCGACTTTGACCTCATTCTCGGCTTCTTCGTTCGGCTTTCTTTTGCCATTGCTTTCTCTGCTTTGTCTGCATCTTCATCTGGCCTCATTTCCCACCGCATCGTCTTCGGCTCTGTCTCGCAGTTCATACTTCAGCCTAATACTTGCTTATCTGACCTCCCTTCGCCCTTCGCCCTGCTTCCCCTCCCCTCCCCCAAACGACTACGGCCAAGCGACCTCTTCTTGGCTGCGCACATGACACACTGCAGAACAGCACCCTTCATTTCCTTCTGGCATTCTCGGCGTGAGACCTGCGTCAGTTGACTTCCACGTGGATTTGGTCTCTGTTGACGTTTGCAACCCCGATCACACGCATTCATATTAGTCTATACCGCCCGTCTTTCATCTTGCTCTGCCTTTCTTGAGCAACATTATTAAGAAACCATACAACGATAACGACCCTTCTCCGACAAACGCCTGTTTCTGATCTGCCGTGTCGCCACCCTGCATAACATTCCCGGAACTCGCACGTGCGTCTTTGTGCATCGAACCCTACTCTCGACAAATTGATTCGCCAAACCGGCCTGCTTCATATCACTCCGATAATACAAGCTGTCCCCTCCTCGAACCCGTCTCATTATCGTTGTATATATTGCCATCTCGATCCCTGTTTCACGACCGCCAATTCATCATGGCGGACGATGGCCCCCGTGCTGGTGCCAGCAGTGGTGGAGGACACCCTATTCGGCCATCAAGCTCTTCTCGGCTCGCGAACCCTTTCTCTTTGGGGCCCCCTTCAGGACCACCCTCTCCTACACTTTCACGGCACTTCCGGCCCAGTCGGCGTGGGTCGTTCAACGGCGACGACATGCCGGATGAACGGACATCTCTTCTTCACGGTCAGCGCTTGCCCGGAGCACCACGGCCTACGATTCTGAGCCGTTCGCAAAGTTATGTTGGCGGTGCCGCCAACACTCTACGTCACCACAACCGTGTCGGCTCCTGGAGCCATCGCTTCATCAGCGCCTTGGGCGACCGCCAGGAATCGTCTATGGCCGAGTCCAAGTTCTCCATTGCGCCGGACGAGCGTGTTTGGTATGACCAGTTTACATCCACAGACTGGGTGCATGACAGCATTTTGGACTCGTATCGAGTCAAGGCCCTGCGGAGTCGTAAAGACTTTTGGGGCCGAGTCTATGTTCTCTTTGACGGTGCACAGGGCTGGATCCTGTCTGCTCTCGTGGGCTTTGTGGTGGCTGTGCTTGCATACGCCATTGACGTATCGGAATCTTTGGCCTTTGATTACAAGGAGGGCTACTGCCAGATTGGTTGGCTCAAGACGGAGAAGCAGTGCTGTCCCAATGGCGCATGCACGGACTGGCGGGAGTGGGCCGAGGTCCTGGGAAGCCATGGCACCGGCGAGATCTGGCTGGAATACGCAACGTACATTTGCGGTGTCATTTTTTTCGCTTCCCTTGCTTGCCTGATCACACTGTCCACAAAGACTGTGGTGCCCTCAGCTTTCCGGCTGTCTACTCTCGATGAGAACCTTGCTGCCGAGCCTGTTGACACCGGCTCGGTGGACGAACATGCTGCCAACGGTGGCACCGGAAGCTCCAGCCATACACCGCCTCTGGGTGGCGAGGGAGAAGCTGGCGCCGAAGCCAATCTGTTTGACCGCACGTTTTCCCCTGCACCCAAGAACGCTCCCTCGGACGCACCTATGGTGTACTTTTCAGCTGCCGGCAGTGGTGTTGCAGAGGTGCGTGTTATCCTGAGTGGCTTTGTGCTGCATGGTTTCCTTGGTTTGAAGACGCTTGTGGCCAAATCGATCGGCTTGGTACTCAGTGTTGCTTCTGGCCTTAGTCTTGGAAAAGAGGGCCCGTATGTGCACATTGCGACCTGTGTCGGTAACATTGCTTGCCGTCTTTTCTCCAAGTACGACCGCAACGATGCCAAGCGTCGCGAAATTTTGTCGGCAGCAGCAGCTGCCGGTGTGGCCGTTGCATTCGGTGCACCTCTTGGGGGTGTCCTGTTCTGTCTCGAGGAGGTGGCTTACTTTTTCCCTGCCAAGACGCTCTTCCGTACCTTTTTCTGCTGCATCACAGCTGCGTTGACGCTCAAGTTCCTCAACCCGTACGGCACGAACAAGATTGTCATGTTTCAAGTGGAATACCCGGTCGACTGGGAATACTTTGAGCTTGGCAGTTTTGTTGGTGTCGGCATCCTCGGTGGTGTAACTGGCGCTATGTTCATCAAGGCCTCGCGGCACTGGGCCAAGAACTTCCGTGGTATTCCTCTAATCAAGAAAAACCCTCTGCTGGAGGTCGTTCTCGTCGCCCTGGTCACTGGTATTGTGGGCTACTGGAACAACCTCACCAAGCTTCCCGTTGCTGAGCTGCTTTACAACCTGGCAGCACCTTGCGACGTGACAGACAACAACCTAGCTGATCTCGGAATCTGTCCGTCGGAGGTGTCTGATATCCCGCCTATTCTGTTCAAGCTGTTTGGTGCCTGCTTGATCAAGGGTGTCCTGACCGTTATCACCTTTGGTATTGTAAGTTACATCGTCTATTCTGTTATTGCTTGCTGTTTCATGATTTTTGCTAACTCCTAATAGAAAGTCCCTGCCGGTATCTATGTGCCATCCATGGTGGTCGGCGGTCTGATGGGCCGTCTTGTAGGCCATGTTGTTCAGTGGACTGTGCTGAGTACTCCGGACTGGCCCATGTGGGGGACCTGTGCTGCCGTGGGCGAGGCATCGTGCATCCAGCCTGGTGTCTATGGACTCATCGCCGCCGGCGCTACCATGTGCGGTGTCACTCGGCTCTCTGTCACGCTTGCTGTAATTCTCTTTGAGATTACGGGCAGTCTGGACTATGTGTTGCCGTTCTCACTGGCTATTCTTGTTGCCAAGTGGACTGCCGACGCCATTGAGCCTCTGTCCATCTACGACCTGCTGACTGAGATGAACTCTTACCCGTTCCTCAACAACAAGCACAAGCCTGTCTTCACGTCTGATCTGGCCGACATTGTTCCTCGCGTGCGCCGCAGTCGTATCATTGACATCTCGTCATCACCACAGGTCAAGGCCACTGTCCTGCGCCAAAAGCTCGAGGGTCTGCACCGCGCGGGCGAGCTGGACGGCGGTCTGCCTATTGTGCGCAACGATATCCTGGTCGGCTTGATTCCTGCACCTGATCTTGAATTTGCCCTTGACAATCTCCGCGACGAGGCCAACAGCATGTGCCTGATGGCATCTGTGCCGAGTATTGACGACTCTGACGATGATCTCCACGGCACCGATCCGACGGATTTCACACCCTACATTGACCCGGCCCCGGTCGCACTGGATATCCGGTCGCCGATGGACCTGGTGTATGAGTGCTTTGTCAAGCTTGGATTGCGGTACATTTGCGTCCTACGCGACGGTCGCTACGCCGGCATGGTAAGTCTTTTGCATTTCTTGTTGTCGTTTTCAGCTCGGTCTATTTGCTAACTCCTGCAGGCCCACAAGAAGACCTTTGTCAAGTACGTCCGTGACCTCGAGGTGCGTGACGGCCACACTTGAATGTCTTGTTCTCCATACGGCCACTTGATCCTTCTCATTTCTGAGTCTCATTCTTTTCTTGCTGCAATTTTTTTTTATATCCCTTGCTCATTGTCCCTCATTTGCATTTTCTGGAGTTTGGTTAAATCATCTTCGACTTGGATACCACCTTTTGGTTAAGCCAACGTCGTTATTTATCTTCTTGCTATGACATTTACCTCGCAATCTTTTTGCATTATATCATCTCATTACTATTTCGACTCTTGAGCTTTTGAATATTTCATCGTGTCGAATCGACATGCATCACGACTGTCTTCTTGGCTCGGTGTCGTTACTTACTAATAACGATGCATTTTGAATATAATTGAATATAATTGAATATAATTGAATATAATTGAACATCATTGGACACCGAGTTCTAAACATGTCGTGGTGCCAGGCTATTGCAATTCTTCATCACTTGCATAATTGCTTAATGTGCTGGCAGTGCGCTTAGTAGAACATCTACATGTATTGGTATTTACACTAGTGTGCTGCTAGTAAACAACACCGCCTTATCTTATCGCC
The DNA here is from genome assembly GCA_022392945.1 of Ophiostoma australiae. Lineage (NCBI taxonomy): Eukaryota > Fungi > Ascomycota > Sordariomycetes > Ophiostomatales > Ophiostomataceae > Ophiostoma > Ophiostoma australiae. Next base: position 168,439 of record JAKRGJ010000009.1, read on the forward strand.
CCGTTGCTGGGTGAGCGCACGCATTCCCAATTGGGTTGGAGTAAATATACGGTCCGAGTGCGTTTGTCAGGCGTTTGACTTTTGGTCGTGCGGTGCAACTCAGACACTGCCGACCGCCTTTTATTTGAGCTAAACTCTGATTTGGATAGGATTGCCTTCTTATCATTGCGTTAATCGACTATTCCGCTATTTGTTTACTCACATCTACAACATCATCACATCTGCCATCGTGACATCGACATCGACAGCATCGACAACACTAGACATCTACGACATCTACGACGCCTGCACGCACAATGGATCCTCCGTCCAAAGCCAACAGCCTGTTCCAGGTCTACCTTCGACTGAGGCCACCACAGGCCGGTGCTACGTCCACTGACCGCTTTCTCGAGGTCGAGCCGCCAGCAACTGACGCGCCTTCGACGTCGCCGACGCACATTCGCCTCAACCCTCCCAACGACCGGCGGCGCGCTATTGAAAAGTTTGGCTTCACACAGGTGTTTGAGGAGGATGCGACCCAGCTGGATGTTTTCCACTGCACCAAGGTTGTATCGCTGGTCGAGGGTGTCCTTGCGTCTCATGGCGGCGAGGGCACCGACGGTCTGCTGGCCACTCTTGGCGTGACGGGTTCCGGCAAGTCGCACACAATCTTGGGCTCCAAGTCGCAGCGCGGCCTGACACAGCTTACACTCGACGTGCTGTTCCGCTCCATTGGCGACAACATTGTCGACTGCTCAGCATCCTCGTCGCTCGAGGCCTCGATCACTGCATCTGACGCGTCCGAGGCGACCATCTACAACGCATCAACCTTTTTGGATTCTGTCTATGGCCAAGCCAACAGCACATCCCGCTACAGTTCCCGCGCGCCAACACCAATGATTGTACGAATATCCCCTTTTCATCTGTCTACTAGTTCTGGAGACTCTTTTGCGTCGTGTATGGAGGACAACCCCAGAAGCAGCGGTGTAAGCCTCAGTGGGCCGCCGATGCCTGGGATGTTCCCGACCAGCCCAAGTAGGCTGCAGCAGCCCGCTGTGGCTCGATATAGACCGGCCAGTGTCCGGCTTGTGCGTTGCGAGGACGACGCAGTCCCCCCAGTCTTCGAGCCCCCCAAGACGCCACCCAGACATGGCTCCATGCTGCCTTAGTACCGCAGCATGAAGACCGGACAGCCCAAGATACCGTCTGCGGTAAAGCGGTTCATGACGTCGACGGCGGCATCCACGCAGCAGAGGAAATCAAGACAGGATACTAAACGTTTGACTATAAAGGGAGACTACCCATCTGCAGGCGCGCCACCACAGTTGACACCCCGACGCTTGCTCAACCGGCCATCGACATTCCCACAGCAACCAGACGTTAGCAGCCTGAATGTCAGCAGCGATCCGGGATCGCACTATGCCGTCCTGATATCCATGTACGAAGTATACAACGACCGCATCTTTGACCTCCTCACACCACCCATCAAGTCTGCGGCGACCAAGGAGTACCGGCGGCGGCCGCTGCTGTTCAAGAGCACAGAGCAGTCACCGGACCGCAAGGTAGTTGCTGGGCTTCGCAAGATTGTATGCAGCAATCTGAACCAGGCACTGCTGGTGATTGAGGCTGGACTGCACGAGCGTCGCGTGGCCGGCACGGGCAGCAACAGTGTGAGTTCGCGCAGCCACGGCTTTGTGAGTGTTGAGGTGAAGAAACGCATAATGAGCCGGCGGCACGACTCTGGTTCATGGAATAGCAATGCTCTGACGATCGTGGACCTGGCTGGCAGCGAGCGAGCGCGTGATGCCAAGACGGCCGGTGCGACTCTGGCCGAGGCGGGCAAGATCAACGAGAGTCTGATGTACCTCGGCCAGTGCCTCCAGATGCAGAGCGATGCGGGCAACACGACCAAGGTTGTGCCATTCCGGCAGTGTAAGCTGACGGAGCTGCTGTTTTCCAACTCTTTCCCCTCGGCCAGTATGCAGTCGATGCAGTCTTCACAGTATGGCCAGGCAGCGCGGAGAAACCCGCAGAAGGCCGTAATGATTGTGACAGCCGACCCGCACGGCGACTTCAACGCGACGTCGCAGATTCTGCGGTACAGTGCTCTTGCACGAGAGGTGACTGTTCCCCGGATCCCGTCCATTACCCAGACCATTATGGGCACCACTACACAGGCAGCGAGTCAAGCACCTCTGAGCTCATCACCGCCTCTGACTCACCACCACCGCCCATTCTTCCCGCCAGGAAGCAATGCATCCAACTCTACACCACACAACCGAATGTTCTCACCGGCAAGCAATGCATCCGATGACCGCGTTACTATGGAGATTGCGGCCCTGGAGATTGCACGCATGTCGGAGGAGATTGATTACCTATACGCATCGCTGGAGCAGGAGAGCGAGAAGCGGCTAGAGGCGGAGTCCCACCTGTTGTCGATGACGGACCGGATGCTGGAGCAGGAGCAGGAAATCCGCGAAGAGTGTGCAATTGAGTTTGAGGAACGGCTGATGGTGGAGATGGCACGGTGGAAGGCGAGCATCGAGGCTGAAAAGGAGCACGGCGAGGAGCACTGGGACCGCAAGGTGGAGGTAATGGAGCGGCTGCAGTACGACGACGAGAACCGCTGCGACCACGACCACGACGACAAGGAGAATGTGTTGGTGGAGAATCTGGAGGAAGAGAACGAGCGGCTGCGGCGCGAGATTGCAGTGCTGAAGCGGGAGCTCACCGGGCGGTCGCCGAGCAAGCGCAAGCCGCTGCGGGAGCGCGATGATTTGCCCATGTCGTCTCCAGCCGGGTCTCCGTTCAGTTCGCCCGAGAGAGCTGACAAGTGTGACAAATCGCTTGATGTCGGCGAGACTCTGCGTCGCAAGATGGAGCGGCTGCGGATGAGCGAGGACGACACGGACGCCATCATGAGCCGGTCCAGCAGCGGCACCAGGACGAGAAACAGCAGCCGCGGCCGCAGCGACATACCGACCAAGTCGGTGTCCACGGCGCAGAATGGCAGTCCCAAGAAGATGCGCAAGCTGTCGCCACGCAAGTGGGAAATTGCTGTCGATGACGATGATACGTTTTAGTCGGAGTCAATGTTTTGTTTTATTGTTTTCTCTTCCTTTTCTTTCTATCTTGTCGTTTCTATCTTGCTGCTATTTAGTTGGTTGTTGTGTTTTATTTGGGGTTATTTGGGTCTATTCGTTTTTGGTTGATATATGCAACTGATACCCGTTGTATTGGCGTATTTGGTTTATATTTTTATCGTTTCTTACCCATTTACTGTTTACCTTTTGCTTCTTGACTTTCAATGCTCCCATAATGCGTGCTTACTAAGAATGCAACCACTTATAAGACCGACGTCATAGCGGCCCACTGTCCAGGCAGGTGCCAAACACTCTCCCTCGAACAACAACAACAACAACAACACCATCAAGTCCGACAAGAACCATCGCACTCTCACCAACCATCATCACATTTACCAATATTTTTAGCTTGAACTAAAACTTATAAACCTTACACGACCAACATGCCTCTCGTCATCCCCAAGCTGGACGGCTCGTCGGAGCAGGAATGGATCATGAAGCTTATGGGCAAGACGCTCACCGACGGCGACAACAGTGCAACAGTGAGTCTTGCAAGTATTTTTCTCGTCTGTCAACTATCTGGTGAGTGCTAATAGGACCTGCAGGCATTTTCGCGCAAGGATCTGCCCCAGGGCGCCCGCGTCATCGGCCCGGATGCTGTGGCATCGACCGATGTCAACAAGGACCGGCTGACGGTGTTTGTCGACAACGACGGCATCATCAAGAATGTGCAGGTCGGCTAGACAGTCGCTGCATATGGGAGAATCAAAAGATGACGGGCAGTTGAGAACAAGTTCGTGCGAGCCATTGCTTGAGTGTGTCATTGATACTCGCCTTACTGCCTGCCTGGTTGCTTAGTCATTATTGTACTTGTCACTTTTGACCATAGCCACAATAAAAGCCAATATGCAACTACACTGTCTTTATAATACAATACCAGCAAGTGAACATGATCAAAGCAATGTGAACATATGTATGCACTAGATTCAAGCTCGCCTCGCCATCAACTCGTTTATCGATTTACCTTTGGAGGTGGAGTTAGCGCAGATCAGGCCTGAGCTCAGCACGACGCATGAGCCGACAGCGCACGAGACTACCCCGCCGCAATCGGAAATCGATAAGGCGCGTGTTCCTGCCTGCTGTAGCAGCTAGCAACCGCTGTAGATGTACATAGTATTACTGCTCCCAAATTTTCAATGGCGGGGCTCGTCTCTAGAGCATACACATCACCATCACCATGTTCAAGAAAGAGTGCGTACATTTTCTAGAGTCCCTTCTGGGCAGCTGCTAACTTATTCCAACAGGATCTCCACTGCGCCGCGGCAAAAACTCAAGTCGTCGGTCCAGCGGTCGCTGCGCCAGTCGCTGCTGTCCAGCTACCCCCTGCTGACGCCCTACGCCGACGAGATCCTCCCCAAGAAGGCCTCGCTCCTGTCCATCAAGCTGCCCGACCGTGCCGTCCTCTACGTCCTCGAGTCCGAGCCGCTCTTTTTCGAGTCCGGAAAGCCAGGCTCCGACATCCCCCTGCTGCCCCATCTCCGCCTCGTCCACCGCTTCCCCCAGGCGTTTCCCAGCATCCGCATCGACCGCGGCGCAATCCGCTATGTCCTCGGCGGTGCCACCCTGATGGCGCCTGGCCTCACCAGTGCTGGTGGTCGGCTGCCCGAGCCGCGCAAGGTCGAGGACGGCATCGACTGCCGCGACGACGAGGGCCGGTGGAGCTGCGAGCTGGCGGCGGGCGACCCCGTGGTGATCATGGCCGAGGGCAAGCAGGAGGCGTGTGCTGTCGGCCTGCTGGTGGCGGGCACCAAGGAGGTCAAGGACAAGGGCAAGGGCCCGGTGGTGGAGGATGCACACTTCCTGGGCGACGGTCTGTGGAAGCTGCCTCTTGACTGAGCGAGAAGAGGTTATGATTTGATTTTTCTAGCTGTTATTTTCCACGTTATACCAAAATACAAGCATCGTGGCGGCATGCCGTCCCTCATCTTACACTGCAACTCTATGAAAGCCATGAATCGTGAATCGTTTGTTCTGGAGCTACATACATATAAATACATGTTTTTTTGTATTTTCTGACAAGTGGAATAGATGCAAAATGCAAGGCAACAAGAGAGAGAGACAACAAAGAGACATCAAAACGCCATGTCTCCCCAGTTTGAAATAGTTGAGGGGAGATGCCCGGAAGAAATAGAAACACAATAATAACAACAGTCCCAACGCCATCATGTCCTTTCATTCAGCAGCCTAGACAATGTACGTCTCGGTAACCGCCGAGCGCGTGCCGTCACCCCACAGCCCGATGATAGACATGCTAAAGGCCAGGCCGCTCACCACCGTCTGCACAATCTGGCGCTTGAGGAACACCTCGACCGAAGCGCGCACCTCCTCGCCGTTCACACTGGCGCTGCCGCCGGCAACATCGTCGGCACCGTCGCTGTGGGTGTCTGACACACTGCCCGACACCGAGCCGGCCGAGCCCGACGTGGCCGAGCCCAGCACCTCGTAGCTGGCCTCCATGTGGTGAGGCATGCGGCTCGGCGAGGACGGGGCGACCTCGGCAGTAGAAGTAGAAGAAGAAGAAGGACTGGCCTTGTAAAGGAACGGCGACAAAGCCTGCGACGTCGCAAGCCGGCCGCCGAGCACGAGCAGCGAGGTGTAGAGGAGGTAGGGGTGGCGCACGGCGCGCGGCGACATCAGGTACGAGAGCAAAAATGCCGAGGTGGCCACGCCGGCGAGCGCGCGCAGCTGGGCCGTGGCGGCGTCAGTCAGCGTGCGAAAGGCCTTGCCAGCGGACTGGGCAGACGGCAGTGTGAGGAGCGTCGGGACGGTCACGGTCGACAGCGTGAACGAGAGGCCCTGTTGATTAGTAAGCACTGGGCAGGCCATGAATGGGACGGACGAGAGTACATACCGTGAGGAGGCCGAGGGACACGGTGCCGACAAACTTGAGGATGGAGACACCGGGAGCCATTGTGTGCTTTGTATCTGTGTATCTTTGATCGATGCGATGGGCAGAGTGGTAGAGTGGTAACAGATAAAGCCAGGCAGAGAAGTGAGAGGAAAGATGGAGAGAAACTATGATAGAGCAGGCGGCAGAGATAAGTGTGGCTAGGGAGAAGAAAGAAGAGGAGGAAGGCAGGAAGGAAGGAAGGAAGTAGGAAGGAGAGAGCGCCGACAAAGAACTCGACAAAAGAGGAAAGAGAGTAATCGTAGGAAGAGAGCAAGAGAATAAGAAGAAGAGGAAAGAACGGAATCAGGCTCAGGCGACAATGCCTTTGGTGACGCGGGGATTGGCTTAGAGGAAGGACCACTGGACTTGGGAGGACTACGAGTATTACAGAGTAATTACGGACTAGGAAGGAAGTTCAGGCTGACGCCACCCCACCTAGCGGCTGCTCTCCCTGGCCAGCCAGCCCAAGTTGCGAATGGCCCTATAGCCCGGTAGTCCAGTGGCACAACAGTGACGAGCTCACGGCCGAGCGGGGGCACTATCTTAATCCTGGTAGTGGTGGCAGATTTGATGTTCTAGATAGTATGGTATAACCAGTAGATCAGTACGCCGTAGATAATGATATCATGTTGGCATCTCCGCGCTTAGTGAGTCGGTCGTTATTAGTCATCGTCATTGCCATATGTAAAAGACAGGAGCGAACTGCCTTCACGACGGGATTGCCATGTGGTAAGAGACAGATTGCTAAAAATAGCCCCAGACAGACTATCTACACTGTAGTCTGCAGGCACCTCTATCGTTGAGTCGATATCTGCCAACTTCTAGACTTTGTTATCGCTGCCTTGCTGCTGAGTGCAGTAGCCTTATGCTTAAGCTCACTACTAAGTGGCGATTCTTCAATGTCTCACTTAATGTCAACAGTCACGGCATAGCTCTCTAAACTCAGGAACCAAGCAGACTGGTTTTATTATAACAGATCGAGTATTATCCAGCTGGATCCAAAAAAAGAAGATATCACAAACCACCTACAGCAGAGTAATCAGCTGTGCACCCTCAAAGGCCTCGTTCGGCTCCAGCGTCTGCCAGCTCGATACCGAGCCAGGCTCGATGCACAGCATATTGCGGTAGCCCTCCTTGGGCGCAAAGTCGTGGACGCCGTGCACCTTTTCGGACCATGGGTTCCACACAACGACGTCGGCCAGGTTGTCGCGCGTCACGCTGTACACAGGCTTGCCCGCAGCAGACACGGTAATCTCTTGCTCGGCACCCTTGGCCGGCTTGTACACGCGGTCCGTCTCGCCTGTAAACGTAATGTCGCCGGCTGCCTGTGTCTTGGTCTTGAAGCCCTCCACCTTGTCCGAGTATTCCGTCTCGCCCAGTCCGCTGACCGTGGTTGTGTTGATGTCCTGGCTGTTAGTATCTCTCCGATAAGAAAATGAAAAGAAGAACATACATCAATGTTGAGGTAGGTGTGCAGGAGGACGTGAAAGTTAAAGGCCGCGTCCCCGGCATTGGTAATGACAATGCTCGTGCGCAGGCTGCCCGTCTCCAGCGTGACGCGGTACAGAAGCGTAAAGTCAAACGGCCACAGCGACTTGAGCGCAGGGTCCGCCGACGCCGCCGACAGGCCAAAGTCGAGCGTCACCGAGGACCCGGGCTGGCCCGAACCCTCCGACTCTGACTTGCCTAGGAACTCCCAGCGCGATGTGCGGGCCAGGCCGTGCTGCGGCAGCTTCTCGGTGGCAACACCGGCAGGCGACTGGCCAAACACGGGGAACACGACGGGGATGCCGCCGCGAACGGGCTTGGAGCCGTCGAGGATGGCGCCTTCGCTTAGCCATAGGCGCTCGGCAAGGACATCGTTTTTAAGGCCCTTCCAGGACAAGACGGTGGCGCCGGTCAGGAAAACCTCGACGGACTCGCCAGTGATGGGCAGGACAGCAGTGACACGGTCGCCAACGAGGTCGACGCGGGCCTGAGGGGGGGCGGCCTTGGTGGCAGCCAGGGCTGACGGCTTGTTGCGGCGGTCCATTGTGTGTGTGATATAGAACGAAAACAGGAGGGTATTAGAGAGCTGGGAACGAATGAGAACAATGAAGCCAAAAGATACCAAAATATGCCAAAAGATGCCAATGAACAAGAGCAAGACGAACAAGACGAGAGAGAGGACAACGGCGTGTTTGATCGTGTCAGAGAGTCGCCGGGACTGCGGGGCTACCTCGATATGTGAGCCTCTTATTAAATACCTTATTGCAGCAGGAGCTACCTGCCCCTACTCTGTATTATTGTATTACATAGTATGGCAGGCGGTGGTGGTGCTATTACTGGAGGAAGTTGTCGCAGCTGGGGTCCGTGTTGCGTGGGGCCAGTAGCTGTAGTGGATACGGATGAACAGCTGGCGGGGCTTTCTGGTGCATGTAACCGCTCTCTAAGACACCCCACATATACTACAAAGTCAAAGCCGGAATCAACAAGCGCCTCTTCAGAGCGCTTTAGCAGTCTCTTGTAGTATAGTGGTCAGTATACGGGCTTGTCACGCCCGGGACCCGGGTTCAATTCCCGGCGAGAGAGCAAATATTCTTTTTTTCCCTCTAACCTTTTGTTTGGATTTTTTCTTTTTGCTTATCACTTCCTTAGTTTATTTCGATTATAGTTCATATCATTGGTTTTTTTAGGGGTTTTTGGTATGTCATTTCACAGTTTCGTTATTCAGTCTTATTTTTGTCACCGTGTACACTCGCAGCTCATACCTATACCACATCAACAACTGCCACTAAATGCCAGTCTCGGCTTCCCAGGGTTTGGCCTCCTCGCAAAAGTCCACGACACGGTCAAACATACGCCCGTCACGAAGGGCAATGTAGATCTCGCTGGCCATGGTGCCCAGGGTGCGCGTACCATTGCCAGTGGTAGAGGTGGAGCTGGTGTGGCTGTTGCAGCCGTCACTGTTTGCATTGCCGTTGGGACCTTTGATGCCACCGTTGGACTGTCCATCGACAAGACCGTTGGCGCTGTGGCGCTTGGCATTGCTTGAGCTGGTTGCAGCTGCACTGGCTGCCTTGGCAAGAGTAGGGTGGTCTTCGACACCGCGATTCAGCGGAATGTTGAGGTCCAGCCGTACGTACTCGTAGACGATGCGCGTGGCCGGGCTCAGCATGGCACTGGCCCTTGCGGGCTCGCGGAAGAAGAGCTGGCGGGTCTCGGCATAGGCTTCCGCCATGGTTTCGGCGGCTCGTGTCTGGAATGTAAGCAGTGCATTATAGTCGGGGTAAGCCTCGGAGCGGACGGGTAGGACGACGGCCTGTCCCAGCCCCTTGACCAGAACACCAATAGAGGCAGAAGCTGCAGTATCGGCGCGATCCGCCAGGTCAAGGTGCGACAGCTCGTCCCAACGATCAAGCATGTAGGGCACGACGGTGGCAGCGACTCCGGCAAAGCCTGGAGTATCTGAGAATGTAGAGGGTTTGAGCCCGGTCATGAATGTGTCTGCGACCAGGCGGCCAAGACGTTCCGACGCAGTTTCGCGGAACAGACGCTGCATGCACCGCAGGTCTAGGCCCTGGCACAGGATGTAGATGTAGGTGGCCGCCATTATGCTGACAATTTCGCCGGCCTCCAACGCATAGCGTGCTGCCACAAAGGCCATGGAGTTGACCGACTGGTTGGTCATCTCGGCCACCTGCACATGGCTGCTCACGGGCTTGGCCAAAAAGGCCAGCTCAGCCTGGTACGCGGCCATGTTGACATCAAACCCCTTGCACAGAAACGACGTGCTTGGATCGTCGGGGCTCAGATTGGGCGGCAGGCCGCGGTTGCGCGCATTGTCGATCAGCTCGGAGCTCTGCGTGTACATGAGCCGGCCCAGGTTCTGCAGGCACATCAGCGTTTTCTCCATGGCCGAAGTCACGGCCATGGCCTGAAAATTACCGCCGTGGTGCACGTCACCCCCGGCCCGGCTGATACCCTCGCCAGCATCGCCCGTATCGATCAGCGGATTATCCGTGGTCGAGTTGAGCTCGACAGACACCTGGCGTGTGGCCAGTCCCAGGTCTTCGAGCTGCGGGCCGATCCACTGCGGTGCCGTGCGCAGCGAGTAGCGGTCCTGGGCGAGGCCGACACGCGCCGGTGCTTTGCCAGGCGACAGCACAGACCCGGCCAGGAACTGGCGGATCGTGGCGGCGGCTTCGGCCTGTCCCATGTGCGGACGCGTATGTGAGATGAAGGGGTCGTAGTTGTTGGCCGTGCCCGCGAGAGCTTCCGTGCCCATGGCCGTTAGAAGCTGTGTCCAGACTGCAAGCTGGTTTGCCGCATGGACAGCAAGTGCGGCGGCGGCACAGCTTGCAGCCGTGCCGTTGGTAATACCAAGGCCTTCCTTGGCCTGGAGGCGCACAGGCTTGATATTGGCCAGACGCAGTGCCTGGTCCGCGGGCAGGTAGCGCGGGCGGTCGCGCTGATGGTAGAGGGACGACTGGATGCGCACATGGATATCTGGGTTGCCCTCGAGAATACCGGCAACATACGACAAGGAGGATAGGTCGCCCGAGGCCGATATGGTGCCGCGCAGCGGCACGACGGGCGTGACGTTGGCCGAGATGAGCTTGAGCAGGGCATCGACGACCTCGACGCGCACGGCCGAGTGGCCACGAGCGAGCGAGTTGCTGCGGACAAGCATCATGGCGCGCACAATAGCGGGGGGCATGGCATGGCTGCGCAGGAGCATGCCGAGGTCGGCGGCACCCGCCTCGTTGGTCTTGTTCATCTCGTTGGCCTCGTCTGCCACAGGGGCTTCAGACAAAGATGGCAGACCCCTGTCGGAGGGAAGTAGAAGACCGACATTGAGATGTTGGACAAGCGCCGACTGGAGGCGGTCATGGCTCTCTGTGCGGGTGTCCGCACTGCCTCCAAAGCCGGTATTGACGCCGTAGACGACCTTGCCACTGGCGAGCTGCGAGGCCAGAAAGTCGGCACTGGCCACCATGCGGTCGCGGACCTTGCCGCCGGTAGTCAGCTCGGCTCCAATTCCGTGCCTTGCGAGTGTTGTTAGTATATTGCGCACAGCGTTTCTTCACTCAACGGAGCCACTTACAGAGCAACAGCGACGACGTCGGCAATGCTGAGGCTGCTGCCGTTGATCGACACAGAGGTTCTGCCCGTCCAGGCAGCACGGATGGTAGCCCATTCGCGGCAGACCTGCTGCAGATGGGGAGTACCAGAGCTCATGACGGTGTGTTTTGAACGATGGCCGCGACAGTTGGAATGACACAAGAACAGAAAAACAGAAGAACGGAAGAAAACAGTGACGGTGAAATGTGGGAGACCTTTTAGACTGTATGAACTGTTGAAAAGTAATAGCCTTCACCGATATGTTGTCATAATGAATGTTCGATTACTATTCAGTGAAAATACACAATGGGAAGGAGCTGAGACATGAAGCGGGCAGATGCAGAGTAACGGGGCAGGCACGCCTTTAAGCACGAAGAGCTGCAGGAAGCTATGGAAGCTTTAGCAAGCCGTGTATTATGCAGAAAGCTCAGCAAGCAGCCCAGCATACCAAGCCGTGCTCAAGCCCAGCAGACGCCCTATTCAGCTCGAACCAGCTTTCTCTACAGCCCAATGTACGGCTCAATGGGGGCTTTCGCACAGCTTGAGCTCCGGCTGTGCGACTTGGGGCTTTCGGAAACGATATCGCCGATCTCATGAGCCAATCGGCCTCCACGTCTTTGTGACCACCCGGTGCATGGCATGTACGTCCACAATAGCACTGTTTCGCTGTTTCGTAACCTCTCTATCTCTGCTCTGCCTGATGTCAATGGTGTCTTTTACAGACGTCGCTGAGCCACGTGCACGGCTGCATCAAGTCGAAGAAAGAGGTCAAGAGCGTAGCCTTGTGCTGCCCGTCGTGCCTGCTCTTTTCGGGCAGTCTGCATCTAGTATTTCTGATTGTTGTCACATGACCTTGACATTCGACGTCATGCCATGTCTCTCAGCTTGCTCACCTTTGCTACGCAGCCTAGTACATCAGCTGTAGCTTGTACGGCGGCGTCGATCAGGTCGGTGCTGATGCACAGATCTGCACTAGTCGGAGCCGTGTGCATGATATAGCTAGGTAGCACGGGTCCTTCTCCGAGTAGTCCTCCGCCGCCATCTGACCACAGCAGCATGACTACTCCGATCTCGTCTGTGTCTGTCTGTACTGCCTTGCTGAGAGGCGCCACTTGTTCAGGTATCTCCAGTCATATTATGCAGTGCTGTGTTGTTGTGGACCAGCTTCGGCCTGTATTGTCTACATCCTACCGTCCACCTCGCCTTCGTCTACGCACTCTAGACGAGGCGGCACACCTGAGGGCACCCAGCAGTACAATGTATGCATTGCATAGCTAGACTGCACTCACCCACAGCTGCTGTGCTTATGCCGGCCGGCTTGAGCAAGGCCTTACCAAGTGGCTACTCTCCTCGTCCCAGCACCGACCAACGCACACTCCCCCACCCGCCTACGACCACCCCTCTGCCTCGGTCTCTACACCGACATTGTGCTTCCCCAGATTTATTTTTGGGCAGACTCTAGAGAGAGGTGCTGGGCGGCAGTCTGATCCTCTCGACCGTCCAATAGACTTTCCAAGATCCAGGCTTTGAGTGCCGGCGCCGTGAAACGCACAACGTGGGAAGTGGGATACAGGCGTGGAGCGTGGACGTGGCATGCATATATTCAGTATTTTATTGCTTTTCGTTTATACTTACTGTTTGTATTTACTGTTTCATATTCTCGAGTCTGCATGCTCAAATGTACTTGTGTCGGGTCAGCTAAGCCCAGCTGTCCCTTGTCTTTGCCGAGTCACGATGCCATGCTCGCTTCTTCCCGCTCCCGGTCACCGGCCATCTCGCTATCGTGTCCCATGGGTTTGTATATCGTACAGTACTCGCTGACAATAAAGGACTGGATCCTTGCACTCCTTGCAATTTGTATTAGTCTCACAGCTGTGCCGTTTGACCTATTTGGCAGTCCTTTTCTAGCACGATGTGTAATATTGCCGTCAGAATTGAAATGCAATGTCGTGGCCGTGCTGTACCACGTCTGTGTAGCGTTTGTCAATGTTTGTGTGTCTGCAGAGTCTGTGCAACCATGTCCATCATGCCCATCATGTCCATCATGTAAATCATTGATCGGCCATTGCCGGATGCATCTCAATAACCGTACGATGTCTTGTTTTAGATGTAGATATAAATGTCCTACTTGCTGCTGTGTGCGTCTGTGTCTACCAGGGTACGGAGGTAACAATAGAAGCAAAAGAGACAAGAGACACAAGAGACAGACGCTGCTGCATCGGCCACTTACCTTTCGTAGCATGTCCAAAGTCACCATCTCACGTTGACCAACTATACGACTGCCAATACCGAAAGGCCTCCACCACGACAGCCTTGGTCCGCCTGTTTATTCTTACTTGAAAGTAGATGTACAATATACAAACTAAAGTTGTGCTCTCTGTTGCCACGCGGTCCGTGTCATATACGAAGTATATTTGTAGTCCCATCTCCGGGCATGGCTCGAGCCTCGCCCGAGCACATTGCCACTGGTTTATTCTCAGTTCCTCTAGACAGTTTAGACAGCTCTAGACAGGTTTAGACGGGTTTCTGAACTATCTGGCTGACCGGTTGTGGACTCTTTGCGATCCAGACAAGGAATACGATCCTTTGCCATGCAGTTTTACGATTGTGGGCTTATGTTTAGTTTGTTTTTGTTTTTGTTGTTGTTGATTCGGTGTTTTTCTACTTGCCACTTTTGCTGAAGATTGTAGATGCTCAGATTGAAGCCCAAGCACAAGCGATTGCTTGATATTGGGTATTGTGTAGCGATAGAAATAAACACCCAACAAATCCGCGTGGAATCTACGGAGTATGTGTTGTGTACAATGTATACGGAGTAATACAATGTACAAAAACAAAACATAAATATACATCTATATAAAATAATCTACGCCGGGTGCCCGGGAGTCGATTGAAAATAGAAAAAGAAAAAGGAGGAGGAGAAGAGAAAACCAAACGAGAGAAAAGCCGAGAATCTCAACTCGGAGAGCTCGAAACCCTCCCGAATATTGACAACCTCGATAATCAAGAGAGACCGTCGAGCCCAGACCGATCAATGGCACAAGCCAAGACAAGGGCACGAACAGGGACATGGCAGGTAGAAAGTAGCAAAACAGCAAAGCAAATACTACTACTACAGAGTACTATGTACTGTGTATGTATTCTGAGAAATCAATAGTCGACGAGCTGGTCCCATCAGGAAAAGCGGCAAAGGCAAAGCCGAGTTCTGCAGCAGGCAAGTAGAGAAAAGGCTGCGCTCGGACGCATCAGCTACTGGGCATCGCCCTCACGATAGTAATATGTACACTTTGCACAGATCCCTCGTGGCCGGAGACGGTCTCAACTATGTTTGCTGTTTGTGTAGAGTGGGCAATGTCGAGAGGGCTAATGGCATCGTCGTGGCATAGCATGCCAATATTGGGTGCTACAGAGAAGATGATGCGAATAATCTTGGTTGATTACTGATTGAAGATGCAATTTAGAATGGCATAGCGTAATGGCGGTTATGGCACTGCAGATGTCGGATTGCCTGTTGGAGTAGCGATCATCATTGCCTCTTTGGTATTGCTGAACTAACATGAATATCAAAAGAGTAGGTGAATGTCAGCCGATATACTACATAGTATGTATGAGCATCGTCGAATATCAGCAAAAGAAGATCACCACTTTCTCAAGTTGATCTGCCATGTATTGCCTAGACACTGTGGAACAATAAACCACATTAGACTAGATTAGTGAATACACCACGTGTATGCCATGCGCCGCCAGGGAAGAGCAGTCTTGGAGCGAGGTCTAGGACAGTCGAGGTCAAGTCCGGGCAGGGGAGGTGGAAGATGGACGGTGGACGGTGGACGCGTCTGCATGTCTACTGCATGCAAGTTGTCGTGGTCTCTCCTCTCAGTCTTTGCTGCATTGTGGCGTGAAGTGGATTGTCGTGTGATGGCCGGGGTTTGGGTCCGGGGCAGAGCAGCGAGGAAGATTATAGAGAGGTGTTGGGCCTTGGGCCTCAAGGTGATGATGCTGAGACCTGGCCGTTGCGGAAGCCAGGCCGACTTGCCACCAACAGCCAATATCACATCACGGTCAGTCCTCGCTTGCATTCAGCTGTCATAAAAGCAAGACATGCATCGGTCATCTCCTGGCGTCATCCATCTGATCTGTATCTATCTAGTACTGGTCCAGCATGGTCTCCGACATCGTCTTTTATCTTCTCTTATTTCTTCTTTTTTTAATATTTATTTCTTTTTTAGACTGCTCTATTACAAACCCATCCTCCAAGAGTCAGCCCTCGTGCTGTACTCCTGCACCGCTAACCCAGTTCCATCACCATGCACTCGGGACAAGACCCTGCAAGACAGCAGTCTCGTGTTCCTTGTCCTCGTGTTCTCGTGGAGTCTCATCCAGTCATCCAGTCTCATCTTGTCTCATCTAAAGCCTCGCAGTCTCCGAGGCAAGTCTAGGCGTGGCCATTCCTTTCTTCTGTACGCTGTCGTTGTCTTTGTACCGCCGAGTGCAATCTCGACCCCTCTCTGTTGCCGTCGTCAGTCGTATTGAATAAACGAATACCACTTTCAATATCACGGCGGAGACTCTTCTTTCCTTTTTATTTTATTTGTTTTCTTTTTATTTATTTATTTCCTTCATTCTTTCACTCGTTCTCGTAGATCCCAGTAAGACGTAAGACTGCTATGAACCATCATTTCCTGACGTTGCATTTTTATTCTGTTCCTAATAAAGGCCACTGCCGCCCAGCCGTCTCCGTCTGTCAAATATCAGCTGTCATCTCATCTGCATCTCGATTGCCATTAGTATGTAGTGTGAATGTACACGGTATGTAGCATTGGCTGTACACTCCTCTTCTCGCTTCTTTTTGCCCGTTTCTCGTTCCATGTCATGCATGTCTTGGCCAGCTCTACCAGCCAAGCCAACGCTCAACAAGAAGAGCAGGCAACTCTGTGAGACAGTACCTCTTCTCCCTTGTATGCAGTCTTTGCGTTGATGGAGGTACTTGTGAGAACCCTTCTTTTGAATACGGAGTCGAGAGTCGACGGCAAACAAGACTAACTACTAACTACAGGATAGAAATACCAGAATATATGTACAATTAGTACTAGCCAAGCTAACAGGCGGGACGGAAAGGGACCGCCCAACAGCTCCAGCCAATATTGGCAGACTCTGGAGCAGCACAAAGAAGAGACGAGCCTAGAGGATGTGATCAAGACAATCAAGAGCGAATAGACGAGCTGTCTGTTGGGGCTGCGTTAGTGCTAGTGGTCAGCCCCGTAGATAGTGTGTAGTAGTGTTTAATAGTCAGACATTGATGGAGATAGAGAGGTACTGTACATGGACACAGATATAGAGGTACATGGCAGAGACATGAACACATTGGCGGACTCGAAATAAAGTATGTAGACGAGAACACAAACGGGAAAATGGCAGCAAGACATGATCCAGAAGAAAGGGGTGGCCCTGCGGTGACGGGGCAAAAGACCGGCCACAGGAGACCGGAGACTCGAGACCGGGGACAGGGTCGAGAAGAAAAGCCAACCGGTGGCGCAATGGAGCATAACGACAGGCAAGACAAGGGCGAGACTTTTCTATGCAAGCAGCGAGTGGCATGGCAAGAGGTGGCGGTTTTCAATTTGCTGGCTCCCGCTTTGACCCCTTGGGTTTTGTTTACTTTTTTTTTTTTTTATTTCATTTTTTTTTTTTTTATATTTTGTCGTTTATACCTTAGTTACGACAAACTCAATCTTAAATAAGAGTACGTACATTTGCCATTGTCCCACGCGGGCAGCAAGGATTTGTATTGGCGTATTGGAGAATTAGGTCGAGCCTAAAAGAGAAGAAGAGACGAGAGACGAAGCGAAGAAAAAGAAAGCATACATAGTACTCGCCACTCGGATTCAATACGCACATAACATCTGCATCGCAAACTAAACCGTCGGAAATGACAAGTCACGAATGACGACTTACTGTATCTACAGTGTCGGTATTATGGTTTCGTCGGGATGTGCGCCGTGGTTTGGGTTGGTTTCTGCTCTACCAGGAATAGCAGTCATTTGGAGTGGATGGGGCCGGAGTGTAGCAATGTACATAGTAGTGTGCTCTTCTCGACTCTTTTGTTTCTTTTGTTTCTCTATTGTGTGCATGTGTTGGTTCTGCTTTCTTTTGGCTGTCCTGTAGTATTTAGAGGTTGCATTAACATGTTGCATTGGTACTTGGTGAGAGAAAAAGGAAAGAAAAGAAGAAAAGAAGAAAGGAAAATAAGAAGACAAAAGGGAAAAAAGAAGAAGGAAAAAGAAAGAAAGAAAGAAAGAAAACAAGAAAAAGAAATAAAATAAAGAAGAAATAAAACAGAGTTATTTTGATATTTGCGGTGCTGTTGGTTTCCTTTCGAAATCCTTTAACTTTCGGTTGATATTAGTTCTTCAATCTCTTTTTCTTATTACATTACTTCTGTTTCCATCAATAAACTGCCGAGATTGATTCACAATGCGCGTATCATAGCACACTTCTATTGTCAGCATCGAGCCCGTCACTCCCTGCTACTCTGCTTCAGCTCTTCATTATATATTACATTTGCAGTCTGACTTTAAAGCATCCCAACATTCTGTCAGTGTCTTTCTACACACAATCAGAGCCTACTCTTCCCGGATCGACACGGGTAGACTGAACAGGCAAGATGTGCATAGATGTTGATTCTGTCAGATGTTGATTCTATTTTCGATTCTGCACCTGTGTTGATATGAATATTTGACTCTCATTTCCCCTCGTTATGCTCTCTCACCATCAGCTGAGCAATATCACAGGCAATAAATGCAGGGAGAGCCGTGGCGTTGAAAAGGACGCAATACTGACAGGGAAGCAATTTATCAAGGAAACTTGGATCATACGTGGAAAATAAATAAATAAATCAAAACGAATAAACAAAATCAAAACAAGGAAAGAAAATCAAAAGAAATATAGAACATCCAGCGGCAGTTCCGATCAACAGACTCTCATCGTATCTTGTTATTTGTGATGTATTATTCTGATTATTATGATATCTGGGATTCAGAGTTGCTGTGACACTCGCTGCTACCCCCAGCCTCGATTCCTGTGCCCATACAGAGTACAACTCTTCCATCATCCCTTTACCCCGGCACAAGCACGACATGGCACCACTAGGTAGGAACCTTTACAGTATGTCTCAGCGAGCGTGTGTGGGACGTTTGAATAGAGGGATGAGAGAAGAGTCGAGACAAAAGAGAATGAGACAGAAGGAGACAGAATGAGAGCAGAAAGAGAATAGAGAAAGAATAGAGGAAAAACAAAAAAGAAGAAGAAAGAAGGAAAAAAAAGATAAAAGATAAAAAAGAAAAAAAAAGAAAGAAAGAAAGAAAAAAAAGAAAAAAAAGAAAGAGAAAAGAAAAGAAAAGAAAGAAAGAGAGAAAACATATTCCGTACATATAGTAGTAATTACTCCTCCGTATGTAAAGAACACAACCGCACAGACCTCTAAAAGATACGTTTCGACTGATAGCGATCGACGTTCTTGGGCTGAATCCTGCCCATCCCCTGAGCGTACAACCAGTATGCATGTTATTCTGCCTGTATTTAGAGTCTATTTATGCATCGTTCTGTGCAACATACATAGTACATAGGAGTGGTATGTGTCTGCACATATGCTTCCTTTCCCACCACTACTACAGACTTGCTATCATCCTTTGCTCCTTTACTCGACCAAAGCACCCCTGTTCGTGCTCACCGGGGTTGCATTCACCCTTATCCAGGCCGGCCCTCGAGGCTCACGCTCCCCTACAAGGCCCAGTCAAGTCGACAAGGCAAAGGCCCCTGCTGGCCTACATACATACCATAGTACTGTAGTAAGATATATAGTAGTCAGATACATACTATTTATTGCCTTCCTGTGATCACTATAGTTCTACATACAACCCTGCTCGCTAAGCGTTTCACCTCGAGACAACAACGACGATCTGCGATAATGTAAATAGTAAAATGTAGACGCTGTCTGGCTAGGGTGGTTTTCAACGGCTGGCTGATCGTTTGATTTAGATATTAGATACTAGATGTTATGTAGATACTATGTGGATGATCCGCACTCCGGCTCTCTTTGATTAATTCGCGAGTTCAAACACTCGGCCATTGCCTACGGAGAGATAGCAACTGAAACAACAAACAATAAAGATAAAGGCAAAGACACAAACCAGAAGCAACCACACATACCCATGAATACTATTACATGTCCAAATTAGACGCATACATATTACACAGTCCTGCACATAAGAAACATACCCACCGACCTCGGGCCGCTTTGACCTTCTGTCGCCTTCTCTGCGTCTTTCCACCGGAGTACTACTCTAAAGAGTAAGGGTTGTATGCAGCGTGCTGTCCTCGGTCCTGTTCTGTCCTGCTCTCTCCTGTCTCCTGTCCTCGTTGCCTTCTTTGGGCAAAATGTTCCACATCGTCGTCCACACCGTCCTGCATAGCATGCACTCTGCCTCACAGCTGCCAACTGCCAACGTCGTATGACAACTAGACATGTACTTCCGTCTCTGCTACTGTACATAGTATACACGGCACTCTCATTACCCCGTATGTACGTCGGGCAATAGGCAGTCGACGCATTGGGTGTTTGTCTGGCTGCAGTCTGGCTGCAGTCTGGCTGCAGTATGTAAGATACAGGGTATATACGAGACTGCTGACCGCCGAGTGACTGGCACGATGGGTGATGGATTGTCCATTTCTTATTTCCCGTTTCTCTCCTCTGCATGCCCTCATACTTGCTTACTACATACTACATACTACATAGTATGCACTCTCATACATCCTATCAAGCATCCCGCCAGCCCTGCCTCTCCTCGCCCCTGCCTCCTTGTCCGCATGCCCGCCAGCCGGATCGGGAGGAGGACAATGCGTGCTGATCACAGTCGGCGTCCTCTGTGCATCGTGATCACTGTGATTCCCGTGGTGCTCTGATCCTGCTCCTCCTCCATCCACTCTTGCACTGATCCATTTCATTTTCTTCTGCATGATGTTTGAAGCTATTTGATTCCTGCGTCCATCGTAAAGAATAAATCCCATCCATAAGTGACAGTTAATATGATATAAATATAAATAAATAGTGTGATATTTGCAAAATATAAGAAATAGGACATAAGAAAGATTTACAAATATATAAGAAAACAGTTGTCAATATCCTAAATTATAATGCCACGCACACAATGCCGTTTTGCTAAAGCCTCGACCACCTGTGCCATATAGTGTTTCTATTATATTCATTTCAACTTCATTTCAACTGAGACACTGTCCATCTCGACATATATGTGCCCTCATATGCCCTCCTCTCTCCTGTTTTCCTCTCTACCATGTACCTCCCTCTACATGGTATCCTCCATCCTGTCCAATGCCTAACCAGGGATGGCTCGACTTGCCCTGTACATGGTACAGAGCACAGGGTTCGTCTTTCTGATTTTATCGTATTTCTCGCGGCAATATTATCACCACCAGCACGGTCCTTCTGACAACCTAATCATGCACCAAGCTCCATCGCCTTCTCCATCTCCATGGCCGACCAAGGCCCTGCTAGTCGTAGCATGCTAACAGCCAATAGGCTACAAACTATCAAAGAAATAATTAGAGTAGCCGGTAAATTGTAGAAACTGAATGAAAATGAGAATAAAAAGAAAATAAATAAATAAAACAAAGCCAAGCTCTCCACCATCTCGGCCAGACATCCACTTGCTCCATCCACTCCATCACCCACTGCTCTCCACACAGACCACGGACGTATCTTGCATACATACTGTATGTATGCAGCTGTAGCTCTAGCTGTAGCTGTAGCTGTAGGCCATACTCGTGCTGCCATCCAGATCCGTCAAGTCCAGTCCAGGCTTTTCTTCTCTTTCTCATGGCCTTTACTATGTACTAGGACCCTCCTCACTTACATAGCACACCCGCCTCTCGCTCGTCACGCCTCGTCACACGCCCCTGGTCGCCTCTCCCTCTTCCTTTCCTCTTCCTCTTCCTCTTCCTCTTCCTCTTCCTCTTCCTTCTTCTGACAATAGTACTATGTACTTCTTTACGCTGCACTCCGTACTTACACAATACTTCCCTTCTCGGACATATACCGATTACCCGGTATGTATGTAGTATGTATGTATGTATGTATGTATGTATGTATGTATGCATGTACCCTGCCCACCTGCAAGCTACCGGCCTCCTCTACCTTGCTCTAACCTGGTCGTCTTGTTCCACGTCCGAGCTGTACGTCGTAGATATCCATCCATCCATATTGTAACATGTTCGCAGGACCTCTCATGGGGCATGCTATGTTGTGCGTCTGTGTGTTTGCCTCTGTCCTTTTAGTGTAGTCAATCTATTTGCAGTGCTTGTCTTTGTTGCCCTTTCAGTGTCCTTGCGTCTGCTTGTCTGCTCGTCTGCTCGTCTGCTCCCATATAAAGACTTACACCCACCCCCCCTCGTAGCCGCGTGAGCTTGTCTTTTTGTCTTTTTGTTTTGTCTTTCGGTTTGTCCATCTTCCCCTCACTCTTGATTTCTCTCTCTCTCTCTCTTAATTTTTCTCTCTCTCTTCCTCTTTATTTCTCTCCCTCTCTCCCTCTCTCTCCTTCTGCCACTGTATTTACTCCTCACCCAGTCTCTTATATCCTCCTGAGCTACATCAATCTACATCCAATGGCCAAGACCAAGGAGTCGGCCGCCTTGGAGGCGTGCACCAAAGATACCCTCCTCGGCAACAAGATCAGCGTCCGCATGCTCGAGTACCTCAGCACCGTTAAGAACCACCCCGAAGGCTTTGAGCTGCTCGCCCGTGAGTTCCTCGACATCTGCCGCATCCTCTTCTCCATCGAAGCCGGCCTCGACGACTGCTCCAAGACCGGCCGCCGCTTCCCCCCAGACATGGTCGTCGAGCTCGAGCGCAAGTTCAAGTCCACCTTTGTCGACTTCCAGGAGCTCGACCGCATGATTCACAAGTTCCTCGAGTACGAGAGCAAGGGCACCATGGGCCGCATCCACAAGGGCTTCCGCCGCATGTTCCCCGACCACGACATTGCCCGCATGCGTGACTCCCTGTCCAAATCCCGCGAGGCCCTGCGCATGAGCGCCCTCGTCTTCCAGTGGTCGCTCGGCGATGCCCGCATCGAGGACTCGGTCGGCATCGGCTACACCGGCCTGGCCGCCGCTCTTGAGCGCATGCACGGCAACCGCCCTGCCCTGACGGCGACGACGTCCGCCACGGCCGGAGCCAACGGCGCCGCTGCCAACGGCACCGCCGCCAACTCATCGGCGCCGCCCACGGCCAACGGCACCGTCAACTCGTCCGAGGCGGGCGTCAACATCATCAACGGTGCCGCGTCCGCCGACGCTGCATCCATCCACACTACGTCTCCCACTGCAAACGGCCACCGCGCCGACAACTCAAGCCCTGCATTACATGGCGGGCCCAACGCCGCGTCGCGCTTGCCTGCTCTGTCCAACGGCAACAGCAACGGCAGCGCCAACGCCAACGGCAAGTCCATGCTGGATGTCGGCGGCTCGTACGGCGCACGCAGCTCGTCTATGCTGAACATCATCGGAAACGCCACCGGACAGTCCAATGGCCACTCCGGCAACCCCGGTGGCGTGCACGTCAACGGCAACGGCCGCATCGTGCACGACGACAACAACCCCCTGCCCTCGCTGCCCCCGATGCAGTTCATGACCGAGCGCGACTCGGGCAAGGAGCTCAACTTTGGCGACGACCTGCGCATGGCCCCCGAGCTGCGCCGCCGCCCGTCAACGTCCAATAACACTATCAACTCGGCGCGCGACATCAACGGCATTGTCGGTGCTGCTCTGACGACCAACGCGACGAACAACACCCCCGTCAACAATCACAGCAATCACACCAACAACCACAGCAGCCACGCCAACAACCACAGCAACCACAACAACATCAACAACAGCACGGCGACGCCCTCGCGCAGCAACACGCGCGTCGCCTCGACTGTTGCCACTTCCAACGAGTCGCGCTACGGCGGCAGCAGCCGCAACAAGCGCGACAGCAGCGGCCTGCTCGACAACCTCGAGGTCATGTCCATCTCGGCGTCGACGGCCGCCGACAGCGACTCGCACGCGCACGGCCTGCAGCAGCCCACCAAGATCAAGGTCGTCCACCTCAAGGCCGACCCGGCCGCCATGCCCAAGTGGGCGCCACGCAACACGGTCGGCAACGGCAACGCCAACCTGCGCTCGGCGCTGGTGTCGGCCGTCCAGGGCGCCAACTACACGCTGGTCGAGCAGCTGCTGGACCGCGGCGTGTCGGCCGACGGCGGCGTGCTGCACGAGGCGATCCTGCACCACGACGTCGAGAGCATGCGCCTGCTGCTGCTGTTTGGCGCCGACGCCAACGGCGCGGACAAGGACGGCGTGACGCCGCTGTTTGCGACCGTGGAGGAGTCGTTTGTCGAGGGCGCGACGCTGCTGCTCAAGTACGGCGCCGAGCCCAACCGCGACAGCAACAACCCGACCAAGGACGCGACCGAGTCGCCGCTGGTGTCGGCCTTTACGTCGGGCAAACTGGGCCTGGCGCAGCTGATGCTCGCGTACGGCGGCGACCCCAACCAGCGCGTGCACAAGGGCGGCAGCAGCAGCAGCGACAGCGACTCGGGCGGCGACAAGTCGACGACGCTGCTGATGGGCGCCATTGGCAAGAAGAAGCACCGCCGCCTCGTAGACCTGCTGCTGGCCTACGGCGCCAACCCCAACCAAAAGGACGGCATGGGCACCTCGCCGCTGTTTGTGGCCATCCAGGCCGGCCGCTCGGACATTGTCACGGCGCTGCTGGACCACGGCGCCGACGCCAACCTGCCGGGCCCCAAGCACGTGCTGTGGCCGTCGACGTACCACCCGTCGTGCCTGACGCCGCTGTTGGCGCACGGTGCGGACCTGCGCAAGGCGCCCGGTATCCTGGAGCTGGCGACGAGTCTGAACAAGCTGGAGACGGTGCGCGTGCTGATCAAGGCGGGCGTCGATGCCAACTCCAAAAAAGACGGCGTCTACACGCCGCTGTGCACGGCCATCCGCGACGACCACATTGACATTTTCAACTTCTTGCTGGCCAACGGCGCCGACCCCAACCTGCCTGCGTCCGAGTACCCGACGTGGAAGTGCATCACGCACAAGCGCGTGCACCTGCTGCTGCCGCTGCTGCGCGCGGGTGCGGACATTCACAAGCCGCCGGGCATTGCCGAGATGGCCGTGCAGGTGGGCAACGCCGAGGGCCTGGTGTGGCTGCTGGAGCACGGCGGCGTCAGCCCCGACGAGCGCAACGCCAAGGGCCACACGCCGCTGACGACGGCGCTGCGCCTCAACCGCGCGGACCTCGTGCAGCTGCTGCTCGACCACCACGCCGACGCCGGCGCGCGCGGCGAGGAGTGGCCCCTGATCCTGGCCGTGGAGCACCCGGACCTGCTGGAGCGACTGCTGCCGCACGTGTCGAACCCGCGCGCCGTGCGCGGCGTGCTCGAGCGCGCGGTCGCAGCAGGCCAGATTGCGTCTGTCAAGATGCTGCTCGCGGCGGGCGTCAGCGTCGAGGACAAGACGGGCGGCGTGTTCTCGCCGCTGACGACGAGCATCCGCGAGGGCCACCGGTCGCTGACAAAGTTCTTGCTGGATGAGGCCGGCGCCAACCCCAACACGCCCGGCGAGCACCTGCCGCTGGTCAAGGCGCTGCGGCGCGGGCACCAGGACGAGGACGGCGGCGCGCAGAACCTGGAGTGGCTGCTGGAGCGGGGCGGCGACATCAACAACACGTACCGCGGGTGGAACGCGGTGATGCAGGTGGTCGAGGACGGCAACCTGGAGCTGCTGAAGCTGCTGGTGGAGAAGAGCGGCATGGCTGTTGATCTGGAGGCGGCGGACGACGAGGACCGGACGCTGCGGCAGATGGCGGCCGAGCGGGCGTGGCCAGAGGGTGAAGAGTACCTGCTGGCGCACGCCAAGGCGTAGGCGGTTGAAGGGAGTTTAAGCGAGTCACAGCGAGTCTAAGACGAGCTGAAGCCAAGCTGAAGCCGCCGTGCCGCGTGCGACCGCGTGTCTACTCTGCAACTGCCGGGCGATGTGTCGAGCACTCTAATTACCGTGTTTTGTATGGGACTTGTGTCCGTATCGGAAAAGCCGCGACGCCGAGTTTCTTTTTCAATTTTTCTTTTTCTCTTTCTTTTTCTGTCTCTTTTCTCTGTCTCTTTTCTCTGTCTCTTTTCTCTGTCTCTTTTCTCTGTCTCTTTTCTCTGTCTCTTTTCTCTGTCTCTTTGCTGTCTTTCATTCTTCGTGTCTTTCCTTTCCTATTTCCTTTGTCATTGCTTCCTTTGTCATGGTGACGTTTCCCGGTTCTCTTATATACCTCCCTTTTGTTTTTTTATCATCTCATCTCAAGAAGATTCAATGTTCAATATCATACTTGCATCACATCACACAACCAATATACTTGCATATCCCAGGACACATTCTGCTGGCTTCTTGAATGAATATGCTGCCCAGAGATATAAGAGATGATTTAATACCTTTATAAAAAAGAGAGCCAAAAATCACTCCTTCGCGTCTTTTTCTCTCTATATTTTCTGTTTCTTCTATTATGCATATTTTTGATCTACTTCCTCCTCCTCTTTGTTCTGTGTTTAACCCTCATCACGACATTCGGATGCCGACAACAGACACGGCCCGTGGCCCGTGGCCCGTGTGTTGGTTTCCGCTGACAGGTTGTTGGTCTCCATTCGTACAGCTAGCTACCGCCATGCCCCATGATACATAGTACTACATAGTATGTATGTCGTACTCGACAGGGGTGTCTTTGCTTCTTTACTCTTTACAGCTGTTGCTGCGTCGTCTAGTTACATGGCATGTGCATGACATTAGCACTCCGTACGCAACCAGGCTTCTGCCACACCTGGTTGCATAATACAAAATGGATACCCGGAAATTCACCTGGGATACGTGCAGCAGATTGTACCTGACTGAAATTAATCCACCGACGTGTTTGATGTTTCCAGGGTCCAGTATTGGAGAGTACTCTGTACATACTATGTAGTATGCAGCTGACTTTTGATGGTTGGAAGCCGTGATTCCCCGGCGGGCTCTACAATACAGAGTACAGAGGGTCTCATGCCTGCTTTTGATTTTGAAATTGAAATTGAACTGTGCAAGGGACCAGGCAAGTAGACATTGTCTTTTGCTGCCTCTTATTTTGACGGAGGCCTTGGCTTGGGTAGTGCCGGACGCTATGGCAAAGGATCAGCCCACGGATGGTTTCCGAGAAGGGCAAGGCGGCGCAGATTAGAGTATTGTAGAGAGTAGAGAGTGCTCCGTAGAAAGAAGAAAGTAGACGATGGGGGGGGGGGCACTCTGCAGAGTGAAGACAGCAGATACTACGATGTATGTAGAGAGCAGTCTGTCGGAGCGGAAGACTGTGTTGCAGCGACAAGTCGCATGGATGCAACGGCGACGTCGGTTGACTGAAGGTGAAGTGATGAAGACAAGCCGGCACTCTTGGGCTAGCCTGAACGCTTTGGTCAAGCCGAAGAATCAAAGAATCAAAGAATCAATATCAAAGAATCAAAGTTGAAAATCAAAATCAAAATCAATACCAAAAATCAATACCAAAAATCAAAGGCCCAACCCAATGATGAACAGAGCTAGTCAAGCTCAAACACGCCGTTGCTGTCAAAAACGTGCTACCGGCTGTTTGAGATGATCGAAATAAGAGTCCCGGATTGTTCTCTCTCTGCTTCGCTTCGTCTTCGACCTGCTTCTCTTCTTCTCTTCTTCTCTTCTTCTCTTTCTTTTCCATCCCTTCCACTCCGTACTATGTACTCTGTACCTTCATTGCTCCTCTCTACTCATTAAAGACGCCCCACTGGATGGATACACCAAACCTTTTTCGCTGGACCAGCTACGACGCAATAGAGTGGGAAAGGTTGGCAGTTGCAAGGGGTCCAAGCGACCAGGGGTCTGCTGTCTAGTCTGCGTTTGGCAGTGTCTCTGCTGGTCTCTTCAGTAGTATTCCGTAGCGTATCTTGCCTTTCGGAGCGTACTTTGAATACCGTTGACGAGATAACCGCCAGTCTAGAGGATTCGTCTTCTTTTGATTATTTTACTCTGTGCATCTCCTCCGTACTATGTACAGCTCAGCTCCTGCATGTCTCTGTGCCGCAGACAAGACATCCTGGCACGTTGCTCGCCGATGTCTGCAACAGACTGCAACAGACTCAACACCTGCAGGCGGCATGCAGAACATGCGACATGCAGGCAACAGATACTACTTGCACAGTACATACTACCTCTGTACAGGATGTATACTATGGTATGTATGCACAGATACTATGTAGAATGGATCACGATGGGGTCTGTGAAATAAAATAATAACGGACTCCTGGGCTCCTCGTGGTTAGAGTATGAGGTAATGCATGGGACAGGGAAGCGACAGGGGCAAATGGCAACGCAAACGACAAGGGACAGGACAACCGAGGAGGGTCCAGCAGATGAAGGCTTCAATGAAAGCTGTCATATGCAAAGTCTACACATACAGCAAGAGTCTACATAGTAGGCGTGCATAGTTCGGTGTGCAGATTATTTACAGAGAAGCTGAAGACGGATAAAAGGACAAAGACGACGACGACAATATTGGGGATCAGTCAGGGCACAAAGAACATGGAGATCGCGGTACGATGTAGCTGGACGATGTGGAGGAGAAACGAAGAGGGGCCCGAGGAAGAAGAAAAAAGGAACGAAAAAGGAACGAAAAGAAGAGAAAAAGAAAAGACAAAAGACGAAGAAAGAAGAGGGTCTTATCAGCAGCCCACTCGACCACATGCCATAGGCAATAGAACAAGCGAGCTGAGTGCTTGTCCGAAAAGGTCAGGCCAAGGTGAAGTCGAGGAGGAGGAAGAGAAGACGACGAAGGACTCCTATTAATCTGCCTGGTCTCCAGTCTCGCTAATGCCATGTACTTTGTACTCTGTCTTTCTGATAATCTACTCTGTGTCGTACTTCATAATTGTTCTATTATTACTCTGCACTCAAATACCACATGGACCGGGCGGTCTGTTCTTCGCTCTGTTTCGTTCTTCGCGGAGTGTTTCTGTCATGGTCTTTGATTATTCGATTCTCATTCTCATTCTTATTATTCCTTTTATTTGATCTTTGAGTATCAGTCTCACCCCCTCCGTCTTTGGTCCTGGATCTCTGATCTCGACCTCGACCTCGACCTCGACCGCGACCGCGACCCCGTCTTATACCCCCATCCAAGGTCGGGATGAAGCCCAGACGAAACACTGCAGACTCTGAACCCGAGCCGGGATCCAGCCAGACCTTTGCGTCGTCCTCTGCCTCTGCCTCTGCCTCTGCCTCTGTCTCTACTACCGCCGCCAAACCAGCCAAACCAAACACCCTCAAAAAATCAAAAGGCAACTCCCTCGAGATGAACGCCTGGCCACGCCGCTACACGCCGCTGCAGTCCAATGCACCCGAAACCCCCTCGGCTGCACAGCTAAAGCCGCTCGAGCTACGCCCGCAGTCCCAGATCCAACTGCATCCGCACTCCCAGTCGCAGCCACAGACGCCGCTGTCACCACACTCGCAGTACTACCAGCAGTACCAGCAGAGCCAGAGCCATCACGACTCATGGCGCGGCTCCCAGAGCACCTTCCAGCCGCCGCCATCCCACCGCGCGTCCACCACCTCGTCTCATGACGGCAATGGCAACGGCAACGGCAACGGCAACGGCAAGCGCACATCTCGTCGCGGCTCGCGCAACTCGCGCAACTCGCGGAACTCACGGACGCTGGGCACGCCCTCACACATTCCCGCCGTCGACTTTGCTACCGACTTTTCCACCGACTTTGACGGCCAGGACATGTTCTACCCACTGTCACCTGCGCCGGTCAAGAAGCCCGAGACGGCCAGGGGACCCCGGACCACGCGCGGCGACGACAGCGAGATCCTGCCGCCCGACGACCGCAACTACCCCGTGCCGCCTTTCCGTACTGCCAGCAGTTCAACGCTTGCTAGCCAGACCCAGAAAAATAACATGAACAAGAAGAACGGCCAGTTCGGCGGCGTCGCCGTGCCCACACCGACAGCGGCACCGCTGCGCATCATCCACACATCGCCCACGGGCCCGCCGTCCATCTACTGGTCCGACGACAACGCGAGCCTGGCCGGCACTGACTCGGCGACCATCCGCACCACGGCGACGGCCACCAACCCGTCTGCGTTTACCTTTTACCGCGAACCCGACGACGAAAGCGACGGCGACGACGACACGGATGCACGGCGGCAGAACCGCGCCAGCCGCCGCTTCAGCCGCCTCAGCCGCATCACGTCGAGCACCGTCGCGCGCGACGAGCGGGCCGACAAGGACAAGGAGAAATCCGAAAAGAGACGCTCGTTCCGCGAGATCGGGCTCGCCGTCACCCGCGGCATCACCCACAAAGACTTTAGAGAGCCTGCGCAGTGTGCCGGAAATGCAGGAATTGCAGAGGACGAGAAGGATCAAGAGACGGGCGAGAAAGTGGCATGCACCAGCGGCCGCTGCGACCTTGACGAGCTCGACTCGGACGACGATCTGGAGGACGGCATCGACGCCGACGGCTGCCGCCTCGAGGGCCGCCAGACCGCCGAGTTCGAGTTTGTCAACGGCCGCTATGTGCCGCCGGCCCTGCGCAACGGCCGCGCGCCCGGCCGCAAGCCGGTCAACGAGACCCGCGAGCTCGCCCGCGAGCGCGAGCGCAAGCGCAAGCTCCACATGAGCAGCGCCCTGGGCATGGGCCCGACGACGTCGTCGGCGGCGAGCCCCGATCCCGAACGCAGTCTGGGCGGCGACGGCGATGTGGATCGGGATGTCTACTACGAGGGCAACGAGCGGGGTGCGCCGTCGTTTTGGTTTATCGCCGGCCTGATTGTCTTTTTCATTGTGGCCATCGCCGTCGGTGTCGGCGTCGGCGTCGGTCTCTCCATGTCCCACAGTTAGACGAGACGCGAATGAGCAGTGAGCGAGAATGAAGAGCGAGATACGATTAACGGCCGTTATGGAGGAGCGTTTCCATTATTCTTTTGTTTGTTGTTTCTTTTTGTTGTTTCCTTTTTTTCTCTATATTTGTCACATTCGTTCTGTTTATCCTTTGTCTTATTTTCGTCTTTTCTTCTTTTTCTCTTTTCCTCTTTTCCTCTTTCCTCCCCTTTTCTCTATAGTCATTCATCATGATACCCTGATTCAATAGAGTCACGACCGATGCTTTTGGTTCCAATTAAATGTTCAATCAACCACACGATGCGCGAGACGAAACTGAGATGGCGACAACACGGAGATAGACATTTCGGTCCTGGACTTACTCTCGACGACCTCGAATGGCGAGCAGCTTGCAAGTTCGAGCATGGCCGACGACATGCTACGCGGAAGCCTGGAAGTCGGCCACCCGCCGATATCCGAACTGAGACCCGTGGTATCAGGCGTGTAAGTTGTGGCAGTCGCACTGCGACTGCATGCGTGTTTGAGTGTCATACGATGATATGTGCTTTGTAGTTTATAGCTTAGTAAGAGGACTGGATTTCGCGATGCGATGTGATGCTTCGCTCCTGCACGTTTTGTCACAGCTTTGGCCAGTTCCTTCCCCGCTTGATTTGATTTTCCGCTCCTTCCTGTCCTGGTTTCCCGTTCTGCCTGCTGGACTGATTCGTACGTACATAGTAGCACGGCGTTGCGCTTTCCCTTTGTATGACGTGTTGTTCACGATCGCGCCTTCCACTCTGACTACAACGTCCAGCTGCACGCACTGGCATGCAGCGCACATCTCCAGATTCCCACTTCTTCCCACTTTCTGTCTTCTTCCCCTCTCTCCTTACACAAGCGCGATGTATGCCCACTCATCTCCATCTCACCGCATGCTCTCCATAAATGCACGATCAACAACACTCGATTGGCTGGCTGCAATGCTACGACTCGGCGATTCAAGGATCTTGGGAGTATGGGTGCACAGATGAAAAAGAAGAAAAACACAGAAGAAAAAGCAAACGCTAAACCAACGACAACAAATTGCCTACCAAGCATTGGATCAAACACTGCATCAAAAAACAAAAGCGGCCGGATTGTGTGTCGTGTAGGTCTTACCTTGCACGTTGAGATGACTACTCTGCACAGTCGAGTTTGACTCTGGCTTGAGCCGAGCTAGGAGGCCATAAGAAAGAGGTTGAAGAGAGACAAGAGTACGGACAGCAGAAAGATATAACTGACACTACAAGGACAACCCGTCAGCTCGACAGCTACTTACATCGCACTCTGTAGTATCGGCCCATCGACGGCTCTCCATCCGGGATTCACGACGAGTGGATTTGCAAGAAAGATGAACCCTGTCACGTTAGATTGACTGACCAGGTACTCTGTGGCCCAGCTCAAAGCCCAGAGAAGCCGTGCTTGTTTTGTCCTCTTCCTTTTATCCAGGATCTTCGTCGACTCGTTGATGATTGAATGAATCCTGTCTGACTGTTTGTCTGTCTTGCAGGCGTCGACCGTTAGCCGTTGGTCGTTGACCGTGGGCCGTTGCACAGCTGACGACACGAGCGAGGATAGCCCTGATATAGCCCATGGCACAACGGACTGCTGGATACAACACAAGTCGGAGCACCTGAGCCACTGGACAAAAGCGGAGTGCTGGCCGAGTTTATCACCGTTGGCTGTCTCTTGCCTCTGCAATACATAGTACTGAGCATTAAGATGCATTTTAAGTTATGGTCTTACTCCAGGCCGCGACTGCTAAGCTGCACGGGCACGCTGCACAGGCACACCGCGCACGAGTCGATAATTCGGAGTGTTGTCTTTAGTGCCATCAGTACTACTGTACGGAATATGAGCTAGCACCGGTCGTCACAAGTCACATTCGCATTCACAGTTGGTCAAGTCACAGGGTGTCATCCCCGGTATTCCGCTGCTGGGTTTATAGCAAAGATGCCCGCCTACATAAAACACATCTAGCTCAACAGATTGCCACTTACCAGGAGCCCCTATTTATCGACTTGGTGTCTGACACTGCCAGACTGGGAGGACTGAGGACTGCGAAGACTGCGAAGAGACTGCCCCGTCACACGACATGTCTCTTGTTTTTCCTGTACCATTTGCTTTCTTTTGTATATCCTCTTTTCTTTCTTTCCCTTTGGATGCCTCTCTCTGCCGACGTCTTCTCCCGGGTCGTCTGTTTAATCTTGTCTAGAGGAATACTTCCTTTTGATTCCCATCGATGCCATGTGCACATCACTCTCACTTCCTGCTCGTCTCAGGGGCGGCCGCACATCTCAGCATGATATTGGATTGGCCCGTGCATGAAACAAAAGCAAAAAGCCAGAAAAAGGAAAATAGCAGAACAAGAACGGCAAGGGTTCCGTGCTATCCCCAATGAGGGCTGGGGTCTGCCGTACTGCCCCGTTGTTTGGTTGCTGGCGGCGAAGAGGGGCGCCAGAAGAAAAGAAGCAAGGGGGAGTGGAGGAAGAAAAGAAGGAGAGAAAGGGAAGTGGAAAGTGAGAGCATCGAGCTAGAGCACAGAAGAGAGCGAGAGAGACACAGAAAAATCAGGGGTCGGCATTGGCAAATCAGACGAGATTCTGTCTCTAGTGAGTGACAGCCGCTGTGAGCGACTCCGTATGTACGGAGTAGACTGTGACGAGTCAGTACAGAGTACCGACCTGTGTCACAGCGATGCAACGCGCAGGAACGGGCATGTCTTGCAGCACAGCGTCGTGTTGCACGGACAAGGACTGAAAGGGATGGGACTCTTCTGATGCAGTCTGATAAGGTCTGACGCACGACGGCAGCTGTTGATGGGAGCCGTCCAGTCACGGGTGCATTTCTTTTTTTTTTCTTTTTTTTTTTCTATTCTATTTTTCTATTCTATTCTCTTTTTCTTTTCTGAAATCGAATCTGTTAAGAGCAGGTCTCTCCCAGACCAAGCTTTGATCTCAACTGCCCATCTTTGCACCTCTGGCCACCACTACCGCCATCACTATCACCATTGCTGTTGTCAACTGTCAACGCACGCATCGTCGCATCGTCGCAACCCAACTGATGCTACAGGCAAGGACCCCGGCCTCCAATACTACAACTGCACTCTCTGCCTCTACGGTGTACTATCTTACAACAAGGTTAGGCATCCCAGCAAGCTGTTCCTGTGCCCACCCTGCACTCTTACACCCGCGGGCCTGCTCCATCACAATCTTAGCACCAGCCCGCCGTTTCTCGTTTTTATTTTTGTTGTTAATTTCCTGTGCCGTCTGCTTTGTTCGTTTTTTTGTCTGGTCTGGTCTGGTCTGGTCTGGTCTGGTCTGGTCTCTTCTCTTGCTTCTCTTTCTCTTGCGCCTTTCTCGTCTTGCTCTTTGTCTGCCAGCAAGCGCCGTGCCAGTCAACTCGGCCATCTCGTTCAACCCGCAAGCCAACTGCTGCCCCTGTCTACTTTGGAGGGCTTGGCACTTGAACTGCTGCTCTTGTCCACATACATCCACCTTTTGTTGATCTTGATCTTCTACTCTGTACATACATACATAGTACACAGTAAGATACAGTACATCTACAGATAAGATACATCCGCCTCACCTGCTCTACTCCCGTCCTATTCTCCGCCTCCGCCGCTCTGACATTGGCTAGCTTCCAACAGCTCAGGCTCTACTCGACTTTTTCAATGTTCGACAGCTAGGCCCGTCAACAACTTTACATAGTGCTTGTACCCATCTCAACAGCTCGGGGTCCGGCACTCCGCGGCTCTGGCAACCATACATAGTACAGACTACTCTGTCAGCTTCCAGCTCCCAGCTCGCCTGTCCTTCCACACTCTGCTCTGTCCAGTCCAATGTCGTCTTTTCCCCGTTGCTGATTTTCATCTTGCATTTCCTGGGTTCTCTTTGATTTGATTTTCATAGACATCGTTTGATCTCCAGACCCTCCTCCTCCCCCCAGCGCCGCTTTGTCCACTTCGCTGGTTCTTATTTCTCCTAGCATCTGCCCTCCAACGCTGCTCTCTCTCAGATTTGACTAGCTTTCCTCCTGCCTGCTCCTTTTCGCCTTTTCACTTCGCTTTATTGTTTCTTGCTTTCTTTTTCCGTCCTAATCTGTCGGCTTACCTCCTATCCTTTCCCTATTTCTCTCTCTCTCTCTCTATCTCTCTCTATCTCTCTCTATCTCTCTCTATCTCTCTTTCCCTCCCTTTTGCCTTCTCGCCTTTTTGTCACTTTTTTTGTCTTGCTCTCCCTTGCTTCCCCAAAGCGTCAATCTTCTCCCGACTGCATAATACACCGACGCCCATCCCAGGCCAAACAGCAAAGCCAATAATTGCCCAAGCGTCCACACCAACTAATCGCAAATCTCAAGCCTTAGACCGCAAGGACAACGCCGCCAAATCGCGCTGTGGTAGCGCCCAACGGCCACCCCTAACGAGGCGACCGTCTCTCTCTTGAGGCCTCGCAGGCTTCTGTCTCGACGGCCTCTCGCAGCCGTTGATCACGCCGCCAGCATTGCCGAGCATCGTTGACTAAATGTAAGCAACCCTTTTCTTCAGCTTCAGCTTCACCTCCAGCTTCAGTTGGCATCCAAGCACCAAGCAATGCGACCGGCGTCTTATATATCACTACAAGCATCTTATCTTGCATTCGACTGCATTGTCCATCCTTCCCTTTTCCTCCCCCCTCCACCTCCCTACTACTCTACTACCTCATACTGCACCTTATTTGCTCCGTCCACCTCTCCATCCGATCATCCAATCGCCCAATCAGCCAATCGCTGGTCCGTGCCTTGCGTTGCGCGTGTACTCCGTACTCTGTACTTTGTACGGAGTAGCACCACTACAGAGTGCGGCACCTACCAAGTACAGCTACACCTAAGTCGACATTGTGGACCAATGCAAGCGTAAATTGCCCCAATATCGCTTTTCCTGTTGGCGCATTCGCTCCCGTCGCTCATTTGGATCGAGCCACCCTCTTGCACGAGACTCCCCTACCTCTACTCCTCTACATAGTATTGCTCTATTTTTGTCGCTTGGTCTTTTTCGTCTACTTGCTGTCTACGGTCTACTCTCTGCCTTTGTCTGCCCGGCCTTGCTTGGTCTTGGTGTCATTTCAATTCCATACTGTGTTCGTGTTCCAATTCTAAAACAAAGAGCCCAAGCAGTCGCATCATAATATAACCGTTGCCCACCATGGACTCCTCCACGCCTGTTCCCTCCACGCCCCCCATCCCACCGCGACACACCCAACAACAACATCAAATCCAACAAGCCCGCAGGAGGAACGCTGCCGCCGCCGCCGCCGCTTCATCATCAGCTTCCGCCACTGCTTCAGCTACTTCATCGTCCGCCATACATTCTGCACTCGCCTCGCGCAACCTGCCCTCCTCCCAAGGCCCGTCTCCTGCCTCCCCCGAGGTCATTTCCAATCTCATCACCAGTCTCTCCGTCATCTCAAAGCCCGCCAGCACTCACTTTGACGCCCCCTTTGGCCCATCGCCTTCGACACTCTCCATCAAATCTCTTCCTCTGTCGCCATCAGGCGGCTCATTCGGTGTCGACTACGGTGCATACGCAAGCTTCATTGTCAACGAAGGCCCCGACGACTCTACGCCGCTCGACGAGCTGGCTGCCGCTCCGCCAGTCATCCGCACGGCCAAGCCCCCTAGCGGATACTCGGCTCTCACTGCACCCAAGTCTCCGTCGCGCGAGAATATTGCTTCTGGCGGCCTCAAGTCTCTCCTGTCGGGGCGTAGCTCTTCGCGGCCGTCTTCCAAAGGCTCTCAGGCCTCGCGTGATGCCGACACTCACAGCATAGG
This sequence comes from Ophiostoma australiae, assembly GCA_022392945.1. Taxonomy (NCBI): domain Eukaryota; kingdom Fungi; phylum Ascomycota; class Sordariomycetes; order Ophiostomatales; family Ophiostomataceae; genus Ophiostoma; species Ophiostoma australiae. The sequence goes on from JAKRGJ010000009.1 coordinate 204,389, forward strand.
GAATTTATCCATTGAGCGTGGCGCAATCTCTCCCACGCCCGACCTCACCCGCAGATCCTCCGTCGACAGCTGGGGCCGCAAGCAGGGACGCTCTCACAAGGGTCTTATGTACATGAGCAGTAAAGAAAGGCTACGCGAAAAGGAAGCTGAAAAGAGACGCGCAAGTATCGGCGGATCCAGTGACAGAATGAGCATCGGCAGCGCAGTCGCCCCTCGGGCAGATCCCTTCCTCGCAGAGATGCCCATCAGCGAAGAATCACACACAGACTCACCAAAGGATACGCGCTCATCGTTTGACAACGGTGCCCCAAGCCCACGGCCCATCCCCACGCGCGAGTCAAGCTTGCACAAAACCGGCCCCAATGCCTCCAAGCGCTCATCAAGGCGCTCCTCCAAGCAAAAGGGCGAGGCTGGCACCACCACCAACAGCAGCACAATCCACGAGCTCGACGAACAGCACTACAATGCGTTTGCCGAATCATCTGCAGCGCGCGCCGAGGCGTCGAGAAAACGCACACTCGAGCTACAAAGGCAGCAACAGGATCAGCAGCAGCAGCAGCACCAAGACCAGTACCAGTACCAATACCAGCACGCGTCACGACAAGACCCGGCACCGCCCCCCAAAGACGACCTGCCATCTCGGTATGGTGCTGATGACGATACTAAGCGCACCCCGGTTCGATCAAACAGACACAGCGGCGGCCACCGCGCATCGGACTCTGACAAATTTGATAAATTCGACAAAATCAGTCACAGCAGCAACAGCAACAGCAACCACAACAAAAACTCCCTAGGAATTAGAGCGCCGACTGTGGACGAGGACATTGAAGACGGCGCACCGTCACCTGCCGTCGCACAAGGCAGACGGAGGTCGGGGCGCAACTCGACTGATCCCCTGGATGGCGTGAAGCGGTCGGGCTCGAAGCTGAAGCGCCTCTCCGACCACCGCAGTCCACAGCCCGACAAGACTTATAGCCCTGGCGATGCTATCGAGCCCACCCGGAACGGTCGAATGTCGGTCGAAGACACGCATGTTGTGTATGAGCGGCCCGAGAGTGCCGACAGTGTCGACGATGCCGTCGAGGCATACTTGTGCTCGCCGCGGCTGTCACAAAAAATCCGCCACCCACAGACTGGACGTGTCATCTCGTTCTCCGAGGTCGGCGACAGCGAAGGTTCCGCCGTCTTCTGTTGCGTTGGCATGGGCCTGACACGGTACATTATGGCATTCTACGACGAGCTTGCCCTGACGCTTAAGCTGCGTCTGATCACGCCTGATCGTCCTGGCGTTGGGGACAGCGAGCCCTACTCTGATGGCACAGCGACACCGCTGGGCTGGCCTGATGACGTATATGCTATCTGCCAGGCTCTCAAGATTACAAAGTTCTCGATCCTTGCCCACTCGGCTGGCGCCATCTACGCACTGGCTACCGCACTGCGCATGCCCCAGCACATTCGCGGCCGCATCCATCTGTTGGCGCCGTGGATCCCACCATCGCAGATGTCCGTGTTTGGCTCGTCGGCACAGACACCCCTGCCGCCCACCAATGCCATCCCGACATCGCAGCGCATTCTGCGCGCCCTGCCTACGCCGTTCCTCAAAGCCGCCAATTCCAGCTTCATGTCCGCTACAAGCAGCTCTATCACGTCAAGTCTACCCAAGACACCAAAGCGCAAGCGCAAGTCCAATGCCAGCCTGGCCAAGGAGCGTGAGAAAGAGGCGCTGAAGAACCAGACCCACCCGCCTCTGCCGTCCGACAACAAGGAAAACCAGCTTAACGCAAAGCGCAGCAGCAACGACCCGTCCGGACCGTCACCGCCGCCCAAGGACTTCCCCAACATTGAGGAGATGGAGCGTCTCCGTCTGCATGGCACGCCTCCCGAGACGAGCGTGCCATCTGGGCCAACACACAAGAAGTCGGCGTCGAATATATCGGCGTCAGGCGCTATGCTCTCTGCACGCGACGCGCGCGAAGCGGCCGTGTTGGCGGCTGCCGCTGATGCCATTGCCGACCGCGAGCGGCAGGCCACCTACGACATGCGCCTGACTCATGCCATCTGGGAGCTTGCAACGACAGGTGCCAACCCGGCTGTGGACCTGCTTGTCTGTCTGGAGCGCCGCCATACAATTGGATTCCGGTACGTGGACATTACACGGCCCGTGATCATCCACCACGGCTCGCGCGATACACGCGTGCCCGTGGAGAATGTGCGGTGGCTGGGCAAGACGATGCGGCGGTGCGAGGTGCGTGTTCTCGAAGGCGAAGGCCACGGTCTGATGGCCAGTGCCACCGTGATGGGCGGTGTGCTGATGGAAATTGCCAAGGAGTGGGAGGACTGGGGCCGGCTGACGGGCTCGACGGGCAGCCGGACCCGCGACGGCATGCGTGAAGAGCGCAGCCGCCGCAACACCATTGGACTTGCACGGTAATGTCTCGTCTTTTCTTCATAATTTTTATTTCTTGTAATTTCTTAATCTATTTATCTTTTTTATCTTCTTTCACTATTTCTCAATCTATGACGGTCTGGGGGCGGAAACTATACCATGTTTCTATCGTTTATTGTTGTTTTATTTTCTGTTATCTTATTGTTCACATCACATGTATCATTACGTCGGAAAAGGCATAGAATATAATCATTGCAGGCTTATTGAAGCAATACATAACATATTAAGTCAAAATCTAACAAGTTCAGCTGCTTGGAAACTTTTCGCCTTGGTCCCACTGTCTATTAGTACCTTGGATGGGTGAATGCACATAGATATATTGGGTTCACTTACATGCTCAGCTATACAACCGGCTTCCCACCGGTAGCGGTCGACAATCTCGCCCAGACCACCAGCACGGTAGTTGAGCCACCCCGTATTGCCCTTGAAGGCAGTCCGCAGCACGGTGATGCTCTGCGATCCCCAGATCGGACTAAGGATGCCCCATGCCGACGCCGCGCCGTTCTTGGCCGCCGGGTTGTGGTTGATGTAGCCCGCGTTGATGTACGTAAATGCCTCGGTAATGTTCTTGGTCACCAGAAAGGCGTGGGCAAACTTGTCAAAGCGCTCTTTGGTGGTGGCCTCGTCAGGCGGCGGCGACATGGGCTGGCACGGCGGGGGGGCTGTCAGAGATATTTTCCGAGGGTATGTGTTGCGGCCGTTCTGTGAATAGTCTTGATGGCCGCGCTGGTAGCGATACGAGTAGGCGCGGTGGTCCTGCTTGTGAACTGCCGGCTTTGTCCACTGGACGGGCACGGCGGCAACGGCCACTACAAGAGAAAAAAGAGCAAGAAGACGCATTCTGGTGTGAGTGAGACGAACAACCGGAGAGGCAAAAAAAAGGGAAAACGAAAGGGAGATCAAGATGGCAGAGCCGGGAAGGAGGTGTACTTATAAGCGGTCGACTAGATTATACATTCCTCGTGCTGTGGCCAGAGGCTTGATACTAAATGGCAATAAGGAGACAATATACTGGGCTTGTTTGCTGCGGATGCAGAGTATATATTGCTTGTCTATGATTGACTGCAGGAGGAAGGCGCCGCTCTCCTGCCGTGTGCAATATATTCCGGGTGATTTGGTGACCAGACCATGTGATTTTTATTTAAATTGGTCGATATTGGCGGTAGTGTAAAGTCGGTTGTGAGCGTCGATGCATGGCTGGATTACCCGATTCGGAAGTATGCCTCGAGCCACCACCTCCGTGAATGCAATGGAAAGATGACTAATAATGCACTTATCAGCTGTTCAGAGTTATAAGGAGGTGATATTGGCTTCAATGTACGACGGCTTTTCTCGCTATGCTCGTTTCGTCGAGCCCTCAACAGCCTCTTTGAGCTTCTTTGAGCCCCGTTGTGTTGGAACAATCAAATTACCAACGACTGCCCTGCGTCATCCCTTGCACCAGCGGGAAAGACGTCAAAGAAGCGTTTGAAGGAAATGCACCAAAATAGAAAAGAAAGAAAAGCAAATGCGTTGTGTTGTTATATTTGTATCGGCCTGCAGAGGCTGGCCGGACGCGGCGACTGCTGTTCTGTTGTAAGGTGCATAACAGTAGAGCCGTCTCCTTTTCGGTTTTCGGTTATCTGGTTTCGTTTCTCTTTTCTCTTATGACATCTAGTTTGTTGATAAAGTATAACTTCGCTATATCTTGACGTTTCCTAAATAACAATCACATTTACAACACATATTGCAATGGCGGGACAAAAGAAGATACAGCCACAGCCAGGACGACGAAGCGCCAGGCTCCAGGCCAGGAACGAGCAAACAACACAAACAACACGACAGAGACGGAAGAGAAAGGAAACACCGGCAGAAAAGACCGAAGCAGAGACACGAGCTAAGCGTGTAAAGAAAATGCGGACTGTCAATGAAGACGATCAAGCAAAAGATGAGGCGGCACATTGCGCTGACAAACACCGTCACCACGAACACAGCCAC